>NMRB01000610.1:171752-215434 GCA_002633025.1 Notospermus geniculatus
TGCGGAACCAATGGGAAAGGAAAAAATTATCAATTTTCCAACGGTTCCGCATGAGCGCACGCGAATAACCCCAATATGCGAAAATTTTGCATTTTTTAAGACTTTTTCTCAGGGGTCTGTTGTCATTAAAGGTGCATTGTCAGTAAACCCGGTATTTGGGGAGGGATGATTTGGTACTGGGTACTTCCTGAACCCTTTGTGCCAGGTCCGTGTGTTTGACACTGGTAAATTGTAATCAAAAGCTTTCTGAATACACTAAGACACCCACATGCAAGAGGAATCATTATATCACAGTTTATTTTGTTGGGCAAATTGACCTTGATATTCACAGTATACACGTACATCAGAACTGTTCTTTATATGAAATAAGGATCAGGCACGGATCCAGGGTTTGGGAAAAGGGGGGGCGTAGCGAAGGCAAAGCCCGTGCCTACATCCGGGGGAAAAATTTGAAATTTAGATGCATTTCAGTCGATGAATGTTATTTTGGAAATGAATTGGATTGTGAATATTTATTGACTTTTGTAAAAAGATTGGTTGCCCAAAAATGGGGGGGGGGGGCATACGTACCTTCCGCACCCCTCTGGATCCGTGCCTGAGGATAGTTATACATGTATTTCTAGTCTAGAATGACTTGTAATGAACCACAGGACTTTCTGAATTTAATATAGTGTGACTTTAGGCCCAAAAATAAATGTTGTGTTTCTGGTTACCGCGAGCGTCAGCTCTAAACCCTGCATGTCAAGATACTTTTGTTCTTCATTTTGAACAAAATTTGCGATTTCTTAGACCCTGCGCCATCTGGTGTGAACAGAATAAGTTTTACAACAAGCGGCTGAAAATCATCTGTAGAATTCAAGTGCTTTGTAATTTCTATTTTAGGGCAAGCAAAAAAAATTTTTAGTTTATCGTCCGAGTGGTTCTTGAAAGTAGGCAAGGGGGGCACTTTTTATTTTTATTTTTTATTTTACTTTGATAAGAAGAAATTACAAAATCAACTCCTCCTGAGCATGTTATGTTACCACCCCGACCATTTAAGACTGGATTTTGTCACAAAAGCACTGAAAATGCATGAAGAGAATGCTTTGGAAACTGTTGTTTACAGATCTACCACTTGGCGGCGCTGTGATACGCGGCGCGGCGTGAAATTCAGACTGATAAAAAATAAAAATAAATTTGGCACGGCGCCGAAAATTGGCGCGGGCGGAGGACGATAAACTAAAGATTTTTTTTGCTTGCCCTTAACTTCCACAATGGTGACCGATAGATAATAGCAGTGTCAAATTCAAACCTAGAGGCCTCCAACAGAGAAATACAATACAATACAATACATCTTATGAAATTAAAAACTTTTGTAAAAAAATAAATGAAATGGTCCAGGGACCATGTGCTCACCTGGGTGTAAATGTACCAGAATAATGATGACCTGGCCTCATAGTTGCAAAACATGCCACCTTGAGAGACTGACTGACAGACGCCACACAATACCAATGACCAATATGCTACGCCTCCTATTGGAGGCGGGCAATATGCTACGCCTCCTATTGGAGGCGGGCAATATGCTACACCTCCTATTCGAGGCGGGCAATATGCTACGCCTCCTATTGGAGGCGGGCATATAAAAACTTGAAAATCAGAGAGGAAGAGCGTGGGAGAGGAGGGGGATTTTTCCCTTTCTCTGCCCTCTAACAACAAGTATTCTTTAATAACTAATAGCACAAGAAATATGCAATAGAAAGAATCATGCCAAAAATTCGACCACGGTGGAGCAACTAATGGCTCTTGATTAGGACCAAATTTTTTGCATGTCAAATGTGAGGAAGTATTTCTTCTGCAGATCCCATTAAACTTATCCGTGAGTCCGCCCTAAACCCAGAAGGCATGAGAAGTGTTTGGAGCCAACATCTCGACGCTACCAACGCCATGCACTCGCCTTTGTGCACTCCGCGGCTATAAGCAACTTGTGCTAGGACCTGCTTGGTAGAAGCATTGGGAGTATCAACAGATACACATGGATCTGTATTGTTTTTAACACAGTTCCATGTCCCGGTCCCTATCCAATTCCACCCCTCACCTGGTTTCCTCATTGGGGTCATGATTGATATACATGTGTAGCAACACATGTATATCAGGAGGGAGCTTTGAATGATGACTGAATGAGTTACTTCACCTACTCAAACCTCGCTGAAACTTCCAATGATGAAAGGCCTTTATATTTTATTTAAACTGCACCCCCAAAAGGAGTTACATTAATATTGAAATATAATCGAAAGACCTGAACTCGTCATTGCAAGCTTCCTCCCATATCAAGCCGATTTCACCAGGCTGCCTGCCGTCTTAGGTATCCACTCTACGGCCCGAAGGAAGTTTCTGACAATGCCCAAGCCTCTCCACAGACTAACTGACGCACCTGTACGTAGCCAGGGAGAAGAAATCTCCCCACCTTTGAACATTTTTAGCTTTCTCTCTGGATTAATGCTCAATCTCACTTTGCACTTGGCTGAGTTGAGCTCGGTCGTTTATTCAATGTTGGATTGCTTTTACAATAGGCTTCCTCTCTGTTTTCAGAACACCACCAATATCAGAGGGGCTTGCGGCATGCATTGCAGGCGTGGTGGGTGTGTTTCAGAGGTCCAAGGAGCACATACCCCAATATATATGAAATGGTCCATGGACCATGTGCTCACCGGGTTTGACATAATAGTCTAATGACAGAGGGAGGTACATATCAGTGTTTATGAGCAATCTCGGTCAAGTCACTTCCAGGACTTTGATGATTTTTCATTGTTGGGTTATGCCACCTGGCGCCATATTGTATGTTCCATCGGGCCGGAACTTCACATGCACATAAAGGTCATCTGCAGGGGACCACATAGCACATTGGAGTGCTTTGGGTCAAGTCGTTCCTGAGTTACAGCACTTTGATGATTTTCGTGTTACGCCACCTGGCGGCCATATTGGATGTCCGATCGGGCCGAAACTTCACATGGTCATAAAGGTCATCTGCAGGGGCCCACATAGCACATTGGAGCGCTTTGTGTTAAGGCGTTCCTGACTTACAGCACTGATGATTTTTGGGTTACGCCACCTGGTGGCCATGTTTGAAGTCAAATCAGGCTGAAATTTGACGTGCATGTAAAGGTCATCTAGATGGAGGTAAATATCAAATTTGAGCCCCCTGCGTCAAGCCGTTCCTGAGTAATAGCACTCACTTGATTTTCAGGTTACGCCACCTGGCGGCCATACTGGATGTCCAATCGGGCCGAAACTTGGTATATTTTTAAAGGTACCCCTCCAATGCATGTTTATGCAAAATATAAAGTCGCTCGGTGAAATAATAACAAACTGTGAGAGGTTCGTCACTTTTTTGTCGAACTTTGACCTCTGTGACCTTGAAAAGTAGGTCAAATCAAAAACCCGTTACATATGTCATGTATCCTCATTAGATACACCTATGATAAAAATTTGGAAATGATCCAGTCATTAGTTCAGGAGTTATTGCACTTTTTGTGTTTTTGGTTTTGGCCACCTGGTGGCCAAGCCAACAATCGAATCGGACCAAACTTGGTGTCATGGGTCATCTGACCTAGGGCTATGTATGTACCAAGTTTCAGATCAATAGCCCCAGCGGTTACGAAACGTGCCCTGCTAACGGAACACGACGACGACGACGGACGCCGCCGGACGACGGACGCTTCACCATCGTAATAGCTCACCCCGGTGAGCTAAAAACTGTATCAACGCATCAGTTTTCTTCTGATTATGAAACCAGAAACAGAACATTTGTTTGTTTTGCCTTGGGTATGGTATTCCATTTTATGAATTGGTAATCTGTTCAGAACTACACACATGTATTATGAAAATACAGCAGGAAATAATCACTGGTTTTATATATACTACTCAAAAAAGTTAAGGACCACTTTTCTCATAACTCATAATTCTGTTTCAGGCATTGCTTCAGAACACGTTATGCAACAACTGAAACCTACATGTACCACATCTGTAATTCATCACAGTGTGTTTGACGTCATTCAGGCCAGTTATATCATACCATTTTCAGCTGTAAAAACTGTCGAATGAAAAAGTTGTGCACAAAATAACAAGTGGTCCTTAACTTTTTTTGAGTAGTGTAGATATACTCTACTACTTTGTAACTAAATATAGCAGCCAAATTACTTACAATCTTAAATTATCACGAAGCAGAAGAATACATGTATTTGGTAAAATATGTACAGCCTTGGAAATTAGTAAATGGACAGTCAAAATGTTGTTTTTCTCAGAACTGGTTGATGATAATTGAATGCGGTTTTCTGCATCTGATAGGCAAATTATCTGGGTATAAACGCATAGTGATGACCTTGAATCTGCTATCATAGAAATTGCCAAAATTTGGCGATGTTGATGACTAGGGCCTACTTGTCGAATTTCGAATAAATAAATATCATCATTCATTGCCAGCTAAAAAAACACATTGTTTCGTTCTCTTCTTTATTTCTTTGCCCACTCCATGACTCTGCTGCTGAGAGATCAAGGACTTCTCACAGGCCCTTTTGACAGGAGGTACCAACCGTTTCCACGCCTCCTGCCGAGCTGTTGTGATGAAGATAACGGAACAAAATTGGTGTCATTTTGTAGGGGTATCCTTCTTCTAAACAGACCAGAGTCCTGCTTTCGCATTTTCTACCGTAATTCGCCGTCATATTTCATTGTAACGCAGGACGAAGCGAACTGTCCTTGGGCGGAAAACTTTGGAGGTACCAAAAGTTTCCACGCCTCCTGCCGTGGTGTTCTGATGAAGATAACGGAACAAATTGGTGTCATTTTGTAGGTGTATCATTCTTCTAAACAGATCAGAGTCCTGCTTTCGCATTTTCTACCGTAATTTGCCGTCATATTCCATTATGTAACGCAGGACGAAAGCGAACTGTCCTTGGGGGAAAAACTTTGGAGGTACCAAAAGTTTCCACGCCTCCTGCCGAACTGTTCTGATGAAGATAACGGAACACGAAATGGTCCATGGACCATGTGCTCACTGGGTTGGACATAATAGTCTAATGACAGAGGAAGGTACATATCAGTTATGAGCAATCTGGGTCAAGTCATTCCCAGAAAAGACTTTGATGATTTTTGGGTTAATGCCACCTGGCGGCCATATTAGATGTCCGATCGGGCTGGAACTTCACATGCACATAAAGGTCATCTGCAGGGGACTACACAGCACATTGGAGCGTTTTGGGTCAAGTCGTTCCACGCAGGACCCTTTAATTGCTAATTACTCATTAGGGAATGCATGGATTTGCAAACAAAGTTGTGATTAGTATTCCTTGTGCCCCTGCCTATATGTTGGTGCCAAAAGATTTTAAATTTTTGCAACTTTTTTGAGCATGCGCCATCTATTATTTAAAAAAATAACTAAAACCCTTGGGCTGGGCTGTTTCAGAGTGGTATATTTTTGGTCTTTATCTATCCTCTTCAAGGTCCATATTATTAAACATACTTAAGTCAAAATATGACCTTTTGTGTTGAACAAAGGATAAGTGTCACACTTACACTTAAGTACATGTACATGTACATGTACATGTAGTTTCATGTGGGCCCTTGGGGCCCTGTCATTGTCTGCATGACGATAGACTACTATAAACACCTACCCAGTACAAGCATAACCACTGCTGTGGGCCGATGAAATGTATGGATCTTGTTAGATTGTACAGCCAGCACAGGATGGCGGTATTGGTGAGGAATCCCTGTGTATCAACCCGTAGAAATTGTCAACAGCTAGGGTTTCCGTCAGAGAATACCTCAGGCATGTCCCAATACTCTGAACTGTTTTTTTAGCCTACAAACAGTGTACCTTTCTTGACGATGAAGAATTTTTAATATGCATTTAAGCAATGAGGTACCGGAACCACAAAATAACGCAAACCACCATACCCTGTAGGAGCTCCAATGGAAATTTCTAGGCAACACATTGATCGCTTTTTCAGCACCATCTCAGAAATTTTTTCTGACTTTATAAATGGGTGGCCTGCCTGAAGATTGTTTGAACATCGAGGTACATGTATATACCTCCTTGGTTTGAAACAAACTGTCAATGGCTTCTAGCCGTCAAGATACTTTTACAGCTTCTTACAATACATACAATGTACTAAAATGTTATTCATGTCTAAGCTTCGGGAAATTCAGCCTACATTTAACTCTGGAGTATGTCTAGTGCAGTGTGTCCCCTACTCAAATTTTTCCCATTTTCGCTGCACGTTTGAGGATGACATCTGACCAAGCTGCACCAAGTCATCAAATGGATCAGAAGTTGTAGCACCAATCAAAGTCTGTTGTTGAGAATTTCGATTCCCCGAAAGTGAAGTCCTTGGAGCAGGCACCGGCATGGAATTCCGAGCAGCAGCTGTTATAGAAGTACGGGAGGCCGCGATTGGTCCAGAATTTGGGTACATTGGAACTGTCTGAGCAGGTGGCGGAGACGGTGAAGTCATGAACTGCGAATGTAGAGGCCGAGACGACCCAAGACTGTTCGGTGAACCAGATGGCGAAGGTCGTTGAATCCCGGTCGGAGAAATTTGTGAGAAATTCCCACCTGTTTGGTAGCCAGCAGTAGGCATTTGAGTCTGCACAAATATATTCTGAGATTGACTAGCACTAGATCCATACTGAGGCATCACAGTTCTGTTCTGGGCCAATATATTCTGGCTGAAGTTTGAAGTTGGTGGCACAGAGGTATTAGTTCCCGGAGCAAAGCTTGAAAAATTTAAACTCCAATCCTTCAGCAAGTCAAAGTCCTCTGAACTAATAGTAGGAGTCATTTTCTGTGATGACACACTAGCATTCGAGAGTGGATCAAAAAAATCAATGTCCGATGACCCTTCCACACTCGGACGCCGCCTCTCTGGTCTCTCATCGTTTGTTCGTTTGAACGCCGGCGAACGCGAAATAATTGATGAGCGAGACGCTGAAGATCGTTCCATAACCTTCGGCACTTCTTCCATTTCATCAGCACCCATGTAAACAGCCTTAAGTCTCTGAACGTTCCCAACATGTCGCGATTGAATCGTCCGAAGATCCAGGCTTGATTCCCTCTCTGGAGAAGAATTTTTAGTCTCTTCCAACCGCACGTACATGTCCCGTAACTTCTTGACCGCATTTTCGGCCTCTGGTGTACACTCTCGAGGACGGACTCCACGTCCACGCAGCGACTCCAATGAAGGTAAACCACGGTTTATCTCATGGGTACGCAACTTTACAAAGTTATCAGTGAATGAATGTTTTGAGCCGGCATCCTCTCTGGATTCCGGTGAATTCAAATCTATCAAAGGCCCTTCAAACTGTTTCCGGATGATGGTAGTCCGTCTCGGCGGGGGAGTAGGATGATCAACCTCATCATAAGGACACGACAGAGAACTTGTATCACTGCCAGTCTCCGAAGATACTTTAGACCCTGATGGAGTGTATTCGACTGGTCGTTTCCTCCTTGGCGGGGGGACCGGTGGGCCAGCAAGAATCTGAACACCTTCTTCGTCCTCTGATGATTCACTGAAAAGTTCTTCCTCATCTTCCTCAAGCTGAAAAAGAAACAAAACGAAAAAGTTACATGTAAGCAAGATGATGGACTGAACATTCTTGGAATGTTCCCCACTAACCTAGTCTGCAGAATACTATTCTGCACGATACTAGAAGTGCCCCACAGGTTGACATTGCGTCCTGAAGCAACTCGCGGCAACTAGCTTTCTGGTGATGGAAGCAACTCGGAGTGACTGCTCAGTTGACAATTTTGTTGACCTCAGCGCGCTTGCATCTCCGAGCAACTGCCGGATGCATCATGAGTGTGCTGTTCGAAGTATACTAGTAACTGCCAGTTGCTCTGAGTTCCTCTCAGGCGCTGAAATGTTGACCTGCGCGTGGTGGTTTTTTATCTGCGATGGATCCGTCCAGTTGCTTCAAGACGCAATGTCGACCTGTAGGCACCTTAAAATCTGAGATGGACCGAAGAGTGTGACATAAAACACCTCCAAAATTCCCAGCTTTTTTATCATTCTTGAAGTTTGTGGCAACACCTACGTTCGTAAAATTATTACCCGGTAATACAAGAAGAGAAGTGAGAAAAACCCAAGTACAGAGCCGAAATGATCCACAGTGACTCCTTCTATCAGCGAGGGAGCGAACCCTTTCCTTTTCTGCATGGCACGGCGGAAGGAGGGCACATGGAGACAGATGATTATCGTGGTCGGGGGTTGGCGGTTTTGGAGGCCTCAGGTGTGTTCCCATTCCGTACCCTCCTCCCGAAGTGAGGTCAACCTCAGGGGCCTGATCGATTATGCTTGAGCTTGCGTTGTGTTCTCTTCACTCCCCAATACTCAATACCAAGAGCTCACACACAGATGGGGTCACTGTGGAATCGGTCAGATCAGTGTTGTTGTCAACATACCAAACTCTCCTCTTTGGATTTGGATAGGATATCATCCGTACTATACGACTTCTTCAAAGCCCGCTGAATTTCCGGATCATCAAATAACCGTATGCTTGTCCTTGGTTCTTCGAAGATCTTCTCCATGTCTGAGCTTCGGTCATCGATAGACATGTCGTCCAAACTCATAAGTTTGTACTGGCGTGTTTTTCTGCGAATATTTAAAATGGGCGAATGAGAGATGGCAGTAGCAGAGAGTCATCACGTTCAAAATCCACGGTGATCACAGACGTTAACTTTATGGGGCAGAGTTGTCATGGCCACAGCCAATGCAAACTCTTGATTGACAATGGGTGCATTCGATTACTTCCACCGTGTCTACTCGTATCTCCACGACATCGTATGGTGATGACATCACCATCATTCGTGCTAGCTCGGGTCTGTTCCAAGCAGCCCTACCATACGGGGTGAGGTACTTCTTGATGTATCCTAGAATGCATTGCTCCAAGATGGCACTGAGATTGTTTTGCTCATGTGCTAGGCCTATCGAAATACAGTCAATCTAAATCGTTTCTGAAGACCATTGTCTGCATATTAGTTCGCTGCATATGAATCAAAACCAAGGACAACATGGCTCTTTTTGTGCGTTCCAACTCCAACATCCCCATATGTCATGTAGGGCCTAGGTCAATAGAGTTTTCGCAAAGCCCCCAAAACGCCAACGCGAATGTCTATCCTTTTGTTCGGTGCATGATTCTCTTCGTGACATCGAACAATGGGATTGGCATTCCGTTGGCGTATCGGTGACTTTGCGAAAACTCTCTAATGTCACGTTTGGATTTCCCGCATAGCAGACAAACAGACCGCCATGACACTAAGACGCAGAGCTAGCCCCAAATCTGTCATTTACTCCCTTTCACTGCGCATGTCATTTCTTCGCGAAGGCGCGAGCACGAGGAAGCCTGTTCGAATGTCACAAAGGTAACTTACGCGAGTGTCTGGGACTGCGATGTCTGTCGCTGCACCCCAGTAATAGTCCGAGGTCGATCGGGAGGGGGAGGCCGTGGGGGCTGGAAAAAGAACCTTTTATTACTATCATGATGAAAGACGTGGTCAGATTCGTACCGATGGACCTGTTTTTTCATGACCTGTCACAGCTGATATCACGGCAAAATTAGGAAATAAAGTGTTCTGTTGTTGAGGCATTTTGAAAATTTCGACCAACTTCCCCAATTTTAATGCAACATGGCGAAAATGCACAAACTGCCCCAACTGACTCCCAATGTCATTATTCTGTATCCCCTAACTGCCTGTAAACGAGACACCAATGAAAGCACAAGATTTGTGTTCAACTACACTGGGTGTTCAGCTCAAATGTATCAGTTGACCACCTGCACAGAAACTTTCCCGACATGCGTGGCGTTGCCAACATTACTGTGAGGCGTACTTGAATCCCCGTTCTTGAGAACACTCGTGTTGACCCAGTTCATGTAGTTGCTGACTCGACTCGAGAACGGCAGTTTCGAACGCCGAGAACCAACCCGAGTCTGCCAAGAACACGTTCTTCTCAACCCTCTGCTGAGTGGGGAGTGATGAGAATGTGTTCTCCGCCGCACTCAGGTTGCATTCTCGTCGTTCAAGACTGCTGTTCTCGAGTTGAGTCAGCATCTCGATGAACTACGTCAGCACGAGTGTTGTCGAAAACGAGGAGTCGAATACGCCCGTGGAATCCCAACACGAGCGTGGAGTAGTCTTCTAACAGTAATTCTCAAGGCAAAAGATTCAAAATGAGCATGTTACAGAGATTGCTAGTGGAAAGTTGATGATTGGGGTTAGTACCGTTAACTTTTGTGGTCGTAGGAACTAAAAGTACTGAAATTAAAGACTGCACCTTGAAACGACATAACATGTCTCAGCACAAAGAGAGTTCATCATCATTAGCCCCGTTCACACTGCCAAAAATCAAGTGAACTCGGTCCGGACCGAGTTCGGTTCGGCAAAAAAAGTGGCAGTGTAAACCTGCTAAGCGGACCCGGTCCGGACCAGAAGTGAACCGTACCGAGACCCCCAGAAGGTGGTGGTCTCGGTCCGGACCGAGTACGGTACCCCGACCAAATGTGCAGTGTATTAACGTGACGCACAGCGAACTGGACCGAGTCCACTTCCCTGAAACGGTATTGAGCATGCGCGCAGTTCGTCCTTGCGTCACTTGGGTTCACTCGCGTGAATACTTGACGTGCATTCTGCGAGAGATTCTTACCTCCACTCAATGGAGAGCGACGCTTTACCCCTGCAGTCTAAACGGTACAAATGAAGTGGACCTGGTCCGGTCCGAGTTCGGTTCACTTCAACTGGACCGAAATGTTTGGCAGTGTAAACGCGGCTATTATCACAATGGCACGTCAAGGTCCTTTTGGATCGTTGCTCTATGGAGCTTGAGAAAAACGCAGAACATTTGCAACGCAACCAATACAACGCAACGCAACCAATCTTGCGTTGACGCTGGCAGATTGGATCCTTAGACCCTTGCTAAAAGCTGGCTACATATTACATGCTGAAGCATTCATCTTGCATCAAAACAACTGCAGCCACTATGTACAAAATGTTCTTAGCTTTATTTTGTTAACATGCAACTGGCCTTCCAATCACAAGAATCTTTCAGGTTTATGGAACAGTCCTGTCCAACATATCCATGATTTCATGAACAGAGCCGACATTACAAAACTGTTTCCAGCAAAATCGCAGTTGTCAGGTCACAGAGGCCTGGCATTCACCTGGGACCAGCTTCTCCTCACATGTTGGTGATGGTTGGTATTGCTCACCAAACAGCAGGCTGTTGAAATCTTCGAATCAATGTCCTGACACTGACACCTTTGGTATGATAATGTTGGAGGAGATCCCAGTAGTAAAGCCAGGTCTCTGCGACCTAACAACTTTGATTTTAATGTGTATACTTTGAGTACATTGACGTTGAAATGTGTTAGCGCCTTGTATTCCTCAAAGAACACCCTTACCAATGCTTGACCATGGCGAGTTTTACAGAAGAAAACCCCAAATCCGAGAGACCCACAAGAAGTGTGTCCAATATTTTTGTGACTGGAAGGCCTGATGCCAAACAACCGTATGTACACGTGGTCACCAAAACCTAGCAATCCAGAGTCGGAGAGTCTACAATAGGGAGGTTTCGCAAGCGCCCGGTCAGGCCATACGACGACGTTTATCTATTGTTTGGGTATACCCACACAATAGATAAACGTCGTCGTAGGGCCTAACTGGGCTCTTGCAAAACCTCCCAAGGATTTCTGACCACTACAACAAGCAAAATGTGGAAGATGTCTATACAGTGGAACCCCGGTTGAAGACCATCTCCGTAACAAGACCAACTCCTCTAATAAGACAACTCATCGCTGTCCCAAAATGTGCATTTCAATAGAAAAGAACCTTGGTAACAAGACCACCTCACTAAGAAGACCACTTCAGCTGTGTCCCGCAGCTGTTCTTCTTACTGGGGTTCCACTGCACATGTACATTCGGGGAGAGGGAAGGGGAGGAATTTTTCTGGACATCCACACTAAGATGGGTGGGGTGGTAGCAATATGGAAGCACTGCTTTTATCACCGAGGGCATGACATTATTTGATACGGAGCTAAGTTGCTGCGAAGGGTTTTGCTTCTTCAAACTACATGTAGTCTGAATGGATCCTTGAAATCACAAGAAAGGTATTGGGAGAGATTGGGTGAGCTGTTCAGGACTGTAGACTAAAGCCAGTAGCACACCGGGCAATTTCATAAGCAATCTACAGAGTATATCGTGACCGATCTTCTCACCAGCCACCGCACACCAGGAGATATTGGTTTTGGTATTGTTTGATATTGGACGAGCATCGCTGGCGAGAAGATTCCACGCATCGCTGTCCAGCACACACCGGGCATCAACAGCTGATTTTGCTCAGTGGCAATCAGGGCCGACTGCACAGAAAGTCTGATTGTGCTACCGGCAGCTATCGGCAGTAGTCAGTAGTTATAATGCATTTTACCATTAACTAAACCGCCGATAGGCACCGCAAGCACTGTCGGACTTTCTTTTCGGTCGGCCCTGATCGCTTGCAATATCGCCTGGTGTGCTGCTGGCTCAACTGCAGGAATGACTGCATTAAGCAAGGTTCATTCGCACATGGAATTGGTCCGATTCAGGTCCGTAAAAAATCTATCAAATGGACTTCAACGTTGTCGTATCCAGAAAACTAGGGGCAAACGGACTTGAAACGGATCGGTTCCGTGTGCCAATGAACCTTGCTTCAACCTATTGAGTACGACAGGTCAGGCTGGGGTTTGGTGCAATGCTTGACAAAAAGTAAGAGGAAGGAGAAGAGGTGGTGGTAAAATTTGGCCGAATGACTGCAAGGGGGACACACAGTTTCCTCTATTTGCCAATAAGCAGACTTGTTACATCCAAGTTGGGGCAAGAAAGAGTGGGCAGGAAAGGCGACACTGAACAGTAACACACACAGGGCAAGAAAGAGTGGGCAGGAAAGGCGACACTGAACATACACAGATCTGACGGACTTCAAATCAGGTACATGTATGCACCGTGCATGTTTGGGAAGGGGCATTAGGAAACGCGTTATCAAGCACGATGATAAAATGGGCCCGGTGTGCATTTAGGAAAGGGTGGAAAACCGTGCCCAGGTTGGCCAAACACTTACTCGTGATGGCCGAAGCTGCTGTGCAAGGGCGGTGGCGGAACGGTGTTCCCTGCCCAGAGTTTGGGATGTCCGCGATGTCCCACTGTGGTATAATACAGATGTCGACATCTCGTCGTCCTATAGAGTGAAGAAGGACTTGGTTAGCATGCAACTAATGTACTACAGCATGAGGTCAAGTTTGCTGACCAATCAACATACAGATCAGAATTCATGAGTAACCAGTGTGATCATAGAAATCACCGCAAGTCTGCATAAGGGGCCATTTTATCCATTACTCTCTGAGATACCAATTATTATGTGATGTTTTTATTTAGGATGTTGCAACTTGAAAACTGTCGAACAGGACGATTAGATAATTTTCTTTTCATGTTCTGTTAGTTACCATGGTTACTGAATGTATTCTTGGCAAATTTTCAGTAAATGAGAAACGTCACAGTCAGAAATGCAATTGGATTTTCAGCAGGAAAACGCAAAATTTTCCACTACCGGAATTAGATTTTTGCAAAATTATGCAGAACTGCTAATTCTTGCTGCTATGACATTGACAATCAAGGCCAACCACCACAAACTCTGATAGCGATAATATGCCCAGAGATGAATGTGTGGCATTTAACCAATAGGGGTGTCTCTCAGTCTGTTAGGCCCATTGGCATGATCTCAGGTCTGTGGTAGCGGACGTTAGTAACTTTTGACATGGCCTACAACAGAGATTAACTGTGAAAAAAATTTGGTTTGCCCCTTGCCTGTAGCTTACAATGTCTGTATCAATTCTACCAAAAATATTTTTGGTTGCAGACATATTCTGCACACTTTTCAAAAGCATTTGGCTCAAGGCTATGCAAACTTGACTTCATGCAATCAAAGCATAGGATGTTAAGTAAACAGATAGCAAAGTTAGATCAGATGAGGCACAGAGTGTAGGTTTATACAGAGACAGAATTTTGAAACCGACGCCCCTGAAAAGTGAAAATGAAGTACTGAAGTATAAAGACCATGCTTAAATCGTTTTTACAGTATATACCCAGCCCTAGAGTTGTGCCTATGCTATTGACGCGAACCTTTTGGACTTGTGAAAATACTGGGAAACGGTACTAAAACATTGAAATTAAAGCATCTAAAATTTCGCCAGGGGACAGACTGGAGTTACTCCCCGGGAGTTACTCTGGAAAATAATCTATACTAAAGTACCGGTACGTTTATTAATCATCAGGGGTAGCGAGCATAAAGGGGTCGTAACCCTACGTCTGGCCTAAGCCAGGCGTAGTGCTCGTTGTGGCCCTTGCACTACGCCTGGTTTAGGCCTGACGTAGGGTTACGACATCTTTATGCTCGCTACCCCTGGACCCCAATGGGCGTAACCGGACAACAATGAATTTAGGGTTTACTCTAAATGGTCCAACGTACAGCTGAACCTTGGTTCGAAATAGAACATGCAACTAGGCCTTGATTCGAAATTGAACACAGGCATGGTGTATGGGATTGGCTGGAAGTGTCCTGTCAATAAAACGCACTTCAATAGCCAGACTTCACCAACAATGCCAAGGTCTGCCTGACAACCAAAGGGTCCTCCCATCGGGGTCCAGATGATTTAAACGTACTATAGTGTCTCGGACTGGAAATAATTTGTCATCCAATTGATGTCATTGCTATCTCAGAGTCCGAGGTGAACTTCTGCTTTTTGTGATGACAGCATTTGACAAGAAATAACTGGTTAAGGCTTGATTCAAACTTAAAGGTGCTCTAGTTCGAATTGTAAACATTACGGTGTGCCACCTATTGTCAACTTCTGGTACTAACAAATCAGATAAAATCTGATTAAATCTAATTAAATCTCGCCTTTCACAACTTTTTGTTTGTTTTTGAGCGTAAAATCATAAATATTCATGTATTTCAGTTACAAGAATATTTATCAAGATAGATATAAAAATAGATAACATTAATGTTTTGGTATACATGGTGCTGCCACCAGTCCGAGGAAAAATAACTATTATAATCAACCATGTAAATAAACAAACCGTAATGTTTACAATTCGAACTAGAGCACCTGTAAGACACCGAGCGTCTGTAACCGAGGAGTAATCAAATTTAGACGTCAACATCGTCGTATTTATTCATACTACTGTGACAAGCCAGCATTTTGATATGGCAGAATCATTGCCAGACCATTCAGAGCACCATGATTGGATGCAACAACGTCATTTGAAATTTGGCGCTGAATGCAGGTGTGACAGGAATCAATGTCCTAGGAATGCAATAATTGCAAGTCTGCCAAACAACAGCCCACTATTGTAAGATGTGACCCGCTCTGGCAAAACCAGTCGCATGACGCTCTTAGCTTGGCAGGTTGAGACCAAATGCTTGTCACTTTCAGTATTGTCTGGCTATCATGAAATCTGAAATAATCTATTTCTTCCATTCTCTCCTGGTGTCATCTTAGTTCGTTGAGGCTCAACTTCTGAGCGACATGCGACTGCTTTTGCCAGAGCGGGTCACAGATGGTCATGGTCTCTATAGCCATATATTCTAATCCCTCGCTGAACAATAAGACCGGACTTTGATTCGAGGGGGACTTTAATCCCTGTCACACCGGGTCCTGAAACTTTGATCACGCGTCTGAAACAGATGCTGGCGTCTGAGGTATGAATCCGGCTTTAAAGTATAATTCACCTTTCAACATGGGCAAAGTGCCAGGCTTGGAAATGTGCACAAGTCAATGGTAAATAATTAACTAATGATGTTAGGGTCACTTGGACAGCCTATAGCAAACACTTCAATTGTGGTTTGTGGTTTAATCATTGTGTTCACTGTATGGTACCTGTTGCACAGGCCAGGGTCCATATTCATAAAACTACTTAAGTCAAAGTGTGATACTTATCTTTTGTGTTGAAAAAAGGATAAGTGCATGTCGCACTTTAAAGTAGTTTAATGAATATGGACCCTGGCACTTTGCCCATGTTTAAGTAAGGGTGAATTACACTTTACTCTGGTGCAATGTACTACAGCTAAACTAATCAGGCAGTTATTTCACAGGTTAGTATAGTATACACAACTCCGAACATTAGTTGTAGTTTTAGTAATCAGTATTGGTTGCCATGCTTGCAAATTTGGTACTTCTAAAACCTTGCTAGTTAAGGTTATGAGATAAGGGCAGAAATGCAAGGTTAGAGAACAACAAATTGTTAGATCAACATTTCATGCTCTTAAAATTTGAACAGAAATTTTAAGGTGTGCTCGTCAAATAATTACCATATAACCGGTATTATCTAAACCAGTAGAACACTCGCCCAAAAAAGTCATCCCAGATCAACACACGTTTAACAGAGTTAAGGTGTTTTCTTAGTTGTGCTTGAGGTTCGTTCACTTGCCTTACCTTCTTTTTTTGAGGATTTGCAGTAAATTATACAAACAAAATTACCACTACATGTACATGTAGTATTACATCAGTATCTAACAGGGACACATCACTATGGTTTACAGTTTTTCTTCGGGCGATCGTGAAGAAAATGCAGGGTTTTTTTCAGCCGACAGCCTACATGTAGACAAGAAGAACACAAAGTCCGGAGAGACATAAAACCAGCCTACCAAGCACAGACTGTAGATTTCACCTAATTAAGGTGCGGCCCACATTATGTTTACCACGCCAAGCGATAGCCACTGGACTTTAACAAGACAGAATAGAGATGTGGACTGTTTTCTTGTGAGTTCATCATTGGTCATAAAAATCGGGTCCAATATCTGCGGAGTACATTTTACTTAAAGGAGCTCGACGTCCAAGTTGTAAACAAACTGGTTTGTTTACAAACAGTGGCCAGCAAACTAGTTTTCTTCCTTCGTGAAGGTGGCAGCACCAGTAGCGCCCCGTGATGGTAAGACTGGTGCCCGGTCCAATGCAACTCACTCACGATATTCATGTCAGTACAAATCACCGACAATAGGTGGCAGCACCGCAGGCGTCGCGTGGACAGAGAACTAGTGAGTGAGTGTTTACAACTTGGACGTCCAGCTCCTTTAACCACTGGTTTAAATTATCACCTGTGATGTAATGTTTGTAGGAGGTAGGGGGCATAGATTTAAGTCACAGCAGTACAAACAATAACACTTCTGCTGAGGTGTAAGTTTTCCTTTGATCAATGAAGTTCTTTTGTATTGAGGTGTAAGTTTTCCTTTGTTCAATCAATGAAGTTCTTTTGTATTGAGGTGTAAGTTTTCCTTTGTTCAATCAATGAAGTTCTTTTGTATTGAGGTGTAAGTTTTCCTTTGATCAGTGAAGTTCTTTTGTATTGAGGTGCAAGTTTTCCTTTGATCAATGAAGTTCTTTTGTATTGAGGTGTAAGTTTTCCTTTGATCAATGAAGTTCTTTTGTATTTAGGTGTAAGTTTTCCTTTGATCAATTAAGTTCTTTTGTATTGAGGTGTAAGTTTTCCTTTGATCAATGAAGTTCTTTTGTTCGAGGATGAAAACTCTCTTCGCAGTTTTTCATGGCGACATTTCATGTATTTTAATTTGAGGCCGTAACGGCTATTGTGGCAAATACTAGTGAAAATCTGGTCCATGTTCGCTGGTAGTGGTACAATACAATACAATATGATGATCTAGTATTAAGTGGGCCACACACGATCAATATTATTGCACAATGTGGGGCATGATGGGCGGGAGAAAGATTGACAATAATATTGCCCATTTTGGTTCTTATATTGTGCAATAATATTTAACACGTATGGGCGACTTGACAGTATTAGTGATTTGTACAACGCAAGTGTTACTTCTACCATGTCTACTAGGCAGTGGAGAGTGAGACTACAGCAGTGGGTTCAAGGCAGGGCAAGGGGAAAAGGGGGTTTCACTCAGAGAGTAGTGACCAAGGCTTCCAGTTTCCAGTCTTCCAAGTCACTTGACAATAATCCAGCATGAATTTAAAATTTTCTTCGATAGATACACTTGTTAAAGCGAAAAGGGGGCAAGTCCCAACACCTGGCATGACATGCCAGGTGTACGGGCCGCTTAATAGTTTTGTAAAAGTGCTTACAGGTCGTCATTGCGTCTTGAAGCAACTCGCGGCAACTAGCTTTCCAGCGATAGAAGCAACTCGGAGTGACTGATCAGTTGCCGATTTTGTCGACTTGCGTCTCCGAGCAACTGCCGGATCCGCTAGTTGCCCATGTTCTACTTTTTGGCGACTTGTCTCCAGTTCCACTCAGATCCGTCAACCTGCACCTGCTGTCCGAGGTAACTCATGGTAACTACCAGTTGCTCCGAGTTCCTCTCAATCGCTGAAATGTCGACCTGCACGCAGTGTTTTTTTATCTACGACGGATCCATCAAGTTGCTTCAAGACGCTTCGACCTGTAAGCACCTTAAAGTTCCAGTAACTTAGCTACATAGTTTACGGATGACTGGCATGTTTCTGGGGGGCTGGATGCAACAAGGGTGTCCAAAGTCTCAACTCGTAAAACTTGACACAGCAATTCTAACCAAGAGGGGCCACTGAAAGTCGGCATCCTTTAATCTTCGGGGGAGGGAATGAAAGAGGCAAGAGGCAAAAGACAAGAGAACAAATGGCCGCTTCAGCTTAAGTTAGTGGAATCAGTCAAATCTGGTATGATCATTTTAATATGAAAAGGCAGCTACTGAGTGGAGGGCAATAAGCTCCAATGTGGCTCACTCTTGGCCCTTTTGACAAAATTGGGCATTTGTATGCAGCAATGTAGGAGGAAACCTTAGCCCCCAGTGGCAACCTCTGCTGTCAGAGGAAGTTGCCCTCTCAATCACATGAGTAAAGTATGATTCACCCTTACTTCAACATGGGCAAAGTGCCAAGCTTGGAAATGTGCACAAGTCAGTGGTAAATAATTCATGTCGCAGTTACCTAATGTTAGGGTCACTTGAACAGCAAACACTCCAGTCAACTGGTATAATATTGTGCTTTGTGGTTTAATCATTGTGTTCACTTTCTGGTGTCTTTTGCACAGGCCTGGCACTTTGCCCATGCTGAAGTTAGGGTGAATCATATTTACCAGGTTGGATCGGGAATCTAAGCAGAACTTCAGAGGTGTCAGGCACTTCATCAGATGCCCCCACTGCATCACTCAACAGCGACAGCTTCCAAATTTCAAATCGCTCAAAATGTAGTCTCCACTAAACTTAAGATGAAGTAGCCGACTGCGATTCCTACCTCATTTTTTGCAATCAGACTACGGGACCGCACCATACGGGTTTCGGGGGCATTTTTCTTATTGTTACTCTGGTTCTGACCAAATAATAGATGGAGCAACAGTTGAAATGTGATGGAAAATTTTTGCAAATAAATACGTTAAAAAATTAGACAATTATACTTATTTCCATGAAATTCACCTCAGGGTTTCTGCCAGAAATATTTTTGAGGGTATGCAGTTCTTCAAAATCAGCAAAAAACCCCATGAAATTAAAGAAAATGGCCCTTTTCTGTTCTTTTGAGGGTACTCACAGCGTACCCTGCGTACCCTCTGGCGGAAACACTGCACCTGGGTTAAACTATTGTCCTATCAAAATAGCATGGCAACGAAAATGTCAGTGAGAGTAAAATGTTATCTAAGCTACAAGGTGGTCCAAAAATATACCCCCCCCCCACTAACATACTCTACATTTTTCCCACACTTTCTCAGGCAGCAATTTTTTCCACATTTTTCCCACACTTTCTCAGGCAGCAATTTTTTCCACATTAAACAAAGTGTTCCCTCTGCAGGGCCGTAATTAGCTTTTTGGTCCGGGGGACCCCTCGGGGGAGGGGGCAGAAGATTTTTTGCCATTTTTTGCCCAAAATCCGCATGAAAATCACGTTTTTTGGTTGGCTCGGGGGGGGGGGGCAATCTGCCCCCTGCCACCCCGCTTAATACGGCCCTGCTCTGGTTTATAAGACCGACATTTGTGAAACACCAAACACCGCATGGAAGTAAACTTCGGCACTGCGAGCACAAGACCCAAACCTGGTGACAAATCTTGGAGGCCCTAATCTATATTTTTCCCACCACATCTACCTATTACTACTCAAACAAAATGTCACTAAATCGTTAAGTCACTAAAATCAAAACTCATTTAGAACTACAAAAGAGAGAGGTGAAAGTCATTGAGTTAAAGCTAGCCTCAACTACACATTTTCAACACAGGTACTTACCTTCTTCAAGTCATCGATCTTGGAACGGAAATCTTTATAAGCCTTCTTGCTTTTGTCTTTAACCTGAGGAAAAAGGATACAAGGGGGTAAATAACGTAACCATACAATATCATCAACAGAACTGCATGTTTCGGAGTGTGATCACACAACTTCATGAACAGAGCCG
Organism: Notospermus geniculatus; assembly: GCA_002633025.1. Taxonomy (NCBI): domain Eukaryota; kingdom Metazoa; phylum Nemertea; class Pilidiophora; order Heteronemertea; family Lineidae; genus Notospermus; species Notospermus geniculatus. The sequence continues at coordinate 192,187 of NMRB01000610.1, forward strand.
CATGTTTTGGAGCGTAACTACACAACTTCAAGAAGAGAGCTGCATGTTTCAGAGTGTAACCACACAACTTCTGAACAGAGCTGCATGTTTTGGAGTGAAACTACACAACTTCTGAACAGAGCTGCATGTTTCGGAGTGGCAAAACCACACAACTTCGTGAAGAGAGCTGCATGTTTTGGAATGTATTCTAAACCACCTTGGTCACAGTGAGCCTTGTTTTCAATGGATAATGCATTAGCCTCGTTTTAACCACACCGGGCTTTGGTGTCGCAACCAAAACCGCCGCCCATGTGTTTCTCGCTTCGAGCATTCAGAGAGGCGGTGCAGAGAATATGGGCGAGATTTATACTGCACTGACCTATCCCAAGAATGTTTTGTATCATAAGCTACACATCCTGCGGAAAATCCGTTGAAGAAAGTGCCCTGCTGTCTCATTTCGGCTCCTGCAGCTTGTTGGGCCTAGCGCTGGACACCGATGTACACGATGTACATGTTGTTACACAGTGACGTCGCGTCATCGACGTAGCGTCATCCGCGGAGCCGGATGCCGGGTCGGATTGAATCAACAGAACTGCATGTTTCGGAGTGTGATCACACAACTTCATGAACAGAGCCGCATGTTTTGGAGCGTAACTACACAACTTCAAGAAGAGACAGGGTTCTTCCCCTTGGCTCAAGATTTTTTTCAAGGACTTTTCCAGTACTTTTCCATGTTGATTTCTTAAATTTCAAGGACATTCATCATGGCTGTGTTTCTCACGATCAGTCTAGTGTGTCCACCGTGGAAAAGATGGAAACCATTCACAAGGCTTTCAATTTTTGTTTTCGAGTTGATAGGATTAGTACCACCAATTAGCACCACCTAAAATTATGCTCATTTGATCAGGTCACCCTTGAATCAGTTAATTATATCACTCCATGCATGGCCTGAAATGCTGCCTAGAACATGTCCTGCTTCAGAGATAAAAGGGTTAAATTACATTTTGCATTAAGACCTGTCTTAGCAGCTGATATACTTCAAGGCAGTTGAGTATGAGATCCATGGACCTCTAGTTATAGCATTTTCCCGCCAAAAAGATGGTCAATACCATGCGGCCGAAAGGTGGGCGGTCTGAAGTAAAGATCAGTCATTCAAGTAAATATCTGTCTACTGGAAAGAAATTGGCAAACGAACTTGGTATGACTGGGAAGAGCATTCTTCCTGGATTAGAGCCAAATAAGTTTTTGAAGAATGCAAGCAGAGGTTTGGGAGAAAAGGACTTAGAAATATAACGATCTCTGTCAGATTGAAATGCTGAAGGCGCAATGTCATGTGATGTCCAAAGCTTGAATGTCGCTTGAAAATAAGCGAATTCTTATTTTATTTTGATGACGGATTGTATTCCAGGACTTTTCAAGGACTTTGGAAGAAATTGGGGACGTTTTAAGGACTTTTCCAGGCCTTTCAATGAAAATTGATTTTCAAGGACTTTTCCAGGTTTTCCAGGACCCGTACGAACCCTGTCNTTTAAGGTGGACCTTAATGTTAAGGAACGTTCTGAAATACGGCCCCTTGTCTGCTCAAACCTGACAGCAGATGAGTTAACCAGAAGTCATAGTGCAAACTTAAATTTCAATGGTTGACGATGTCAGTCCAAGACTGCAATCTACCTTTGCCTACCTGCTCGAAGATTTGCAATTGAAGTATCTTCTCAAGAAACGGCTGTATACTCGACGACCGCGATGTCAGGAATGCATCGCGGTCAAATGTAATGAGTTCTCCCTCCCTGAACTTCAACGCATCTCGGTAACCTCCGATGAGGCCTACAAGGGCCTTAAGGAAGGCTCTTGCCACCCCATCTCCTCCTAACCCGCTGTCACTTTTCACCTTGTCCGCTTGTTGACCCTTTAATCTTTTCTTCAGAGATGAAACCTAAAATTGTAATAGGAGCAGTCAGCTGCGCGTATTGCCAAAAGATGGTAGCAAAGTTCTAGTGTAATGGACCAATGAGGAAAATCCACGTGATTGGTGCTCGATCATGAATGAAAGGGTCCACTATAGAGGCTTTGCAAATGACGTCAGAAGCCGCCCGCCATGCTGGGGGCACATGCTGCAGAGGCGCAGCAAAATGAGCTCTGCATGACCCAATGACGTAATGTCAAACAATAGCGTGGCGCACTACACGCAAGTCACGTCACGGTCAGCTCACACCTCTGCACCCTGTGTCCTCCAGAATGGCCGCCAGGATGACGTGATTGCTTACTATTTCCTGTGGCAGTGTTGCGAGGTCGTCATACTCAGTAATAACGGTATTGTTATCAGCATCGAGAATGACAGCATCACCAAGTTCCATTGTTTTGGTTCTCTGAAAGTGAAAGCAAAGATTTCCTGATCATAAATTCAAATTCAGTGGGAAAAGTATTCGTCATTCCACAAAAGAGAGGTTGAGATCAGCGACTTATCCCAGATCCTTTATGCATATACGGGTAGAATACAGGATATTCCTCTAAAAGAGTGCAGCACCTGACGGGACAGCGTCCAAGACGTCCCGCACGTCATTCATGATGTTTTGAGGCGAGACGAAAAAAAATCAGATTGTTTCACAACGTCATGATCGCTGAAACAACCGGATTTTTTTTCGACTCACGTCATGCGTTCAGAAATGACGTGTGGGACGTCATGACGCTGTCCCGTCAGGTGCTGCGCTCTTTTGGAGTGATAGAGTCTGTTCTGTAAAATGACGACAAAATTTGTGTACATTTCGATCCGTATACCGGTATGTATAAGGAGCCATGATAAGTGACTGATCTCAACCTCCCTATTACCCGTTTTGAATAGCAGTTGTGAATGTGTCATTTACAATCTGTCAATAACCATGATGACATTCATTTCAGCTATTGTGTGGTTAAGTCTTTGACCCGCTCTGCTGTTGCAACAAATGCCTGCTTTTGCTGGGGCAGGTCACATTTTGACTTCGAGGACCAGTATTTGGATACAGGATGGTCTAGTCCTTACCGTCATAAGATTTGAATGGATTCCTATTAGAAAAGGCATTGGGGCACTGGAAATGGAACAAAAACAGATTACACAGTGAGGACAAAACTTTGAAAACTTCTTCTGCGGTACATAGCCAGTTTCGGATATCGTCTAGATTGAGCAAGGATCAAGCCCGTGCCCACACCAACACGAGTCTGGCATTTTGACTTCTGAGCTCTGACCTACCTACAATAGTCCAGAAGATGTGCTGGTAGTATAGGGATGTAAAGATGTTGCCTGCAATAAAAAAGAGACATTAGGCAACAAAAATTATCTGTTTCTTGTCCAGCAACTCGGCAGAAATTGATGCGAGCATGTGCATTTTTAAAAAAATTTCAAATATTTTTTTCAGTTGTCTTCATGGATGGGGAAAATACTAACAGCAAACTACATGTATCTCTCTACATGTTTAAAGCACAAGTTTCATGAAAAATAAAGATGATTTCAAGTGACGAAGCATTCCTATGCATTGTACATGTATAGTAGGCGCTGCATAAGCAAAGTGGGAAAATTTGAGATTGGTGAAAAAAAGGGGCTGTTCGTTTTCGCCACTTGAGGAATCTGAGTTGTGATCCTTGGGAAAATGGAAAAAGCTATGCACTTCCAAATTGTGGGGATTATTTGTTGTGCTCTACAGAATAATCGCTGCAATTTGCAGCTTCATAGCTTTCTCCATTTTCTCAAGGATCACAACTCAGACTCCTCAATTGACGAAAACGAACAGCCCCTTTTCGATGCGAACGGTTCGGGAATGATGTGAGCACGGACAAGGAACAGATACGTGTAATTTTTTTTTTGCCTTTATATTGGTGTATTGCCGTTGGACATGGCTAGGTCAATTTCATGTTTTTAGAACATAGGAATTTTGCAAACTCGGGTTGTCTTTCTGCCTACTCACCAGAACATCGGATAAAGAAGGGAAGCAGATCCGTGAACACAGGCCGTTAGGCGGCTCATCCTTCGTGAAGTGATCAGGATTCGTCTCTCGTAAAGCATGCTTGAGGAAAGAAGAATGAGCGATTTGAATTCATTCACTGCCAAGAACNCCCCCCCCCCCCCCACACACACTGTACCGTACATTCAATTCACCCCATATTGCTATTCATTGTCTAGACTGCCCTGGAATCTTGGATTCAATGGAGATTTCCTAACTGCACACGTATCTGGTAGGCAATGCAACACATGACCATTTGCAAGGTACTGATTTGCCTACCAGATTTAAGTGTTCCAAAACAATCCCATTTCACACACACCCACATATCTGGTAGGCAAATCCAACATGTGACTCGTTGCAAAGTACATGTACCAATTTGCCTACCAGATTTAAGTGTTTCAAAACAACATTTTGAACACGTGCACAGTTACCGGTAATATTTTTGTAACTAGCTCTCGCTTCTCATTTCAATGGTATTTTTCAATACCCTGAGGCTAAATAACTATCGAAGAAACCACACCCTAACTTTTGACGTCAATTCTCAATTCTGATCTAGTGGAAAATTTATTCACTGAGCAAGAATTGACCCTTATTTAAATCTTCTATCCAGGGGATTTCTGAGTTCAAATTTCAAATTTAAAGGAGACTTTGACAAAAATTGCAAAAATCCTGTAATGCGGGTACTTTTTCTTACCTTGCAAAAATGACCATCATATTGTGTGGGTCAATCGCTGTGTAATATTCCGTCAAATTTCTCTGCAAATTGAATGATATTTGTTGATCAATTTTACGCTTTATTCAATTTGTCCCAATGTGGAAACTGCAGAAGTACCAACACCACAACTGGGAGGCGTTTGAGATGACGACGGTAGGAAAAGGGGCAGATTTTTTGCACTTCAGTCATTTTAAAAGCATACTTCATCAGTAAATCCAACTGATATCCAAATATTTACTTACATTTTCGGGAATCGTGGGCAAATGATCAGGATCTGGGCACGTGAATGTGAAAGACTGAAATAAAGAACAGTGGTAAAAGGGCATGTTCTTTTTCGGAACATTTTTCCCAACTAATTTTTCATTTAGTTGCAGTTGTTTGATTTTCATGATAACTTCAGGTATAATATTTTATAATGTGAACTACACAATCATGAAAGAAAAATGTGACATTAGTTTCATTAATTAGGAAAACAAAGAGCATTTGCAAAATGTCTGAAATCAGCATGAAAACAGTGAAATAATTCCCTAATGTTTGTTGTACTGGGGGAGTTATGGTATTATTTATCATTCATCATAAAATCATTACTGAACATATTGCTTTTGCTGAAATATTTGCATAAAATGTGTGATTTTCGTGATTTCTGGACTCCTATTTATGTGGGGGGAGAACAGAACAGCACATCTAGGCCTGTCAGATTTGAATGGAATGCTGTGGTAAAGATTATGATCAATATCAGTTACATCATGCATAATCAACCATGACATATGGGTAGGCTTATGTGATCGGTGGGATGTCAAATTCAAGTTTCCCTTTTATGACCTTACGCAACACCAACAAACCACTTATCACTGATATTGACAATAATCTTTACCACAGCATTCCACTCAGGTCTGGCAGGCCTAGATGTGCTGTTCTGTTCTCCCCCCACATAAATAGGGGTCCAAAAATGAAGAAAATCACACATTTTTCGCACATATTTCAGCAAAACCATTATGTTTAGTAATGATTTTATGATGAATGATAAATAATGCCATTACTCTCCCAGCACAACAAATATTAGGGAATAATTTCACAGTTTTCATGCTGATTTCGGACATTTTGCAAATGCTCTTTGTTTTCCTAATTAATGAAACTAATGTCACATTTTTCTTTCATGATTATGTAGTTCACATTATAAAATATTATACCTGAAGTTATCATGAAAATCAAACAACTGCAACTATATGAAAAATTAGTTGGGAAAAATGTTCCGAAAAAGAACATGCCCTTTCAAACTCGTTTAGAAGTTGAAAGACTACATTTGTACAGGTTTTTTACTTCTGGCTCTCCTTAAACCATGAATTCCACAACCGTTTTCACTTACGTTTATCACATTTTTATCACAAGCATTATTTCTTTCATTTTTCCTACATGAAAAGGTTCATCCACAAAGTTGCTGTTTGTGTTTACGGTCACATCGTTTCGAAAAGCGCGATGAGCACAACCAAGTCTCCACCAAGTCCTACCTGTTTTGCGCACGCAGATATAATCTCCACTTGTTCATTTTTGGATGGCACTGTACGTTGAGCAATAGCCGACAGCAGTGGTACGACATTGTTGTTTTCCGTGCGGTTTAATATGTCTGCCAGCAGATTGAGTAGCTTGTAAAATATCTCGTACCATGGCAGGTAACTGGAAGGACATGAAAAGGAAAATGAACAAAGAAATCTTGATAGCTCAGCAGTCATCGAGTCCGGCCAAAAAGTCCAGTACAAGTTGGTCCATTGTGGAGCCAAAGATTCACCTCCTCTCTCATTTTTGTCTCTGTCAGTTAGTGAGGTTTTGCAAATCTGACGGAGCACGAAATACGAAATTTTGCTTCATTTCCATGACGTAATGGTTGGTACCACAAACATACATGTAGGGTTGAACACAGGGTTGCAACAGCCTTCTTACCTGATGATACAGAGGCAAGTCTCAGCCCGTGTGGCGTATCGACAGAAACCGAACTTATACTTGCTCTCGATGTCAGTCAGTACAAATGTAAAATGGTCAACATTTTGGCTGCAAAGAAATCGAGACATGAATCATCAATCACGACGCTCTGGGAAGAAACCCTCATTTCGAAAATGAATTCATATTGGGTAACCTCTTTATTTCAATTGAGACCCTGCAATCGATAGGTGGCGCTGCAAGCCTAGGACCTGATACTATAGTAAAAGCCAAAGTAATTTCGTCTCACGACGAAAACCAGGTCACCTGTCTCCCAAATTTCAATGACATTCCAGGATTTTCCAGGGCAGGAATGGCAAAATTCCAGGACACTCTGCGGCATGGAAAGCACAAAATTTCAAGATACTCTCCCATACCGACTCTCCACGAAATTGATGTGGGGAGGTGTCAGAGACCTGGGGGTGGGAATTAAGCACATCTTGACAAAGAATTACTTTTGACATTTTTTGTTTTCATTTCTGAAAAGGACTTAATTTTCCATGACAATTCCAGGACATCTTGGTTATTTCGCTGATTTTCAGGGATTTCCAAGCCTGGATTATGTTTAACTTGAAATTCCATGACATTCCAGGTTTTCCAGGATGTGCACGAACCCTGCCTGAACTGGATTCGGCCCCGGACCTGCCGCTTGCTAAGCGGACGTGATAACCACCACTAGGCTATCACATCTCCTCGACCCCAATTCAGTTCCTATTAATCCTACACTGTCCTCAGGCATATCTGGTGGAAGAGACCCCAAATTCCATTGATTAGTGAGAAAAGACAATATTTAAAGATAGGGAGAAACTGAAGTACCAGTGGTAATTAAGGAGGAAAAATTTTTGAATTTAAAACCAGAGCACAGAATCTGGAAACATAGGTGGAATTTACAAAGTTGTTATTGGCAGTTTGTTTTTATGAGCTTGTTTCAAAAACAACAGAAACTTACCATGCCTTTGCACTGAAAATTTCAATTTCAACACTGGGATTATCTACAAGATTTTTCTAATCAACAATTTTTGTTCCGAATCTGAAATTTGCTTGTCGTGTTGAGGATTGACCAATCAGATTCTTCCAATGACTCATGCACCAAAAAACAAAGTTATTCTAGTTTTTTTCAACAGACAATGCACAGTACACTGTACTTACACAATCGTTGATGAACATGATTTTTCTTTGAAACTGAGAGGAATTAGGTCAGAGTCGAACACATTCATGACTATAGAAATCCTCATGATACATGTATTCTTTTCATAGACAAAATTATGAGGCACGCTCTCTGAATCAATGTTTGGTCTTGACTGAACATTGTGGGCCGTATGCACCAACGAAGATTATCTCGAACTCAGGTTGAGCCACAACTTTTCAATAGACTCTATCACTCCAAAAAAAGAGCGCAGCACCTGACGGGACAGCGTCATGACAGCGTCATTTTTTTTCGTCTGGCCTCAAAACATCATGAATGACGTGCGGGACGTCTTGGACACTGTCCCGTCAGGTGCTGCACTCTTTTAGAGGAATATCCTGTATTGATCAGGTTTTGCCCGGGCATGATGTGACAATGGAAAAGTTGTGGCTCAACCTGTGCTGTGTCCAAGATAATCTTCGTTTGGTGCATACGGCCCTGTACAATACTGTAATTTCTGTAGAACTTTATGGTTTCAAGGGTTCCAGAAAACAAATCCACCCGACCGAACAACAGTGCTTCACGTTTGAAATCTGCAGGAGCTCAATCATTTAGCTCCTCAAAGGCTCGAGGAGAGTTGTTCCAACTCATGAAATTTGATGCTGAGTTTCTTCAAGGATGCTGAGGATTGCGGTCAATCGAACTCCTCGGCACAATTTTGTGGGTGCGCAGGGGCGCGAGCATGATTGCGGCCATCTTATAGTACGTGAAACACTGGAACAAGGACAAATTTCGTTAAGTACAATTATTAAGACTCACGCTTTTTTAAGTGGCCATAGTCTCTTCCTATATGAACAGAAATCACGATATATTTATGATAGAATTTATAATCTCTTGTCTTTTTCATGTCTGCAGCATTCACATTCAACACCATACTCCACGACAGCGTTGAAAGTTTTTGACGTCATCGGACGAAAATTTTAACACTGCCAGCGACGCTAGATCGCCATCTTGAAACCCTTGACGTCATCGTCGGCGGGCTGGTCTATCACGTGACACGAACTTCTTTTTCAAAATGGTATTATTTGCAGAAAACAGTATTTATCTTGTCAAAAATGAAACAGAATAACTTTATGATTACTTTATATCTACTCCACCGATGTTTGTATCACTCTATACCTTTATACACCTATTTTCAACGACCTATATTGTAAGCGTAGAAAACGAGTGATGAGGTGACCGCTTTTAAACCCTTTCTATCCCAACCACAGATTTAATTGAAGGAAAATTATTACCTACTGGGATATAAGTTGAAAATGGCTCATTAGAAGAAAAATTCATTCAAAAATATCTGGCGCCAAAATTTTGGACCCTTATTGGAATGTTGCCATATGGCAACATTGGGCTGCAACGGCAACAGTGTAGAAATAAATTTTCAATAGCCATGAATCATATCCCCTGCCAATATGGACTATATAAACTCCCTGTGCAAATTTGAGAAATATAAGTCATTTTCAAGAACATTGTAGGGAAATAAGTCACTGTTAGGCGTGCTGCAATGGTCATGAGGGGGCAATACCCGGGGGAGGACGAAATCCCTGTATCCCCCAGCCACCCTACCCCCATCACAGTAAGAGATACATTCTCTAATATATATTAGGCAAACAACAGTACAAACAATTACCTAAGGGACCTCAAATTTGATGAGTATATAACTACCCAATGAAGGCTTGATCCCATTATGTCCCACTGCTACCATTTGGCAAAAGGGAAATGATCAGCCTCCACGTTATTTTCAATAGTGGACATAAACTAAAGGTAACTAGTGTGAAATAGGTCTTCAAAACTGAAAATTACTATTGAACAATAAGATTGATCCGAGCCGTTGCATCCCACTGTTGCCATTTGGCAACAGCAAGATGAACACCCTCCACATTTTTCCGAAAACGGTATTACCTAAGAGATTTTTTATTACATATGATTTATAAATACTACATTTTTATAATAATCTAACTTGACATACCTCCTAGCACTCGGATTATCACAGGTATTTTGATGTTGTTTTCGGTTGACACAACAGTGCATGCACACTATGGGGTCTGACATGTTGGGTGCTGCTACACATAAACTGGTATTGTGTGGTAAGGCTTGAACGGGTACCAAATGGCACCACTGGGATAGAGGCTATAGAAAATGTGGGGGTTTAGTTAATACTCTGTACCACTAGATGGGGGCACTGCCCGAAAGTGGTGTGGCCATTTGGCAACACTGGGATAGAAAGGGTTAACTATTGGAAGAATTTCTACTGTTTGCTCCGCGCTCGCACTACTTTTCAAGATGGAAACCTAGCGTCGATACTAGTGGTGATATACTCTGATATCGCCACCTAGCATCACGTTTGATTCAACACATAAGGGTAGGGCAGTGCTGCCGGTGGTAAGTGGATGCAGTAACTGACAAGTTGTGACACCAACTTAGTGTAGTGTCCACAAAATCTTTCCCCCACAAACTGAACAAAATAATTCCGTAAATAGAGGGACTTGTAATTGACTATAGAACTTCGAAAACCAATAACCACTCCACAGTTATGATTCATCCTTACTTCAACATGGGCAAAGTGCCAAGCTCGGAAATGTGCACAAGTCAGTGGTAAATAATTCATGTCGCAGTTACCGTACCTATAATGTACCTGTAATGACGTTAATAATAGGGTACATGTAACTTGATTTACTTTCCATGAGCCTATAGCAAATCCAAGGTTGTGCTCAGTCAACTCGGTCGACCGCACAGAAAGTCCGATATATTAGTGCTTTCGGCGCCTATCGGCGGCTTACTAACCACCGATAGGCGCCGGTAGCACTATTGGACTTTGTGCAGTTGGCCCTGGTAAATACTGTGGTTTGTGGTTTGAAATCATTGTGTTCACTTTATGTTGTCTGTTGCACAGGAATGGCACTTTGCCCATGTCATGCATGTTGAAGTTAGGGTGACAAATGTGGGTCAGCCAGGTCCGTATTGTAGTGCACCCTGTAGTCTAGTGGTTGTAGCTGTACGCACCCTGGTATCGTCTTAGACGATTACTGACAAGACACATGCTGAACATTCAATCTCCTTAACCGGACAAAATCGTCCTCTGGAACTTTGCCCATGCACAACACCTGCTTTATCAAGAGTTTGTTTTGTTCTTAGTAAACAAACAGGTATTATGTCGTGTAAAGGTAGAGTAACTTTAAGTTTTACCGATTCACAACTCCAGACTTGGGCAACTTTGACAGGAGGACTGGGCTGAATAAGGGAAAATGAAAACCCCATTTGAATAACTAATCAGACTTCTCTAAAACTACACGCAAAGCAAGGCTCAGAAGTATACATGTACACTGGTGGACAGAAATATTAGGACACTTTCAAAATCTAAGTCATTTTCCTCTTTTGCTTTCCTTTTTCTCTACCGGTAATCTAACCACAATGAATGTTTCTTATTAATCAGAACATTTTTACCTTGGCAGGTGGGTTATATAATCCCATGAGATTGTCCATGCCAAAGGTTATTGACATTGGGTTGCTGATATGAATACCGTAACAAAGACAATCACGATGCGCTTCATCCATACTTCTCCACTCCAATAGCTTTAGCCTTTGAATTACGGTAGAGACATGAGAGAGGCTTGAATGGCACCCATCAAAATTACCGTATCTTTGTTGCCCATGGATCAGCAACCCGTTGTGTATGAACTTTTGTATGGACAATCAGATGGGATTATACAACCCACTTCAAAAATGGTGAAAATGTTCTAATCAATAAGAAATGGTCAAAGAGACAGAAGGAACGCATTAAGAGGAAAATGACTTAGAATTGTGAAAATGTCCTAATATTTCTGTCCACCAGTGTACCGTAGTTATTTAGTCAAATCTAAAGAACTCACCACTGGAAGTCACATGGGAATACAAACTGTGGGACCGACTTCAAGACGTCCTGGAACGAAAACAAGGAGATTTGGCAGGGCATGAAAAATCAATCAGGCATCACACTGACACAGTCAGATCTACATTCTTATGGGCAAGGGTTCCAAAAAGGAGTCCCTTCAGAAGCCCTGGGTATTTATTGTTTAATAAAAATCCGCATCCCACCTGTTAAACGCGCGGGTCTAATACTAATAGACCCGGGGATGAAAAACCTGGGGCTAAAAGCCCTCCAAGCTTGAACGGTTTTTGGAGGGCTTAATTTCGATCCCCGTCACAAGATTCTAGTCGTGTTGATGCTTGCCCGTCTCAGGCAGGTTTTTTTCAGAGCCGGGCTTGAGAAGGGTATCAAAAAGCCCGGGGATTTCTACGACTCTACGTTGTGCCATTCCTGAACTCACCAGGTCATCATATGAATCAGGAAACCTCTGAAGGATAAATGGCTCTGAAAAATAATGGAACAGCATTGAAGAATATAGTATCTCGCTTCCATTAAAATGTGCCACAGTGCTGACAGCCCAACTGTCGGTCATTTGGCCACTACAAGCCTGCAATCATATTGACTTTACAGGGAGACTCCTTGATTATATCTACAATGTAGGCCATACCTAGACGGAGTCTCTTGCTGCTCCAGTCAGACCAGCAGGGTTTCTGCCAGGATTTTCAAGAAGGGGGGAGAAAAAAATTTTGAAAAAAAAAAATTTTTTTGGAAAAATTTTTTTTCCGTTTTTTTTGTTAAAAATGGCCTCCAGAGTCATTTTTTACACTCCAAAATGCAAAATTAGTCTTCCTTCTGCATGAAAATTGCGTTTGAAATGTAAGAAATTAAAGAAAAACACTACTGAAGTGAAAATAGTGATGTTTGAAAAAGGTTAGTCTGCAAACTTGAGGGGGGATATCCCCTCCTTGAAATTTTTGAGGAGGGGATCATCCCCCCTCTCCCCCCCCCCTCTGGGAGAAACACTGACCAGTGTTGTCAGTGAGTACGCATGTGATACCAAGGCCTACTTTACTTACCCTGACTTGATGACGTAGGTCTGGCCACCTCAACAAATAGTTCAAAAAGTTTAGAAGGGTTTTCTCTGTAAAGAAATTGAAAAATAAGGGGCAGTTCTGCATTAGGTCTACTCTTCATTCCACTTCCGAGTGGCACGAGGTTTATGAACAATATCTCCACAACGGCTGGGTCAAATTTGACATACCATACTCATACATGTATGTATATATCAATCGATTTGTCTTTCTTGCCGGTATCTTATAATTCAAGTTTCATCGCGATATTCCCACTACTTCTTGATATTTTGAGCCGTATAATTGCACGCGAGTTTGTGTACAAAGTGTAGTTCCACGATTTGCCCACGAGGAGTCGCTGGGTATTATGTGGTCGCATCGATTTTTCGTAGGGGTGGGCAGCCACCCCTGCTGCGTTCACATGTTCCGCCAAGCTTTTTCCCCGTGAGACTGTGTGCTGGAAATGTGGATGTTTTCCGTTGCTACATTTGACTAAGTCAAGTGTTATTATCTGACGGGCAATAAACCTCTGTCAGCATGGTATGGAATAAACGCAGGCTCTACATGTATATGTAGGCGTAAAGGGTGTGGTTAGGCCTTAGGGGCCGAGTAAAAAGTAGCCATGGTAGCCTAACTTAGGCCTAAGTGCACCCGAGAATGCAAGAACAGGCACGGATCCAGGGTTTGGGAAAAGGGGCGGAGCGAGGGCGAAGCCCGAGCCTACGTCATGACGTGGCTATGTCCCAAATTTAGATGCCCTCTAATCTAAGTGTCTAGGCCTAATGCATTTTCCTGGCATTTCAGTCAATGAAGGGCAATTCTCCGGTAACGGAATTACAAATCAGAGCAAAATTTAGTCATATTTTTTGCTCCCACCCTTATCTGGCAAATACGACGGATATCCGATAATTACGACCTTTCGAACCTTCAACTCCCAAGTGACCTTTCGCTCTGGAAGTCAGCAAACCAATGTACAGTACGATGTACAGGGATATGGCGGCGTGTTTTCACTGTCCTTCAAACTTCGGATTTTAAACGCATTGGAAGTGGTCAGATTTTTTGGGCAACGGTAGGAATGTCATCTAGAATATTGAAACTTCATGATAGGATACTTTTTAAATGCTGTCACTGCTTCCAGAGCTTCACCAGCAGTGAAAACATTCCGCCCTTCTCAGACGGGCGGATTTCCTCCACAGAACGAGAGCTGCTGAATCACGACGTAGAATATCCCAATTCGAAGTCGTGAATTTCATGACTACTGTCTGTCAGACTGACTGTGGCTGTGCTGCCTAGGCCTATGTCATGTATGTCTATCATGTCTACATGTAGGCCTATGCCATGCATGCATGCTGATTGATGCTGCTGCTGCTGACCCTGCATGCCATGATGCGCCTCCTGGTGGTGCCTGTGCTGTGCTGTGCATGCATGTGTGCAGTGCATTGCGTGCCAGTGTGTGGTGGCAGGCATCCTGACCATGCTGAAAAAGCCAAGCACACCACTGACAGAAGCGAAACCATACCTAAGTCGCGAGCCCATTATTAAGAGGTGGTTTCCTTTCAATCATGAAATTTAGAAGAAATTTGACATCATCATGTTACAATCAGGAAGCAATTTTCTGTGAATTTCTTCAGCGCCATATTGAGCAGTGCTAAATTGCGAACGCCTGTCTCGCCCAACCCGGAACGACGGAACGGTTCACTTTTTCTTAGACTGGTTCCCGTCTTTGCCGCTGCACTCCCGCTGGCGCTCACGTTCCGCTATACACTAAGATCCAATAACTGAGAAAGAAATAGCTAAAGCTATCAAAGCTTTGAAAAATGGGAAGGCCTTCGGTTGTGACAAGATCTTGAACGAACATTTAAAAACATCCACGGACACCATGATGCCATACTTTCTTCAGCTTTTCAATACAGTCCTCCTGTCTGGAGAAATCCCCAAATCTTGGTCATATGGGACAATCAAGCCGATATACAAAAATAAGGGTGATAACAAAAACCCTGACAATTACAGGGGCATTACAATCTTAAGCTGCCTTGGGAAAGTTTTCACGTCCATTTATCAATGATAGGCTGAATGCCTTTGCTTCTGATGTTAACCTGATTGGGAAAGAGCAAGCAGGTTTCAGATCAGGTTTTTGTACTGTAGACCATATGATTACCATGAAGTTTTTGCTTGATATATACCTCTCAAAGGGATTAAAAATTTTCTGTGCCTTCATTGATTATCGGAAGGCCTTTGACACTGTGTGGAGAGCTGGCCTCTGGCAGAAAGTGATTAATAGTGGAATCCAGGGCAGAGTTTTAAAGGTTTTAGTGAACTTGTACCAGACAGCCAAATCATGTGTTGAAGTCAACAATGACCGTTCCGACTTTTTCCAGTGCGACGTTGGTGTTAGACAGGGGGAAAACCTGTCTCCTTTTCTTTTCTCCTTATATCTCAATGACTTAGAAGAGATTCTGAAGCAAGACGGTTTTGAAGGTATCAAGCACTTGCATTTGACATGTACTAGTGATTTTTACAAGGAAACTTAGAAATATGTTACAACTGCTTGTCTTAATGTACGCAGATGATACCGTCATTTTATCTGATAGCCACGAGGGATTACAGAAAGGATTAAATTCGCTGCTAGACTACTGTACAAGGTGGAAACTCTCTGTTAGTGTTAACAGCTCGAAAACAAAAATCCTTATTTTTTCAAGAGGAAAACCTCGTAAGAAAATCGAAGATTTTTTCTTTGGTGAAGAGAAATTAGCAATTGTTGAGTCTTATCCTTATCTAGGCCTGGTTCTCAATTATAATGGTAGGTTTACACTTGCTAAGAAAAAACTTTTTGACAAAGCTAATAGGGCGATGTTTAGTGTTATAGGGCATTGCAGAAAGCTGGATCTTCCTTTTAATATTTGCCTAGAACTTTTTGATCATATGGTCCTTCCGATTATGTTGTATGGTAGTGAAGTCTGGGGACACGAAGATGTATCCTTACTTGAGAAACTTCACAAAACGTTTATTAAAATTCTCTTAATAAGGGTTAATAAATTCACTCCAACTGTAATGGTTTATGGAGAAACTGGCCGTTTCCCAATTGAAATTAATGTTAAAGTTAGACTGATTGCATATTGGAATACATTATTGATGTCACCTGAAGATAAGTGGAATAAGACTCTTTTCTCTATACGGTAGTAAAAGAATTACATGAAAAAGGATATATCCAATCTGAGTGGATTGCAAAAGTTAAAAGCATCCTGAATGAATGCGGACTCACATACTTATGGCTTGACCAAAAATCAGTGAGACCTGACTGGCTTAAAAATATTGTCAAAACCCGTCTACAGGACCAGTATCGCCAAAGTTGGCGTTCAATGGTTGACGAAAATCCTAAATGCACAAATTACAGACTTTTTGCCGAGCACAAAATGCAGAAATATCTTGTGTCACTTCCACAATCGGCTAGGATAGCCTTAACCAAAGTTAGAACTGGAAACTCTCGCTTTCCTGCAGTTAAGGGTAGAAATTGGGACAGTCCAAGGGAAATCTGGATCTGCGCTTTCTGCGAACAATCAGATATTGGGGACGAATTCCACTATGTACTAAATTGTCGCCACTTCTCTAACACTAGAAGGATTTCTCAACAATTACTTCTGTCACCATGTAAACACACTGAAATTTTCACAACTTATGAACACTTAGAGTAAGAAGAAATTAACAAAATTAGCTTTCTTCTGTAAAAATCTCATCTCTAATGTCAAATAATTCATTCTGTAGCATGTCCTGCATCCTTTCCTGTTAAATTGTTCTTGGCCTCGGGGCTGTGGCCATGTCCATGTTCTGTGGTGTTTCCACAGTTTGTTTAACAAATGTTTCCAAAAGTTGTTCATGTACCTTTTTCTATAAGGTCTGAATAAATTCATTCATTCAAGATCACAATCACAATCCTGAGTTGTCTTGGGAAGCTTCAAATAACCGCCTGAACAAGGTAGCTGATGAAGCTATTTAATTGGTGTAGATCAAGCAGGTTTTAGATCTGATTTTTCAACTTTGGACCACATATTGCTTTAAATTGCCTTCTAGATATTTATCTTTCCAAAGGATCAAAGATTTATTGTGCATTTATTGACTATAAGAAGGCATTCGATACCGTATGGAGAGCCGGTCTTTGGCAGAAATTGCGCCGGGTGCGCCCCCCCCCCCTTGGATCCGCGCCTGGTAGAGGTCAATGGTGTGGTTTCAAATTTCTTAACGGTCGATTTTAAAGATTATTTGATTATTTGGCCGAAAGGGGGGCGTGCGCCGGGTGCGCCCCCCCCCCCTTGGATCCGCGCCTGGTAGAGGTCAATGGTGTGGTTTCAAATTTCTTTCAAATTTCTCTTAGAGGCGAGGATAAAGTATTATTACATGCATCAGGAGTTATTGCCCTTAACAGAATTCTATAGTACTGGCCCACAGAAATCATCAGGCAGCTTCTTTATATCTGAAAGTAGAAAGATACAGCAGAGCCGCAAAAACTTTGGGACAGTTTTTCTCAAAAGGGATGTGGGATGGTCCGGTTTGTTCTGAGGCCCTCAATTGGTCGTGTGATGGCCGAATCGGCCGATTCAGCAGAAAGTTCGATCGAGGCCTATGACCAGTAATCACTTCTATTGTACAGCTAAGCATGGTAAGGCCTGGTCGGCGGGCTGGGCCCAAATCCATAAAACCTTGCTAGGCTTAGTTGCCTGCTAAAGTAGCCTACCCAGTTTGTACAGGCCGATGTAACTAGCAACCAAGCTAGCAAGGTTTTATGGATTTGGGCCCTGGGGCCATATTTATGAAGGCTTCACAACTTTGCGTTCACGAAAATCTATTGTTTGGCTGCACATGCCCTATTGTTCACTGACTGCCTTAAGGGCGCCGCACACCTGCGACTAAAGGGCGGCGCACACGAGCGACTAAATCTGGGCGACCGCCGACGAGACTGGTGGTGCGACTAGACATCAGCCAATCAGAAGCGCCAAATCTTGTCGCTTTGGCGGTCGGAAGCCAAGTCGGCCGACAAATCGGTCAAAATTGTCGNACTGATGAAAATTGATTTTTCCGTTCGACGCCAGCCTTATCATTGGGTCCCCATAATTACTTAGTAGATAGTCGGAATTCAAAGAACTGAGCCGTCTTCCTTGTCCTCACTAGGACGACCTCATATTTTAAGATCGAGTGACAGGCCAGGCAAGAGAAATCCCCTGTTTCAGGCTAGGCGCACGCAGACAAACGACCTGTTTTTTGGCACAGCCGTCATTTTGGGTTGTCAAGTTGCTGCGACTCCACTGATGTTGTTGTGCGGCAGATCGCTTAAGGGCCGTTTTGACGGGCGTTTTCATCGCGGCGATTTTAACGCTGTAACAGTGTTGGCGATATCACATCCAAAACGCCCGTCAAAACGCCAAAAACGCCATAGCGGGTGACATCGCCAGCGAGAGAAAAAAACCATGGTAAAACTCGCAGGCGGGAAATCGCTATAACGCTTCGGCGATGAAATGTATGGTGAAAACATCAATCGCAGCGAGATGCGATATCGCTCTTCAGATCGCCAGTGAAAATGACCGAATGTCTATCGCTGTAGCGGCAAAAAAGCCATGTCTTCACATGGCTATTTTGTCGCAAGGGATGAAGAATCGCCCGTGGAAATTGAAACCGGCGACAAACCAGCTAGTGAAAACAGTCGATCGACCTAAAGGGCCGATTTGACGGGCGTTTACATCGCGGCGATTTTAACGCGGTTGGCGATATCGCATCCAAAACGCCCGTCAAAACCCCCAAAACGCCAACAGCGGGTGACATCGCCAACGACAGTCGATCGACCTACGGAGCGATATCCGTTTTTACTGACCGTTAAAAAGTGGCGATTATCAAAACGGCCCACGCGATAATCGGGCCACCTTTTTAACGCTCAGTAAAAACGGATCGCTCCTCTATGTGAAGGTGGATGTCAATGCTACATCATTTTCTCATTACATGCAGTGGAAAAGCATTTTGGTGATGCCAAAGTGTACCCCAGTTTCAGTTTTTTGAAGGGGGTTGTTGGTAATGAGAAACTAAATGGATTTAGTTTTGTTGGCATCAAAGTAATTTTGAGATGGCCCCTAATATAACGTTGACGCTTTTGTGTTTGAAGAGAGTTACTGGGGAGGTGTAGAAATCAAACGACAAACGTAAACGTTAACGACAACGTTATTTTTGTACCGAAAATGCAATATAAAATCTGGTGAATGTGTAGTATGAAAAATAAATATAAAATAAAATATGTCGTAAAGTTTACGTTTATCGTTTGATTTCTAAACCTCCGTATTGTTTGCGAGAGACCGCTAAGCTTATCCATGCCGTCCGGACCTGCACAACCACAGGAACGTAGTGGCAGAGGGAAGTCCGAGTCCGTGTCACTGGCAAACAGTAAAACAAACAGCGACTTATCGGCACTAGACAGATATGGCCTGACCCACAAAATCAACTATGTTCTTATTAAGTTTCCTCGTAAGTCATTTGCAAACACGTCATATTCCTGAAATTTAATCGTCGAGACCGGACACACATTTTTGTTCTGTTCCTGTTTGGTTGGAGATGTCGCAGTCATAAACGCAAGAGACGCAAAGTGGGACAGACATACACACATTCAATAACGTAAGTTCTGTATTTTTATAGATCTACTGTTGTTAGGCGTATGTAGAGGACACACGCTATTCCCAGATTGCAGACGGCAAAAAGTGCAGTTTTGATGCCCCCCCCCCCCAGCCAAATGCCCTTCAAATGCTTCGGCCCTGGTATACAGTAGCCTTCGTGTAGGCCTAACTCACTACTATTCACCGCGACAACATAGTGCACCGCCATGTGCACGCACTCAGGCTGATGATGATGGCGCCAGGCAGGGATCTCTTTCGTTGAAAATTCACGGCCGACCTCGAAGGTCGACCTCTAACCAGGATTTCAGGGCCGATGTCGCTTTTTCTGGTGGTGGTGGCGCGCTGAGAGATACATGTAGGGTCTGTAAGTAGGGGAGGCTTTCCTTTCGAGCATTTCGGTGCGCGGAAAGGCTCGAAAGCATTAGGGAGTTTTCGCAAAGTCCCCGAAACGCCGACGCGAACGTCTATCCTGTTCGCCGCTCTCTTCGTGGCATCGAACAATGGGATTGGCGTTCGCGTTGGCGTTTCGGGGACTTTGCGAAAACTCCCTATTGTTTTTTCCGCGCCGTGACCAACGCCGCGGAAAAACAATGCTTTCGAGCGTTTCCGCGCACGGAAACACTCCAATAAAAAGCCACCCTAAGGGCTGCTTTCCATAGAATGTCAATTTCATCTTCCCTGTTATTCATCATAGCAACATACTGTTGCGTAAAGGATACAGGTTGTTGCAAAATCTACGTCGACATCATACACGTATTCGGTTCACTCTCATTTTTACTTCAGTCTTCGCAAAGCGACAAGTATGACGAGCTTTCTGCTCGCCATCCTACCTTTACTGGTTTTGGGACATGTTGCAACCGTGAAAGGTAAGCGATTTTATCGGTTTTACTGGAAGGATTCTTCGCGGGTGAATTCGACCAAAGATAGCAATATGAAATTAACCCTTTCAATGCCAGTTCAAGTTTCAAACCAAAGTCTTTCTGACTTCATCTTTCTTTTAAAGCAAACTGTCCCCGTCCATTTGATCCTGATAATGGCCGCACAACTGCTCCTTCTGGTCAGACTCCCTTCCCGGTGGGGAGCGAGGCCCGTGTGTTTTGCAATCAGCACTACAAGTTTGACGACCGTGGAACCGGTACAATGAGACGTTCGAGGTGCCAATCTGACAACAGATGGAGTCGTGTTCCGGAATGTAAAGGTGAATCATTTGGAACTTCCGAAGGCAACTGCTCGGCAATTTCCGTAGACACTCGAATTTCTCCTCGGACACAATTCCAAGGCAGCCATCTTGAATACGCAGTGATTGCCTTGAGTTTCTGTGGGTTTGGATGCGGTCGCCTCATCACACCCTGCGCATGAACAAAATAGGTCACACAAAAACGTCGCGTTATTGATCAATAATTGGCAGATTGCCGGGTGAGATATCGGTAAGTTTATATATAATATGCCTCAACTTACCCAGGAAATAAGGTTGGATATCTTAGCAGGCCAAAATTCGGCGAAAATAGTCCCACGGTCGGTCACGTGGGTTTGTTGATAAACAACATGGCTGCCTTGGACTTGTGTCCGAGGTGAAATGCGCCGCCCAGTAGATAGATAAGCAGTTCGCCTCACCCAGGTCGTTCCGAATGAAGGTGAACATACTTCCGCGGCCATTTTGAAATCTGCAATGCATCGCATGTGTGTAAAG
This sequence comes from Notospermus geniculatus, assembly GCA_002633025.1. Classification (NCBI taxonomy): domain Eukaryota; kingdom Metazoa; phylum Nemertea; class Pilidiophora; order Heteronemertea; family Lineidae; genus Notospermus; species Notospermus geniculatus. The sequence goes on from NMRB01000610.1 coordinate 213,260, forward strand.
TGCACTGAACACCGTGGCGAAATGAAATGGATTTTGAGAAAGGGATCCGTTAATGTCGGCCTTAGAAAAATGAAGATAGTAGAAATATACCGACAAAAAAGACAAATCGATTGATATATATGGCATGTCAAATTCGATCCATGTGTTGCGAGGAAACAATCTGCTTAGCTGAAAACCAGTTGTAATGTTTTTTAGTGTGGCCGTTTTTCTGTGCGACTCCCATTGTTTGGAACACACTGGGAAACAGGTCCACTGTTTCTCTGTGTGTCGCTCATTTTCAAGTCGCCGTTTATTCCGTCACTGAAAAACGTTACACCGGCGCTTTATAATGATCTAGAATAGAATGGAGCTTGTACTAAATCTAATATTTTTTAATATTGTTTAAACCTAACAACCGCTTCCCATGCCCATTAATATTGTCATTTTTCCTCCTGCAGCGATTCGTTTTTGTCCACGGCCCCGACCTAAATCAGGTGGTGCCTGGCAAATAGTTGGCGAGGGTCCGGGCGATCAGCTCAGTGACACACGGGCAGTGGCGACATTTCGATGCCCGGCTGGACACTTCCTGGCGGGCCGTTTGAATAGAAGTTTACCGTGGCAAGAGATAGAGGTCGCTTGCAACAATAACCTGGAGTGGGAGGGCCGAAGATCACGGGCTATGAATAACACGGATATTCGCTGTCTCGGTGAGTTGTGAAAAAGACTGAAGACGCCGATTTGTGCTTTAAAGTGGCACGCCGGCGGTAATTCTTCCCTATTCTGCGCGAACCATACCTCTACCTCGCCCCATACAGAGTAACTCTCGCTCCTAGGCTATCCACGTGCGCATTTTATAGTCTCGGTCACCCAGCCGCTGTTTCGAATCTGAGAATCTGTACGAGTACGGCAGAACAAAACGGTTGCCTGCGCGAGACTACGCATTGTCTTGTAATCATACATTCTCCAACACTGGGGCGAAAGGCAAAACTACGGTATTGGAGAATGACGCAATCACCGACGGTGGCGCCGGCTATCGAGAAAAAGTGGCAATACCGTCGTGCCCCTTTAAACAACAAGATAGCGAGGAAATTATGGGCCGTATTCAAAAATGGTGTTGAAGACTTAGACGCGTGTAACTTCGTCAAATGCATGGCGGAAGTGTGTGCATTTAGTGAAGTTACACGCGTCTTAAGTCTTAATCGCGCGATGATCACCCTTTTTTAATACGGCCCATTACGTTTTGGTCACAGTCTGGTCCTTCCCACCTTTCAGCAAGCGCTGACTGTAACAGAGACCCTGGCGACATTACTCATGGGAACCGGACTGGATCGTGCTGCGGAAACAATGACGTCATAACGTACAGATGTAACAGCAACTACTTTCTGATTGGTGAACCTGTTTTGAAGTGTGTGAATGGAAATTGGAATCATCGAAAACCAAGTTGTACAGGTAACAAATACCCTCCCCATCCACCACTGCACTTGGGAGCAGTGGGAGCATGAATGTTTCAAAGAACAGCTACAAATACTGCAGTGTACTTGGTACCGGCAGTGCAAGATGCAGCTATGTAGGCCTACTTCAATCCTCCATGCTCCCGCTCATGCGTAGATTCTGACTCTTACCAATGAAGGGCAGCCCAAAATGGTTTATAAAGGGCCTACGAAGTTACTCGAAACCCTGACATCCGAATTTCGCTGGTCAAGTGTAATAGGAGCAGCCAGCCGCGCATATTGCCAACAGATGGCAGCAAAGTTTTAGCGGACAAATGTACAGGAAAATCTACGTGATTGCTGCTCGATCAATAATGACTGGGTCCGCTATATGCATTGAATTGGGCCGTAGTCAGGGGTTTCAATTTCCAGGATGAGGGCATACCAGGTATTTTCAAGAGGCCTATTTTGGGCGCATTTTTGCATGGCCTCGTCTGCTTTACGTGGTGGCTACAGATGATATGAAGACATCTTACAAAACAAAAAAACAGCAAGATTCAATGATGCTCACAAATAAAATCTTTTCTCAGTTGTCCACAATTAATTGTTTACACTTTCAGATGTTATTTCCAAAGCAGACATCGCCCTTAGGTATAGGCCTACTGCCCACAAAATTTTTCTTTTTTCAAAATTTTTTTGAAAAAAAAATTTTAGGCCTATTTTGGGCGCGGCTAATTTGGGCGCTACCGTTTAACGGTAGTTCTAC
>NMRB01000610.1:228242-278243 GCA_002633025.1 Notospermus geniculatus
GGGGGGGGGGGGGCGGTTGCATGGTTAGGGCTGTGGACTCGTGATTGGAAGGTCGCGGGTTCGATCCCCGGCCGTGCTCTCAACTGGCCTGAAATGTCCATCGTGTGCGCTATATTGTGACTGCCCTTTGGTTTCTACAGAAAGGTTTCTGAAGCGCTTTGAGAGCGTAATACGCTATGAAGCGCTATATAAGAACTCACCATTATTATTATTATGATGTGATTGATTTCATCAGGGGCCGTGGTGCACTTAACAATAACCGCGTAACTGGGCCACGGTATTGCCATTTTTTGCCGGCAGCCGGCGTCAACGGCGGTGATTGCATCATTCTCCAATACATAGTCTTGCCTTTTGCCCCAGTGATTACAGTACAATGCATACCGTTCCATGGATACCCTAGGGACGAGAGTTACTTTACAGGGGGCGAGATTGATAAGCGGTATTTAACATTGTCAATAGAGGTCACACTTAACGCGGCATTCGGAACTCCCGAAGGCAACTGCTCGGCAATTTCCGTAGACACTCGCATTTCCCCTCGAACACAATTCCAAGGCAGCCACCTTGAACGCGCAAGGATTCCCATTTTCTGTGGGTTTGGATGCGGTCGCCTCATCACACCCTGCGCATGAATGAAATAGTAGGACACACAAAAATGTTGCGTTATTGATCAATAATTGGCAGATTGGGTGAGATATCGGTAAGTTTAAATACAGTGTATAATATGCCTCAACTTTATCCAGAAAATAAGGTTGGATATCTTAACAGGCCAAAATTCGGCCAAAATAGTCCCACGGTCGGTCACGTGGGTTTGCTGATAAACAACATGGCTGCCTTGGACTTGTGTCCGAGGTGAAATGCGTCGCCCAGTGGACAGATAACTAGCCTCAGGTCGTTCCGAATGTTAACGCGGGTGTATTTAGCGCAGGATAGGGAAGGAACCGCTTATCAATCTCGCCCTATGTAGAGTAACTCTCGTTCCTGGGGCGCCAACGTATGCACCATTGTATTGCAATCATACCTTCTCCAACACAGGGGCGAAAGCCAAAACTACGGTATTGGAGAATGATGGAGTCACCTCTGGTTGCGCCGGCTGTCGACAAAAAATGGCGACTGATGAGCTACATGTAAAAGATGGAACACGTGGACTCTAATAATGTTTGTTGATCAGATCGCGTTTAGGACTGTACACTTGTCTCATTTGTATTAATTTGATTTGTAGCTTGGTGTTTCGCGGAGACTAGATGGCGTCCGAATTGCCGTTGCTTCATTTGCGGCAAACCCAGAGAAAGATTTCTCAGATAACGCTGGTTTTCATACGAACGTTGGAATGGATCCCAACGTTATCGACGGCCTCATAGACGCCCTAGCGTACAATAGTATGTATAATATTCTTATGGCAATCTGTAATACATTTATGTACACTCATGCCAAAAAGTAAATGGACAGTGGTTTTTTTACACTGTGCATGAACTTGAAACTTGGTGTACCCTATAGTAAAAACTACCTCTAGACCGAAACTTTTGATTTTACTTGGGGGGGGGGGGGTCATTTTTTAGGCAACCGATATAATATAATTTATTCATCGATGACGTAGTTGCTGTCGCATTAACGTATTAGAATACACATTTGTACCATTTCAGAGGGCGATACCAATATCAATGGAGCTCTCGGACACTTTAAGAGAAACATGCTGCCAATCAATTTGGGAAACCAAGGTCGCGAGACACCAAGACAGTACCTTTTCGTTCTTTCAGATGGTAAGTTATCAGAGTTGCTATTCTATGAATTGGTAGTGTTCTATGGGCTATCACAAATGTCCCTGCTGCCACTGCGTCTTTCAGCATATCAAGTAAGAACGAGAGAGTTTTGGTGCATGTTGGATATTTGAATTTCCACTTCGCGCCTACGCAAAAAGACGCTCTTGCAGCAGACGATATTTGTGGTACCAACCCATCTCCTGAAATACATTACGTCGTGGAAATGAAGTCCAATTTCGTATTTCATACTTCGTATTTCGCCAGGTTTGCGAAACCTAACTAATAACCTGTCCTCCTGAAACATAACATTCTATTCTTTGAACCGACTGGACTTGGCCCGCGGAACGAGTTAGGACTTTCCCCCATCCACCGGTCACAATAATTCGAACAGCTGTTTTTTTCGCATACATGTACATCTCTAACGGATGCATTAGGATTATGGTGACTTAAAATTTGTTAACTTTTGTGGTAGTATTTTTGGAATCTATTTTAAAAGTCTGTTCAGGGCTTTGAGAGTTGATTTGACATGAATTTGCAGGAAAATTTACCATTGGTGGCTCACCGGTACCGGCAGCGTTGAAACTTAAATCTGAAGAAAAAATCGAGATATTCTGCGTAAAAGTCGGGAATGATAAGACGTCCAAGGAAGCTGGCGAACATATAAATACCCTGAAGGAAATGTCCTCAGAAAAGGAAATGAACGCGGACGGATCAGATCCACATTTCTTTCATCTAAGGGACTACGAAACCTTTTCGTTTTTGTTTGATATACTACTGAATGGTTCTGCTGGTAGGTAAAAGCAAGCTGGCTTGATATACTTACAAGTTGGAAGTTTAAATAAACGTTGATGATAGAATTTGGGGTAGGCCTACCCCGGTACACATTGTTGTCATGGGAACAGGTGGCCATCTTGTGAGCTTATCATGATGTACTTGTATCTCATCTCGTCTTATAGCCGTTGTTGTTGTTGGCGTCGTTGTTGTTGTCGTCGTCGTCGTTGTTGTTGACGTCGTCATCGTTGGTGTTATTGGCGTCGTTGTTGTATTTTGGCGTCGTCGTCGTCGTTGTTTTTGTTGTTATTGGCGTTGTTGTTGTTGTCGTTGGCGTCGCTGCTGCTGCTGCTGCTGCTGCTGCTGCTGCTGTTGTTGTTGTGTACGTGATTTAATGCTGCTCTCCTTTTCTTTGTTTAGATTATAGCCGCTGCGGTATCGCGGGCAAAACAGGGATTACACTTGGTAAAATCATTGGAGGGAATATTGCTAAGGACGGGGCGTGGCCGTGGATGGCGGCACTTTTCTTTGCGGGGGCGGGCAATATCAAACTTCCGCAAGTGAGTGGATTTGAGAATATGCCTTTAATTTAAAAGATTTGGTATAATGTGGGGATATCATGGACTTCTAATGACCGAAATCGACTACGCTCGAGTCTGACCGAGAATCGAATCTGTGACAAGGAGGTAGGCGAAGAGAGGTTAAAACTGGGGTTAAAGTGAAAAGTCGGATGAGAACCTCAACCGTAGCAGTATCAACTACATGTACCTCTACGTAGTTGATATCATTTCTCATAGAGCATTTAAAGCAAATGGCCCGCGGGGTTTGTTTACATTTTTGGTGGTACCTTTTATAGAGCCTAGCCTCCAGGCAAAGCCTTGCTCCAGTCATATGCAAAACCTGTGCAAATATGCGAACGTAAACACTGGGGACGAGGTTACATTAAAAATTGGTTAAAATGGGTTAATGACGTTTTCAAATTCAGTCAGTCGAAATGTACTTTTTGTGCAATTCACATTGATTTTGAAGCGGTAGATTTTGCAGAATACGCCTCCGAAGTTTGGCTGTCTATGGAGGAATAACCTAGGTTATTCCTCCATGGGCTGTCTAATGCATTTCCCATTAAAGTAAAATCCTTCTTTCGCCTTTTTCTCAAAATTACGCTTGATATTGAGGACCAACTGTCACGGCGCCCCAACTGAATGTAAACAAACACCGCGCGCCATTTGCTTAATGAACTTTTGATGACAGTCTCATTGGGCCGAATTTATAAAACATAGCAAAAGCTTACAAGCCAAAGCCCCAAGGCCAAGCTTTTGCTTGTAAAGGAGAAGCACAAGCCAAAGACTTTGCTCACAAACGTAATCATAATTAATTGCTTAACCTCTAATGACCCTTTCTAGTTATAAAGCCAAGCAAGGTTTTCTATCTGATGAAGCTAATGCTCGCAAGACAAAGCTTCTGCTAATTCTTATAGGGAGTTGCTTGTTCTATTTTATAAATACCTCTTCAAGAAAAAGCCCAGAAAAAGCAAATGCTAGTCTTTATGAATTCGGCCCAGTGGGCCGAATTCCCTATAAGAATTAGCAGAAGCTTTGTCTTGCGAGCATTAGCTTCATCAGATAGAAAACCTTGCTTGGCTTTATAAGAAAAGGTCATTAGGTTAGGCAATTCATTATGAATATGTTTGTGAGCAAATTCTTTGGCTTGTGCTTCTCCATGACAAGCAAACGCTTGGCCTTGGGGCTTTGGCTTGTAAGCTTTTGCTGTGTTTTATAAATTCGGCCCATTGTCACAGTGACTGACCAGCCATTTCTATTGATAGTTCAAACGAACAATGGCGGCATGTGGTGGTACAGTGCTTAACAGGGAGTGGATACTTACAGCCGCCCACTGCTTCCAAGGAGTTTACTTTAATAACCCAGCACGACTTATGGTTAGAATAGGTAAGTGCAGCCAACGCATAGCAAAATGATTTACATGTATACAAGTAAATGTATTTTGAGGCTATCCTTTCCAGAAAACATTTTTTCTTACGAAAGTGAACGTTTAAGGGATCGTCCATAAAAATCAATGTGCTTCACAATCCTAACAATGTTAGGATTGGGTTTGACCCTTCCCCTTCCCCTGTTCCTAATATAAAAACATTGACAAATATATCCAACCATTGATTTCTTTTGATCAATACATGTATTTTTGACCTGAAAACAATCCTAACAAGGGGTTGACCCCCTCCCCCTTCCTAACCGTTAGGATTGTGACGCACATTAGGGAGGTTTCGAAATCAAACGATAAACGTAAACGTTAACGACAACTTTATTTTCGTACCGAAAAAATGCAATGCAAAATCTGGTTAAGGTGTAGTATGAAAAATAACGTTGTCGTAAAGTTTTGGTTTATCGTTTGATTTTGGAAACCTCCCCAATGACTTTTATGGACGATCCCTAAAACCTACCAGAAATTGCAACATGGTCACAGGTGCAGCAACATTTATTGTATATCGTTTAACTAGATTGCAGAAAATGTCAGAAAGAAACAGCATGTTGTTTAAGCTTACACGATATACCAACGTGACTTTTTCTGTTTACAGGTGCAAATAATCTTACACAAACAATGGCTGATGAACCGATGGCGGTCAGTGATAGAAGAGTGAGGTCCATACATACCCATCCGAGCTGGGTCCTTAATGCTGGGAAAAAGACCATGGCTCGCGGAGATAGCTTTGCCGGTGATATTGCCTTACTTCGTCTTCACTCACCGATAGAATTCACGAAAACTATCAGGCCCATATGTCTCGCTGCCAAAACCCAAGGTATGTATAGTGCTTTCCAGAATGTCCAGTCATTTTTGCACTCATTTGACCTTGCAATGGAACCAAACCACAAGCCACAAATTGGCCAGTTACGTGGACGAGATGCATCGAGGCACTATTTTGCCAAGGGTCACACGTTCTAGCCCGTTTTACGATTTTTTTAGGAGGGGCAGGACGTTTTGAGAACTACTTCAGTGTGACAGGCCCTTTATACCCCAATCACACTGAGAGTTCTCAGTACGTCCTTGAAAATTTTGCCGCACGGGCTCAAACTGTGTGCGAACGGAGTGGACGTAGTGGCAACTTTTTACAGTCTTTTTACGAACTTCATGGATGGGAAGGGTGCTACAGAACATCGAGGCATTATTTGGCCAAGGGTTACACGTTCTAGCCCGTTTTACGATTTTTAGGACGGGGCAGGACGTTTCGAGAAGTACTTCAGTGTGACAGGCCCTTAAGAGGCCAAAGTTCCAGTAAATTTTGCAAAAGGTCATATTCGGTTTTTTTCAGAAGTTAAAGATGAAGTGGGTGTCGTCACCGGGTGGGGTCGACCGGGTAATGAGAGTTTAACAGCAGCAGACTTAGACAAGTCTGATGAAATGTCTAACGAACTGATGCAGGTTCGGCTTCCGGTTGTCACAACGGAAGAAAATTCCGTAAAATGTCCAAACAAAGCGGGGGAGAAGACCATATGCGCAGGTATGTAACTGACGTATTCTGGAAGTGAAAATGTTTGCCATACACAAGTCAGTCTTATGATGATGTGAATGTAAACAAAAGCTCTGATTGGCTGCTGAGAAATATGCTGCGCAACGATTTGATTTAAGTTCTTTTTGTGACAATGTGAGAAAGACTTGATTACATGTATCTTCCTGTACATGTACATGTTAATACGGAATTTTATTATATGTATTTTTATAATATGTATTTTGATGATTTGTGTTTTCGCTGTAATAGGTGATGCCACAGTTGTAAAAGACAGTTGTAAAGGTGACAGTGGAGGACCTCTGATGATTCAAGTGCAAGACGATGATAGCAATGAATCAAAATGGCTCCAAATAGGTTCGTAGGTCTGAGTAAAACTCTTAGAGGCCTTTTCTGACCGGCTATGCGTAACACATCTTTTTTGGGCACTCGCATTAAAATGGCGTCTGATGGTTTGGTGAGAAATTTGTGTATTTTTGGCGCATATTCCTTTCGTTTTAGGTATTGTCTCCAATGGAGTTGGATGTGCAAACCGGGAAGCAGAATTTGGCAGGTACACGGACGTCAGAGAGTACTTAGACTGGATCGAGGAGACCATGGCAAATAATTAAAAAGGAAATTTACATGTAGTTTATCGAATGAGAGACGTGTTGAGGAAAGAATTCTTTGAAAAAGAAGCTGCTCACTGATACTGCAAGAAAACGGTCATTTTACAACGCTTTAGAGGGAAGTTCACACGAAATGCGGTTTGTATTTTCGCCTCCTTCGAAGGCAATGAGGAACCGGCGGAACTACTCCGTGACGTGGCGCTGACGAACAACTCAGTTAAAAGTATGACGTCGAAAGTCAAACCAACGTTATTTGCCATTTAATTCTGAAACTACACCCTACTTCTAGCCCTAAATATACCTGAAGCAGTCCACTGAATTTTGAATTTTACGCGTTCATCATCAAGTATAGGACTGACTCAATGTATCTGAGTATTTTCAAAAGAAAATTCAAGTGTGAACATGATGAATTTCATCGATAAAATTCACTAATTTAGCATATGACATAAATAACAGACCGAAGAGCGACGTCATTGATTCTGAATGACGCATTTCACATAACGTCACGACGTCAATGACGTTTTCAACGTCGCAGCGCATGCGTTCTTGTGAAAAAACTGAGTTGTTGCCCAGCGCCTCCTTTTAGCACGCCGGTTCCCCATAGGGGATACTCAGATTGTTCTTTTCTATCATTCACTGTTAGAAATATTAACAGAGGAGTTTACAGAAAATTCCTGCAACAGAGTCTCGGGACATGGATCTGTAAAATTACAGACACAAAGAAATGTTAACACTTGACTGGGAGCTGACCAAATTATACATGTATTTTTATACTGCTCTCAGAAAGCATCATTATGGAAAGTCCAACCAATACAGGAAAACATAAATCATACATGTCATTATGACATGTATGATTTATGTTTTCCTGTATGACTCATACCATATGTAAATTTACAGAAAGTTCCGGGGACTCTGCTGCAGGCAATTTCTGTAATTATTACAATAATTTCAAACAGTGTTGGCCACTTTAATAACTACAACAGAAACATCGTTTTTTATATTTATATATCACTAAATAGTTTATACAATATTTACATTTTGGCAGTTAAAAAGTCAATGATATAAACAAGAGGGGCAGTCATAGCAATATCCCTCCTTAATTTTGTATAAAAGTGTCGTCCGCAATGTTCCCCTACAATAGACTGACGGAATAAGGGGGGAAATGAGCGATAAATTGACAGGTGACTTGTTAAGTGAACGCCACTGCGTTTTTGTTAAGCGGCCTATCCACGTGCAATATTATTGCACATTACGAGGATCAAAATGGGTAATATTATTGCCAATCTTTCATCCATCCATTATGCCAGAAGCACACGACACCTTTTTTGGGCACCATATTGTGCAATAAATATATATTGTAGGCCTACATGATGGACCGCTTTAGACTGATTTATGCACGATTACGTCATCATCAAGTTTTCAGAGTGACGCTTCAGATATGTTCTACGAAAGTCCGCTATTCCTGTTCTCTCTGTGCCGTAGTCATTGTAAACGGTCGGTGCCTTGCGCTCTTTTGGTGAGCCCGCAGTCCAGCTAGCTGGGAATATGCACTCTGGCACATGTTACAACGATATGGCTTTTCCCCTGAAAAGTAATGAATTCGGAGAAATTACATTCAAAAATTCAAAAACAGGGCCACATCACAAAAGTAAATAAGGGTAGTCGCAGCTACACGCCGTCAAAATTGCTTATAAATCATGTAAATAGTGGGCTACAGCTACCTGTAGATAGGCTACCAACAATGCAGCCTACATCCGATTGGCACTGCTTCTGCGATAGTGCAATTGCCTCACAGTACATTGTTATGAACACCACACTGTGCATTCAGCAGTGGACGGTACCAGGCACGTGGAACAGCCACAGTTGCGTACCCGAGTTAGCCAATAGAGAGCTGCTTTTAAAACGTAGAACCTTGTTTTTGCTATAACTGAATTCTGTTGGAGAATTTGATTGGTTGGTTTCTTTAGCCACTGACATCCACCCGCCGATATATTCCGGCGCAGCGACGGGCAGGTAAACAGTTTAATACGAAAAACAACAGCCAGATGGCGTCGCACTTGCAAGAACGAAGAACAACATTTAATCAACTTAAGGTAGAAAATTATCTTTTTGTGACAAAATCACTTCTGTACACATACATACCGGTGTGTAATCTTGTGTGGTTTCGTAACGTTGATGATTGGCTGAAACTTCTGTGGCAGTATTTACATATAAATGGTTTCTCAAGAGTGTGAATGCGCATGTGCGACCGGAGGTTACTCCGCGAGTTGAAGCCTCTCCTGCAGATGACGCAATGAAGACGACTTGGTGATGAGGAATATTGGGTTTCCGTTTCTGTAATTAAAGATAAATGAAATTTGTTCACAGCAGAAGAAGGGCAAAGCATATACCGGTCGATTAACCTATGTATTTTTACACCCGATCCAGCGGCGTAGGCTGGGAATGGGTGCACGAACTCCCATTAACCCTGCAGCAGCAGCAAGTACCATCTCTCAGGCAACAAAACCTTAAAGGAGTTCAACGTCCAAGTTGTAAACAAAACAGTTTGTTTACAAACAGTGGTCGGCAAACTAGTTTTATTCCTTCGTGAAGGTGGCAGCACCAGTAGCACCCCGTGATCGTTAGATTGGTGCCCGGTCCAATGCAACTCACTCACGATATTCACGTCAGTAGACGTCACCGACAATAGGTGGCAGCACCGCAGGCGTCGCGTGGATAGAGAACCAGTGAGTGAGTATTTACAACTTGGACGTCCAGCTCCTTTAAAGGTAGTGTAATGTACCACAGGTATTTTCATGGGGCGTGAAAATCATTGTTTATTTACATTTGTTTGTTTGAGTCTAGTCTTTCTTTGTCTTATGAGAAATATTTTGGTGGTATGCCCCTCTAGAAATTATTTTGATACCGAAAGTATTCAGTTTGGTGGGTTGGCATGTCCCAAAAGTCCAAAATAACATAATGTAAACATCCATGTTTACAAACATTGAATGTAAACAATGAAGTCATGGTACATGTATATTATCTTTAATGTTAGATTCTTTATTGTGGCCTTGTTGATTCATGACTAAATCAGCAGCACCAAAATTCACACTTAGTTTACTGTTGAATCCCACCTTCCCAAGATATGCACCCCTCCCCCCCCTCCCAGACCAGCCTACGCTTCTGCGATACTGACATATTGTACACACAGCATACAAATGTACCTATTTAAACCAGAATGCATGCACCTGTTTGAATAAATCACGAAAATGTATACAGTATGTAAGTTGTTTTATTCCATTGCTACTGGTCGCCTTTGCTACATGTACTTCCTCAGTGTTTTGTTGAATCATAAAAAGTACGAAACAGATTTTGTGGCAGAGCCCAGTTGTAGTTCAAATATTAGTGAGGTTTCGCAAATCTGACGAAACACGAAGTATGAAATACGAAATTGGACTTCATTTCCATGACCTAATGTATTTCTAGAGATGGTTGGTACGACAAATGTCCTACACTCGGCCCCAGTGTGTATCCGACGTCCCGGTCTTCCACACACTGGCACTTTTGGGGCTCAAAAGCCGTGAACACCACCAGATGGCACTCCACTGGGCTCCAGCCAATCACCACGCTTTCTCACTCATAATTGCCGCGGAAATTCCGCGAAACTAAGCGAAATGAGAAGTGCCCGTGCCCGTGCTGCCACCACGCGGTCTTTACGACTGTTAATCTCTAAAAGAGCCAGACGCGGAGTGTGACTTGCCGAAGGGGTGAGCAGCGTCTGGCCAAGCAAGACTACAAATGTCCCTGCCGCCAGTGCGTCTTTTAGCATATCATGTAAAACGGAGACGGTTATGGCGCATCTTGAATTTTTAAATTTCCACTTCGTACATGTATCTATGAAGTGGAAACGAAAAAGATCAATTCCAAAGTTATATAGACTGTAACTCTATCGGTCTAACATCATGATCATAAGCTAATAGACGATCTTGCCGCAGGCGAAATTTGTGGTACCAACCATCTTCTGAAATACATTACGTCATGGAAATGAAGTCCAATTTCGTATTTTGTACTTCGCGTTTCGTCAGATTTGCCAGAAACCTCACTAGTTTTAGAAGTGGAAGGTGCAAAACGCGATTCGAACCCCGATCCGTCCATTGGGACATACTGGTATTCAAACCGAATTTTGGTGTGATAGAATGTAATGCATTCGTCTTCCTGATGTCCCCTCTATTTTTGTTTGTCATGGGATGAAGGGCCTTTATCTCTCCAGAGTCCAACTGAATATAGTGCCGCTTAAAGCAAGGTTCATTGGCGCACGGATCCGGTCCGTTTTCAGTCCGTTTGCCCCTATTTTTGCGGATACGACAACGCAGAAGTCAATATGGTCGTTTTTTACGGACCTGAGTCGGACAGAATCCGTGTACCAATGAACCCTGCATAATCCGTAAATGTATTGTTGGGGGTATCTTTTGCCCACCGCAGCCCTGCAAGCAGGGTGATCGCAACAGCGGAACTCCAAGAATCATTCGTACCTGGTTTTGAGTGCGTTTCACCTTCCTGTGGCGGAATCCCAGGGAGTCCAAGATAGAGAGAGTGCCGTCTTCCATACCACACAAGTAATTCTTGCCCTGGTGGGATCGCCTGTAAGAGAAATCGGGGCATCATTAGTAAGGGATGGGGGTTTCAGATTACGAGATCGAAATCCATCGCTGAAAACGAAATATTCTTCCTTCAAAACTGACCGGCAGTTGGGTTGGGGTGTCTCCCGGCCGCGGAATTTTTTTCCCGAACCTTTCGTGAATGCACACTGTACATTCTGTAGTTACTGTCATAGACGTGAGAGGGACACTTCTTCGCGAGTAGAAACGCTTTTTCAACGCGCGTGGGGGTTGCTTATGTCGTGGGGGTAAGGTTTAGGGATAGGTGTAGAGAGTTATATAGGTAGGGTTAGGGCTAGAAAAGAAAAGGTTATGATAAGGGTCAGCACTTTTTTCATCCCTTCTCTCGTGTATTCCTTTTTATTGACAATACAATAATGTACTTATTACCTTTAGCTATTGTTTGCAGGCAAAATATAAAAGCTTAAAGTGGACCTTTGAGTTGAGGAGGCTTCTAAAATACGGAGCCCGAAAAATTCACGAAAGGCTCGAGAAAAAAGTTCACCTTTCTGCCAGACCCAATCTACCAAAACTGTATCCATAGTTGGCTGATTCTGCCATCCACCGATTTGTGACGTAGGCTACCAGTACAGTTGCCTTTTGTCCGCGGGTGTACCTATCAGGCAGGTCAAACTTCATCTAATTCATGATGCTATAGATGCCAAGCATCACACTGCTGTAACTGAAAACAAAAGACAAGACTATGGTCCAAGAGATTGCTTGAAATAATTTTGCCAGCACGTCCAGTGAAGTGTGCAGAGTTCGTTAATACCGTATTGGATCCATGCTATAAAGAGACAATGCCTTTTAACCAGCCCAAACCATTACAATTAGTATAAATGCCTGGGCAATTCTCCTACAAGCAATTGTGATTTTCATATTGCGTTACTGGACAAAGCATTGCCTAATGCCTTATCATAGTGAGTGTCATGTCCACGTCGCGTCCACACGGCGAACCGGTGGCGCTATTTAGAATAGGGCTCCCCGGCTGCGGTCGCGAGGGCGTATGAATACCCACCCCTTGTCCCTTCTATCTGGTCTCCGGCGGTCCCTGAATAGGTCAACTGTTGCACAGATAACCCCACAATGGATAATATAGATAATAAAATTAATAACCGTCTTTATTACTGGACGATGAGTCGAAATTTGTGACACGTTTCTGACGGGCTAAATGGACGCCGACACTGTCAAATATCAACTGAATACGATGAAGATATCTTTTAATGAACACCGTTATTGTTATGAACTAATACTAGTCAATCATTTGCAGAGTTTATTGTATTAGGGTACATGTAATTCGGCCTTATCGTTTTTAGGAAAGAATAAGATGGGTCGGCGTCGGTTCGCCTGTGGGTCAGCCTCAACGGTCAGGTGGTCAGTATTGTTATCATCAGCTGCCTGGCGGGTGTCGGCCGTTTTTTACCTGTTGACTGACGTTTTCTGCCTTATCTGGCCGTCCGTATTGCTGAATTTGACATATACTAGACATCTGATATTTCTGAGCCGTTGGGAATTTCAGACTATGGGTAGTTCCTTTTTTCTCCAGGGGTTTTGATCCTAGATCTAGAAATCCGTCCACCTTTGATTTTCAAGCTGATTTTTCGTTGCGACTTGCTTTGCAACTGGTCACTCGATCGCCGTAGTGGACTCGCTAGACGTGATTTCCACCAATAGCGAAGACGCGGTCAATTTCAGTCGGCAATCGGTCGGCGACCGGTGTAAAGGGAAAGAATGTCCCCAGGAAAAACTGTCCCAGGAGCAAAATATCCTATTGTTACATTCTAATCTCTGGGGATTGGTTTTCTATGGTCTTGCCGCTTATTCCGTCATTCAACAATAGAAGTGGACACTTTTACGGGAGGACACTCTGTACCGTTACACCGGTATAGCTAGGAATCCACTGCTGATTTTCTGCGTTGTGACTTTGCTTTGCAACCTGCTACCTGCGATTGAATACGATCGCAAGGAACTGATACCGGTCGCCGACCGATTGCCGACTGAAATGGACCACATCTTCGCCATTGGTGGAAATCACGTTTAGCGAGTCCACACGGCGATCGAGTGCCCAGTTGCAAAGCAAGTCGCAACGCAAAATCAGCTTGAAAATCAATGGTGGATTCCTATCATTTCCTTGAGATTGTATTCAATCGCAGGTACATGTCGCAAAATCAGCTTGAAATTCAATGGTGGATTCCTATCATTTCCTTGAGATTGTATTCAATCGCAGGTACATGTAGCAGGTTGTAAAGCCGAAGTCGCAACGCAGAAAATCAGCAGCGGATTCCTAGCTTTACAAGACGACTGAGTACCACCAAAGAGGGGAGGGAATGACCCGTCCGATATGGTCTTTAATTTGATTACCATTTATTAAATTTTACGCTCGTCGCTGAAGAAGCACGCCTTTTCTCTAAAGGTAATCAGGCGAATGGAAGATGTTGGACACCGCTCTGTTCCAGCGGGGCATGGCAACCAGGAGTAAAAATACCGCTGTGCTAGGGTCAGTGCGACTGCGAACTTATCTTCGAGGGGAGGGGATGAGTCGCGTCGGTCGTGCGACATATCTGACTTGCAGTTAACGTGTGACCCACTGCCCAGTGACACTTATGAGTTAGTTTCACCTCAGTCGGGTGCTAAAGGCAGACACACATGGAAAAAATCGGGAAAAATTGGTGCCCACGTACAGGGAGACATGCCCGGCGGGCACAAGTTGTCCGAGTTGTAGCGCCGTCTGTTAATACACGGTGACACTACGCTGTATCACAGGCCCCTGTAGAGCTATTAGTGAGCTCAGAACATGTGTCTACCAAAAAACACTAGTTTGTAAAAAAACACACCCCGAGCTCACGAATTTATGAGCTCGTGGTGTGTTTTTAGATACGTGTTGTTTTTTAGATACGTTTCGTTAGAAAAGTGTTCGAAACTCACTGATAGCTCTACAGGGGCCTGTGATATAGCGTAGTGTCACCGTGTATTAACAGACGGCGCTACAACTCAGACAACTTGTGCCCGCCGGGCAATATTTTTTTCGCATGTCTCCCTTTAAAATAATATTGTTCATGGTGTGCATTGGCCGGGACTGTATTGGTGCACGTACAGTCACTAGTTTTAATTTGAATCCTGACGAGGCCAGCCCTAAGCAACGACTTGCACCCAGGTGTACCTATCTGCATCCCCTCAAACATGGCGGCGTAAAATTCGTCGGTAAATATTTCGAACAATCATCACCAAGAAAGCACTTGAAGTTACGTTGGGTCTGATCCGTTGTCTTGTCCGATTACAGGTCCACATAAAAATTACAGGGGATTGTTCCTGCAATAATGTAATAAGACCCTTAACGACGTTACGAACAAGTGAATTAAACCCCTTAATGCGAGCGGTGGTCAGAAATTGATATCAATGGCGACCGGCACGCGCGCTCGTGCAATAATTTACACCACGAAATTACCGACATTTAGTGTCATTTGATACACTCACCCAAGGCCGTTATGTGGTTGTCGGCCGGATGTGTCATGTTTGGCTGTAATAATCAGTTGTAGCGCTGACCAGACCGGGAGAAAACCCTCGAAGTGGCTCAATTTCAATCGTCGAAAGTCCAGAAGTTGATGCAACTCAAACCTCCTGGTTAAGCCATGATAGACTTGCTGTTCCGCTGTGACAGGAATCTGATGCCCCAGTCACACTGAGCTAGTTCTCAGTACGTTCTTGAAAATTTTGCCGAACGGGCTCAAACTGTCTGCGAACGGAGTCCGACGCAGTGACAACTTTTTTCGGTCTTTTTACGAACTTCATGGACGGGAAGGGTGCTCCAGAACATCGAGGCATTGATTTTGCCAATGGTTACACGTTCTAGCCCGTTTTACGATTTTTTAGGACGGGACAGGACGTTTTGAGAACTGCTTCAGTGTGACAGGCCCTTAATATACCCCAGTCTGAGCAGATCTCAGTACGTTCTTGAGAATTTTGCCGAACGGGCTCAAACTGTGTGCCTCCAACAAGGTTAATATGGAGGTTTCGCAAATCTGACGAAACACGAAGTACAAAGTACGAAAGTGGACTTCATTTCCATGACGTATTGTACATACATGTATTTCAGGAGATGGACGGTACCACAAATGTGTGACGGTCTGGGATAACCCGTCGGAAGTCGCTGAGTGATCAACAAGGGTTGTTAGATTGCCTGTGCATTGAACTGCTATTGTTCACCTGTTACGTGGTACGTTTCGGCTATTGAAATGTGCGGGTTCACCAAGGCCATTAACACTTTCCTCAAACGCGACATCCGACGGGTTTTCCTAGACCGCCACACAAATATCGCCCGCTGCAACAGCGTCTTTCCCCGTTTGACGTTAGACCGATACGGTTTAAATAAAAAGCCCCATGTGTTCCAATCGGGCCTACTCTGGACTGGTCTAGATGGTTTCATAACTTCCCTGGACGCGCCTCCCGATGTGTCCTCCGCAACCACTCGTTTCGCGCGGCAGATACTCAGAACAATCACTGCCTCGTCAAAATGTCCCATTTTCGAACGCGCACAATAGAAAGTCAGGTATCATTGTCCGAAATATCGGGAGCTACGACCGGTGAGAATTTCGCCTTTTGTTACAATTATGTTCACAAACAGTCAATTCCTGTCGTTGCTCGGTGGCCCTTTCTTTGAAAGCGCCTGTTGCAGTGGAAGAAATTAATCTATTTTCTCTGAATCATTTTTATCACGATTCCATTACAGTGGGAATTAAGGAATAACACAATGCAAAAAATCGTCGTGGGTTTTTTCTTTGGTATATTTCGCTACCGGACGTTTCTCCGGAGCATGCGCAAAACTACCACCCGTGGTTTATAAGAATGATGAAAATTAAGATTCGAATACGCCTTGGAGATTTGCAATTAGCATGGCTTCGTTCACCGCGTGGGGATTATATAATGAGAATTAATGAAAGAATCGGCTTAAGACAGCAAATTGATTATGATTGCTAAATTACAGATATAAAGCCCGGTAATAATTTACGATTACGTTAGATATCGTCCAGGCATAGTTAGCTTGTTCTCTGATATTTGTTCAACAAGCGATTTTCAATTCGTCTATACATTTAAAGACGATTTGACGCACGATACACTGCACAAAATAAGAACTCACCTTCAATGCTCTATAATATACTTCGAGACCAACTTGTATCACTTCTAAATTTTGCTCCTCTTCCAAACGGGCACAGTTCACGTATGAAATCCAACATCGCGGTCTCTCTTGGTCCCCGTCGATAAAATGTAAGATTCGCCCTGATTCGTCAAATACCTGCATAAAATCACGACAATTTTTCAGTTACTTTGGAATTCCTCAGGAAATTCACGGGCAAAAGCTACCTGATACATTTCAGTATAAAGGAAAAGGATGACAGTGGAATCTCTCTTTACATTAGTGAGGTTCAATTAATTAATAATAAATTATTTACACAATGAAATACATGTAGGGTAGTTTACATGTATTTACATAACTAAAATAAATAAATTAAAATAATTTAATTTAATTTAATAAAATTAATTAATAATTAATTAGTAAAATAAATAAATAATTAATTATGTCAGTAATTTATTTTAATTGTGTAAATAAATAAAATAAAATTTTTCCGAAATCTTTCAGAACGGTATGCACACGAGTTTTTGCTGAATTACCACTTGTAGTAAAAGGATTAACTAGAAGTTCCTACCTCCCACATGTTTGCCTTGAAAGTCAACGTATTCACTTTTTCCAGTGGCACAATCTTCCCAAGAAAGGGACCCATTTCCGTGCCCTCTTTAATCCAACAAGAGGTAAATACCCCAAGGGTTTCACCAGGTATGAGGGACTTAGCGATACGTATCTGCGGCGGTGTTGGAACGTGCATATTTACTGTAAAAAAGAGGACAAATTTATTGTAAAATAAAGGATACAGGTACAGGTTAAGAATGTGTAGGCCTACTGTAAAATACACGTACATGGAGGTTACAAATCGGAAACTGAAATTGCGCATAATTTTGGTTGATATTTTTTTTGGGGGGGGGGGGAGGGTACAGCAGATTGACAATGTGATAATGTGATAATAATACATGTAAGCTCCCCTTGGAATCTAAGTCTGGCTCCATTGTTCAACGAAGGATTTGGATACATGTATACATGTAACTATAGAAGCCATCATCACTGTTGTTTAATTTTACAATAGCAAATTTTGTAATATCCAACATAGAGCACAAAGAACGACACACAAAATGCTAAAATACATGTACGTATAGAGGCTATGCACTGACGTCATCAAATGACGTCATCAATGGGTATGACGCCACGTGTTGGATGGAAAATGGACGGAGCACGTGGTCAGATGCACTGCGTCAGCATGTCACAACGTTCCATCCAACATGGCGTCACCTCGCTGATGACGTCACGTGCATAGCCTCTATAAAGTCGTCTCCGAATTGTGCAAATTTTCGATCCCAATACTGGGGTCTTCCTCAGGCACTTTCTAGTAGAGATTACGGAAAAGACTGGAAAGACAGAAAAGTCTTTTCTGTAATCTCTACTAGAAAGTGCCTGAGGAAGACTCCGGTTGGGGTCGAAAATTTGCAAAATTCGGATACGACTTTATACGTATTTTAGCAAATTTTGTAAAATATCGTTTAGGAATTCGGACTCGCATTCGCATTCGAGGGGCCATTCCTTTCGCACGATAGTATACAATGAATTTTTGTATGGTTTTGAATAAATTAGGAGGATGCTTGGTAAAACACATTTTTAGCAGTATAATGATGAAAATACACAGCACAGCATCAACAACACATTGGTTTAGCAATCAATGGCATTCTGGTTCAGCAAAAATGAAAAGACTCGGTATTGAAAGAGCGTTGAAAGAAAATTCTAAAAAAAGTCAAATTTTCCTATTGAAGTTTTCAAGTGTTTAAGCGGCGTAAAACATTCATATGTGGTCGGAAAGTGGTCATTAAAATCAGGTTTTAATTAAGTTTCAAGCGGTTATTCAAGTACAATGGTGGTTCCGGTTGAACCAATAATTCGACACTCAGACTTCTTTTTATCCACCCTCACAAAAAATCGCGACGCCGTTTTTGACTGTGTGATCATCGGACAACAAGCAGGGCGGCAGTTTCGCACTTCGTGAGATATGGCTGCGGTTTTGACGAGGCAATGGTAGGAGCAACTTGGTAATCAGAAAGTATTACTGTACCGCACCAACTCTAAATTCTGTTTTGTTAGTCTGTTTTGTCCTTTTATGTTTAGCACGAGTATTTAGTTTATTTCTGTATTACTTTCTCACTGTCACCGTATTGATTGTACTCTTCGAAAACGGAGGAAATAAATAATCAATCAATCAATCAATCAACAATACGGAGGTTTAGAAATTAAACGATAAACGTAAACGTTAACGACAACGTTGTTTTTGTACCGAGAATGCAATATAAAATCTGGTTAATGCGTAGTATGAAAAATAACGTTGTCGTTAACGTTTACGTTTATCGTTTGATTTCTAAACCTCTCTATTAACTCACTGGCCCACAAATAAGTCAAGTGGATCAGATAGTTTGCGTCTTGGGTGACTATTATCCGAAGATGTAGTAGGGTCATCGGATTATATGGGTGATATGATCGTCTTATAGTTGGGTCATCGGATTATAGTGGGTGAAATCATCGTTTTATAGTGCAGTCATCAGATTATAGTGGGAGAAATCATAGATTTACAGTAGGATCATCGGATTATAGTGGTTGAAATCATCGTTTTAGCAGGGTCATCGGATTATATGTAGTGGTTGAAATCATCGTTTTAAACACAATGTAGTTGCATAATCGGATTATAGTGGTTGAAATCATCGTTTTATAGTCATTGGGTCATCGGATTATAGTGGTTGAAATCATCGTTTTATAGCAGGGTCATCGGATTATAGTGGTTGAAATCATCGTTTTATAGCAGGGTAATCGGATTATTATACATGTAGTGATTAAAATCATCGTTTTATAGTTGGGTCATCGGGGCCCTACTAAAAATGATGACTTCACCCACTCTTAGAGTGGGTGAAATCCTCGTTTTTAGTAGGGCCATCCCATAGTGGGTGAAACCATCCTTTACTAGGCCTACATGTAGATGGCTCATCGAATTATAGTGGGTGAAATCATAGGTCTGGGGCAAGTATGAGGAACCAACCAGATATGCATCCGTGGAATCCCTTAGTACGCTGCAACCGGGAAACTGGATCAGGTCCAGCCCGCATCTTACACGCCACAATTCATACCAATATCGATATTCATAATGTTGCTTCACGATCTTTTATTTTGAGGAGACGTCAATACCCTGTTGCAAAGAATTTAGTTCCTCAACAAAAGCAAGTCATTCAACCGCTGGCAACAAGTGCACTGCGGTGAATTCATCTGGTTCGAGAACACGTGCGCAGTCGCAGAAAACGCGTGCGCAGTTCATTAGTGCATAATCTACGCGTCAGCGTCAGCATGCCACAGATTAGCACCTGCAGGAACTTGTTTTGACTTCACGTTATCCAGCAACGCCCTGACCGGAGCTCCGCAAGCAGCAGACAAGCTGCCCGCATCTTCGGGAAGGGACGGGACCGAAACGGGAACTTGTCCCATCGAGGCCTACGGATCGGGACAAGCACCCCTAGGTAACCAGAAATAATTAACTCGATGACTTTTTTGTTTAATTGCCCGTAAGAATTGCAAATGGTTGCCTGGGCTATTGATATAACGTGCGTGGTATATTTTCGATTCACTGCCGCCCAGCGTGCTGATCTTTTTCCTCTGTGCGCCGCTCCCCCTCCCGCCAAATTTTTTGAGC
Organism: Notospermus geniculatus; assembly: GCA_002633025.1. Taxonomy (NCBI): domain Eukaryota; kingdom Metazoa; phylum Nemertea; class Pilidiophora; order Heteronemertea; family Lineidae; genus Notospermus; species Notospermus geniculatus. Next base: position 248,358 of record NMRB01000610.1, read on the forward strand.
AGACCGCAAAAAATATTTACAGATAATAAATAACACAGCTGACTTTGTGACAAAAACCTCCATGTTTTTTTAACGTACTGTTTTTTCCGATGGGCATGTACAATATTTGATAAACACAGAAGGTGGCGCAATACAGGGTGGCCCCCAAAAACGCATCCGCAGACTTCACTCAACTAGCACCCACCAATAATTGGTATGGATTGATGGAGAATCTTCTTAGAAGCAAAATGAGACCAACATTCTCCGATTCGGTTCAGTTGTTTTGATTCTAGAGCCATTTTTGGCTCATTTTGGCTCATTATGCAAATTCCTGCAATGACGTCATCAAATTAGGCCGAACATCCTCCTCTGACCAAATCCATGGTATGTTAACTTTTTAACCAACTGAAAATTTTCAATGAAACAAAAAGCACCTTGATCAGCATTCTATCGCCTAACTTTCTGAAGTCGTAAAAAAATACGCGCAACAAGGCCAGAGAGATTACCGTCAGATTTGTGCCACCGGCTTCGTATTTATAGAGAAAAATGAAAAATGTCGGAGTGGTGGATGGGGTTTCCTAAAGATTTCGTTGCACCTAAACGTGCGAGTTTTTCCAAATCTTAAGCGTTGCTATGGGAAGCAGTGGACCATATATCTCCAAATCTACTATAGCCTATAATATATTATCGAGAACTTGAGTAAAATGCTGGTAGGCAACCGAACAAACTATAGCAAGCAATATTCAACACAAGTCAAAATTTGACCCCGACTGTCATGGCCGATCGACGGCTGTCCGCGGTGCATGCACGGAAACTCGCGCCCGTCAGTCATCGAACACGGCACACGCCCGTCAGATTCTGTACGCATGCCTTTATTGTATAGCGAAGCACGGACATCCGATCTTGCATAGCTGTGTTCAAATCGTTGAATTCTCCCGCATGGTTCGGACCGTGTACAGTTAGAATACATATATTATGGTCCGTAGTTTGTCCGCTACACCGTCGTTTATCAACGGTTTTTGCAGTGACAATGGTATGGTGTGACAGGAATCTAAGTCCCCCAGGGTCCATTTCATAAACATACAGTACTTAAGTCAAAGTGTGATACTTATCTTTTTTGTTGAACAAACGATGTCACACTTCGACTTAAGCAGTTTTATGAAATGGGCCCTGGCTCCATAATTCATAAACATAGTTAAGTTAAAGTGTGATACTTATCTTTTGTGTTGAACAAAAAGGATAAGTGTCACACTTACATGTAGACTTAAGTCATTTTTATTCATAAAACTAATTAAGTCTAAATGTGACACTTATCCTTTGGTCAACACAAAAGATAAGTATCACACTTTGACTTAAGTGTGTTCACGAATATGGACCCTGAAGAAGAAATTGTACTAATCGGGCGGTATATACGTGGTTCCAGCGATAATACGGAGGTTTATAAATCAAACAATAAACGTAAACTTTACAACGTTATTTTTCATACCACATATTAACCAGATTTTATATACATGTGTACTGCATTTTCGGGACAAAAATAACGTTGTCGTCTAAACCTCCCTTTTATCTCTAGACCGGTGCCGACCACCACCCACCCCACCCAGCGAACTTCGACCCCACCACGACTAGAACACCTGCATGATCGACCCAGCTCAAGCGGGACGTGCCCCCGACCACAGGAGCTCGGAGTCGGCATCAAAACTTCGTGCGCCCTCAACCTGGTTACATTAAAAACAAGAATTCCCTTTAAATCTAACGTGATCAAGAACACTCCAGAATGACTTCTTCAATATCAATTATAGAGTCATCATATGAACCCTCTCATTTACAATGGACCGTTTGCCGGGCTATTCCACATTTTTTACGCACGAGTAAGACAGGCTTAAACATGGCGGCGGCCGGCGTTGCACCAGGGGCTGTACGTTGGTCCCATGCGGGTACCAAGACATGCGCCGAGGCAAGCGTTCCTTGGGCCGACATCTCTAACTGTGGTCCACCTTCGTTTACAATAGCGTGACACAAATTAGTTCCTCAATCATACTTTGAGGTTTACAAAAGGAAAATGCTGTTATTTTTTATGGGTGTATAAATATGACTTGCGGCTGCTGAACGTGTCCCTTGATCAATATTCTGTTTGCCCGTTTTTGACTGTAGAAAAGTGCAAACAACCTTTGTATGCTTGACGTGCAATGATTTGATGTGCTGGACGCGAATACCACAATCTTTTACCTTAACGACAAAGGGTAACAGTCAACGGAAAGGAAGTTGCTGTCAAGGGTGAGGTTTAAAGGGTTTAAGGGGCACATTCCGGGTGCACACATGTAGCCTACATGTACATGCACATACGTGGCCATTCCGAATCCCACTGCAGTGCTCAGGTCTGCGTTCCCTTTCGAAAGTCGGCCATTTCGGCGCTGAGGGTAAAACGAAATGGAAAATGCATTAAGTTTTGCCAGAAATTGCAGAAATAACTGCCAGAAACGCTTGAAATTTGGCAGACATGTTATGAGGGCCAATTCATCGAGAAATGTGTGAAAAAAATTGGGTGTCATCGATCAATTTTTGAAGATTTCTGCATTTTTCTTCAACTGATCAATAGACGGTTTAAACTGTCTGTTAATCCACCTATTGTTCAGGTGTAGAAAATCACCAATTTCTCGAAAAGAATTATCAATGACACCCAAATTTTGTCTCACATTTCTCAATGGTTTGGCAATCACCACATTTCTGCCACATTTATTCAAGCGTTTGTGACAGTTACTTCTACAATTTCCGGCAAAACGTAATGCATTGTCCCCTTTCTTTTTACCCTCAGCGCCGAAATGGCCGACTTTCGAAAGGGGCCTATTGGAGACGTGAACTCAACTAAAAAAATGTATTTTTTACTCTTTGTTAATTATACTAGTAATAATAAAAAAAGGCCCGCTTACATGTATTTTTCATTTGACTGATGTACTGGGAGGCAGCCGCTTCCTTTAAAATAGAAAATAGTTTCGACGTATTTCTAAAGAAGTTGACGCTGGGCTGGCGGCAATGTCCTGCAGACCAAAATCTCGTAGCGGAGCACAAGTCTAATTACTGAGATTTTTACGTTAAAATAATAGACTGCTGAGACTAATAACATTGCAATTCCTCATTCCCTTGCATTTAAACACTATTTTATTTGTGTGAGAAATTAATGATGCTGTCAAATTTTCATACACTGGTAATTCGTTGAAATTAAAATGATGGATGGGATGTAATTAATAAAATGATCGTCACAAGAACAACGGTGGACTATAATTCAGCGCGGAAGCACAAAATTGGGTGGATATAAGTTAAGGATTCGTCGACTCGCGGTAGACGGGTCGCCGACGGTTTTACATTATCTATCGACAATAGTTTAATATAAATAAAGCATTTTGATGAGGTTGGTTTCGGGTTGGATCATTAGTTTCCAAAAGGATGGCGATTATCTTTCACGCCTTCTTCGTGTCCGGTGAAACTTGGAATCCATTCATCAGAATCGGCCGGAGTTCTGGGTGGAGCGACGATATCAACGCGCCGGGGATGGACACTTGTATTGAGGTACATCACCGACAGAACAATGGCCTCCCCTTTCTGACCAACTCAAGCAAATTATCATCTAATTGATATTGATGTCCTCTGGTTTCCTTGTCAGCGGAGGGCCCGGAGATACGCCGTGATTTTTCGCCTCTGGTCAAGGCATGGCTACAGACATTTTCGACCCCGCCCCAGATCGCTTCACCGAAGAAAACGCGAGAATCTTTCGTGTTTTGATATTAGTGAGGTTTCGCAAATCTGACGAAAAACGAAGTACGAAATACGAATTTCTACTTCACTTTCATGACGTAATGTATTTCAGGAGCTGGTTGGTACCACAAATATCGCCTGCTGCAACAGCGTCTTTCAGCGTATTACGTTAAACCGATAGAGTTACGGTGTATATTAAACTTTGAAATTTATCTTTCGTTTCCAATTCGTAGATGTTGGCCGTCACTACACCTCTATGTAATTCAGCACTAATTATCTGTTTTTACAACAGACAGGTGTCATTCAATCATCAGACTGCTGTAGAACATGTGATTTTATTTGACAAATCATATATTAAGAAACTGAAATGATAAGAAAGGTAATTTAAAAAATATTCCAGTAATCTGATTTCTTTCAGTAAACCCCATTGACACTGACGACCAATATGGCCGCACCAGTTCCTATGAATTCTATGCTAATTAGGGTGTGTGACGTCACGTGAAGAAACTCAAAACCCCAGTCCATGAGCTGGGAGCATGAACGCCCAATAAATACACGATTTTCGGCAGCGAGCAAAGTTCATTACATACTGTACCAGAGATCAACTGGGGACGTATTTCAGAATCACAAAGGGATTTTTTTTTGCTAAAACTGTCATAAAAAAATGTCAATCAGACAACTTAACGAAAATTCATGCGGGTATCGCTCGGAAAATTTCACGGTCCCGTTTTTTCTTGTTAGAGCTTTTTGGTAATAAAAAAACACTATTGTAGTATTGACAAAGTCGAGTTTGTTTTCACATGGACGTAAAGTGGTCAGAATAGCAGATGGTTTTGGGTTATTCTATCTAAAAATGAAACAAACAAAACGTATGTTGAGTTAAATCGCTTGGTCGACTGTGAGGTGCGGGTATATTGTCCAAAGTCGCTCTGAACATTGAAGTTTAATAACCCACAGATTTTTTCTGTTCCCATTAAGTGAAGTATAACAGTCTGGTAGAAACAGCCGATTGATATTTTTAGAATTATTTTTTTCCCTCTTTCAAAAAGTATTGAACCACAAATGTACACAAATCTGCCACACATATCATGTTACCAACAGAAGTGTGGGATCTTTCTCTCTCTCTCTTTTCCCCCCTCCCTCCCCTGCTCGACAAAAATCACGTTTTATTCCACCAATCTGTTGCACAGGAACACCTACAGGTGTTACACCGGACCTTCATATACCGATCAACCGAATTCGTAAATAGTCACAATTATAGTCCGTTGGACTATACCTAGTGCTACGGCAAAGTCGAATGTCTAAATAAGGTACGTCAGAAAAAAATCGACTATTGTGGGATGGTGCCGCAAAGTACTGTTGAATACACTACGAATTTTAGTGACTGATTTCAACTTTTGTATGCAGTGTACACCCTTAATCAAAAGTAAATGCACACCTAATAAACTTACATATTTCCCAAAATCTTCAGTGGACTAACGTTTGATTTTTATGACAGATATTTAGGGCCTTAAAGAAAATGTATCACGGGTATTTTCGCGGGCCACGAAAATCATTGTTTATTTACATTTTGTTTGTTTGTGTTGTCTTATGAGTAATTTGTTGGTAGCATGCCCCTCTAGAATTTTTTTTGATACCGAAAGTATTCAATTTGGTGGGCTGGCATGTCCCAAAAGTCCAAAATAACATAATGAAATCCATGTTTACAAACATTAAATGTAAACAATGAAGTCGTAATACATTATCTTTAAGACACATTTTGAGGCCAAAACTATTAGGCGTGCATTTACTTTTGATTAAGGGTGTACATGTATGAACGCCTCAAGCTAGAAGGTGCGAAAACTCACATATTTTTGTGATTGCTTTTGATTTTTGTCATTCATTGTCAGGAGATCTTATGTTGAAGTTGTCGTCGTTGATATGAGATAATTTGAAACGGGAAAAACCAATGGTAGTGTTGTCTCTTTAATCAATTCAATATCACGGTAAAGACCTTGGAATAACGCTGTATTGGGCGGTGTTCCCGTCTCTAAGGCGCATGCGTCTTATTAGTGGACGAAACGCGCGCGACCGCATCGGCCACGTGACCCTCACGAGAATTCGACCGGGATTTAATCACGTTATCTCGACGATTGTCCCCATGCTGAATGATTCCAGGAAGGGGGTGGTCCCCGGTGACCAGCAGATCTAACCGGATCAAACACAATATGTTTCGGAGATGATTATTTGGGCAAAATTAATAAAACTCGGTAATGCAGGACCGTGAACAATGAAGACGCGCGAAAACCTACGACAAATTAATATTTCCGAAAAGTCTTAAATTATGCCCGCTTCACGGCCCTAGAATCGCCTAAATCTCTCAATTTAACGCTACTTGCTCCAAAGAATTAATTTCCTTTATTAGAAAATAAATATCCACTCTTAGCACGTCTTGAGTTGATCTACCCCATTGTATTTTAATGAAATATTGTGCTTTTATAATCTGGTTGCTGTTACAAGAGGGTGTGTCAAAACGAGTGTCACGAGTCAAGATGAAGTTTCGACTAACGGGCCATTATGCATGTTCAGGGCAGAAAGTGACAAAAAGCATGTAAAACCATCGTCATAATATCAAAACCTACACCAGCAACAGTACATTTTGAGTATAATAATAATGGTGAGTTCATATAGCGCTTCATAGCCTATTACGCTCTCTAAGCGCTTCACACATTATTACCCCAGCCTATGATTCAGAAACCTTTCTGTAGAAACCAAAGGGCAGCCACAATATAGCGCACACAATGGACATTTCAGGCCAGTTGGAGAGTTACAGAGTGCACGGCTGGGGATCGAACCCGCGACCTTCCGATCACGAGTCCACAGCCCTAACCATTATGCCACTGCGCTCCCCTGTGTGGCAGGGATCAGAGTCCCCTGGAAGGAAAGTCCGGGTCCTATTACTGCCCGATCAACTCGCAGTTTTTCTTTGTGAAGGATTATGTCATTAACCCTGAACCTTTAACCCTTTCGGTCCTAACTATAAGTAAAAAGTGTCCATTTCGTAACATGAATTTCTGAAACTTACTACATCTGTAATTCATAACAGTGTGTTTGAGGTCATTCAGGACAGTTACGTCATACCATTTTCAGCGGTAAAAACTGTCATATGAAAAAGTTGTGCACAAAATAACAAGTGGTCCTTAACTTTTTTGAGTAGTGTACATGTAATACAATATCAAAAGCTTGTCGTGGCGTCATATGGTGAGAACTGTTAGACCGCCATCTTTTTTTGGAAAGGTCAATACATTTGACGCCAAGGTGAAAAAATACACCAGCAGCAGTACCATTTTGAATATATCTGGTGACCAGATTTTAGACCGTCCCCATTCACGGACCTCATTTAAAACTAGGGAGTTTTCGCAAAGCCCCCGAAACCCCAACGCAAACGCCAAACCCGTTGTTCGATGCCACGAAGACAGCACCGAACAAAAGGATAGACGTTCGCGTTGGCATTTCGGGAGCTTTGCGAAAACTCTCTACTGCAAAGAGCATAACGCGAAACTGAAGTTGGTCATTGACAAAATTCTCTCACCCGTGACCAAGATTTCGGTCATTCTAATCTCGACGAGTGGGCGTGATTTTGGGCGTTTCTGGCCCCGTCATTTGTTGAATTCACTATGCGTATTTCTTATGGGTAAGCAGATGATTATAGCTATCATGTAGCATTCCATCTATTTCCATATTTTTCATACGTCCCGAGTATTATCCGGTAAAGTAAATATAGGAGGGGTGACAGGCGCGAGTCATGTCTTTTAATATGCCGACGTCCTGTGTCGCCGGTCCTTAAGGCAAGGTTGACTCCGGATCCGTTGACCTTGAAAGATCAGAACCTTCTGAATATGATTTCTGAAGGTGATCCTACCTCGCTTTTTGAATGCGTTGAAGTTACATCACGATCGGTGAGAAAAACGGTGTGCTTCGGTGGGCCGATTTTTTAAAGGGCCTCTAGAGGCAGCTCGCCATTAGGCTACTATCAGTACCGGTTCTTCGGCCAGGCGGCGCCACTTTAACGTAATAATCACTGGTACGAGGTATTCAACCTGGGTTTTCCCCGGGGTTTTCCCCTGCCATGCTGGCTGCCTCTAGAGGTCCTTTAAACGATAGTTAAGGTAAACCTCGGTTTAACCATCGGCTTTTCTGACAAACCGTGAATTAATCAAAGTAAACGTTTTGACTTTTAGGGCCGTATGCACCAACAAAGATTATCTTGAACTCAGGTTAAGCCAAAACTTTTTCCATTGTCACATCATGCCCTGGCAAACCTGAACAATTGAAAAGCTGTGGCTAAACCTGAGTTCAAGATAATCTTCGTTGGTGCTTACGGCCCATCGTGTTAAAGCGAATCTAAACCAAGGTTTAGAACCCTTGGGTACCCAGCTACCCAGCTCACGATTAGTTTTGTGAAAACATGAAAAAAATCGTAAATTCCTTACCCCTAGGGCCGCAGCTTTTTAACTGTTCAGGTTTGCTAGGGCATGTTGTGACAATGGAAAAGTTGTGGCACAACCTGTTATAATCTTCGTTGTGCATACGGCCCTTGTGTCCGAATCAAAAGAAAGAGATATCGAGCGAACTTTATATTTTTTTATTTATTTGTCCTGAAACACCCTGTATCCCAACATCCCCTCTGCGGCATCTGACAAAGCAGACTCAAATTCAAACATCATTAGAGGAGGAGGGACAAAAACGAAACATATCCACCCTTATTTTGTACACTTAGCAATCCCACCAGGACCTTAAAAATACATCCAGCACCTCCTTTTCTGTCGTTCTTTTCAATAACAAAAGGGTCTTTTCATTATATTCGTATTAGTAGCGGGAGGTGAGAGCCCAAAGCGGGCATAATAATTGGCCTTCATCTTTCATAGGACAAGAAGCTAATTCCCTCCTTTTCATTAGATGGACATTTGTTGAAAGTGACAAGCCCATTAACTGGATACTGTTAGGCTACTGTGGCCAGGTTTTGTCCCGGACACCCCCTATGTTCACAGCGCACTAGGGGTCGAAATTCGCCCGGGGGAAAAGACAAAAAGCGCAAGACGAAAATCTTAAGATTGTTAAGAAAGTGATCCGTGTTTCCAACGGGCCAAACCTACTGAAGACTGATACACCCGTATCGTCATAAACTCAAAGAGTGTAATTAAAAAATGTTTTTGTGGAAGACGGTGGTATTAAAAGTGGCGAGTAGTTGATGAACAGATACGGGTATCATTAGCTTGACTGAGGTGGCCGAAGTCTTTATGGTGCACATCCGAGTTGACTAGCGCCCGTCGGACTTGTAACTTTCAGATGCTGGCGTCAGTACCCTCTCGCGATCCTTTACCTCGGAGAGACAAAGCCAGTGAATATTACTCCACAACGCTATTATCTTACAAGATATTATAGTTTTTCTTCGCGCAAACTCGGTTACTCGAGACGGGACCTCTAGCGAGGGAGCGCGATTCTGCTTCGGGGTGGACGGTCTTGCCGTCCGGCTCGGCCACCTCACCCCGGGAAGCTACCCAAGCTAATATCTCACATTGTCTCCTCATTTTATTAATAAACTAAACGTCTTGTATCCATATTTCTATAATCCTTACGATCGGTGACATTTTGACCATACAGGACTACCGTCTGCGGGGCCGTCGATCAAGAATAAAGTCTTTTAATTCTCAAAGACGGAAGACAATATGAGGCAATTACAAAAGAGGAATAAAGCACCATTGTTTGGACATCTTGAGATTCAACCTAAACGTCTTTCCCACAGACCCTTTTGTGCTTTTCGCGTCCTGTGATCGAGAGGTCAAGCTTAAAATTGAAATTCTGCTTGTCGTCCACTGTCAGTGGTAAATACTGCAAAAAAATGTAAAAAAATGTAAAATTTGTAAAAAAAAATGTAAAATGTAATACTGCAAAAAAATGTAAAAATGTAAAAAAAGGTAACGGTAATGTATAAATGCGTTTTGTGATTTTTGAGGTTAAAGATAATGTATCATTACTTTATTGTTTACATTCAATGTTTATAAATATGGATGTTTACATTATGTTATTTTGGACTTTTGGGATATGCCAACCCACCAAATTGAATACTTTCGATATCAGGTGAATTTGTAGTGGGGCATGCCACCAACAAATTACTCATAAGACAGAGAAAGACTGGACACAAACAAACAAACAAAATGTAAATAAGCAACGATTTTCGTCCCCCGCGAAAATACCCGTGATACATTATCTTTAATGTTGGAAACTGACAACTCTCGTAAACTGAAAATCTGGTGTCGTCCGCTGTGGTAAATAGTGTCAAAAAAGTGTTAAAAGTACTGGTAATGTAAAAATGTAAATGGATGACATTGACTTTTGAAGTTAATGATGGAAACTGTCGACAAAATACGTCCGTCGTATGGGACAGTAAGCCGTGGTGCCTTGTACCATGTGTCCTTGCAAGGGCAAGTAAAGATCCATCCAAGTGCCGAACATGAGTACATGTAGCTTGAGATGGCCTCTTCCGTACTTATTAGGGCCAAAAATGCTATGGCTTCGACCCTGACGGAAATATCAAATACAAATACTGTCGACAAAAGCAGACGAAAACTTCCTCTTCAAATCCCAAATCCTTCCCCGGAAACCCGAAACCTTTCGAATATGTAAATTTATCTTAGATCAATTCCCAGAAACCAACATGTAGAACCCTTCAAATAAATTAATCGACACTTATTTGAAACGTGTCAACCTTGTGCAAAATAGGGTTCGCCGTTGACAGGTCCACAGCCAGCCTCACCCCAGAACAAATAGATTAGAACCCCTTATTTCCAGAACTAACGCAACACGACACAATCAGCATTGAAATCTTCGGCATTATTATTGTTACTAGGTATCGCTTGTCACGCCTTTGTGGTCAACTGTCATTCTAAATCGCAACATATGCAATAGATCGAAATTCCCAATTCTCAAAATTCAGCTCTTGGAGAAATTATTTATGGAACGAAGAATGCTATAAATTAGTGCGCGTGGTGGAAATTCTTTGAACAAACACGGAATCAGCCGAGGCATATTGGTCGGGAGCACGAGAGAGGCACTCTTTTGTGTTTCAAATTTGCAAGACTCATTCAAAAGCAATCTTTACCCGTGGAGTGCTTTTGACCAGTTTGTAGCATTGTTGTTGAGTACATTTGAAAACCGCGTCAATGACAATAATGATATTATTTCCTTAGGTTTTATCATTTTAGGTCTCAATGAACAGCAGAAGGCGACATCATCGCCCGTGCCAGAGACCGATTTTTGAACAAAATATCATCGTATATCTACATGTAGTCGCTTATTTCATTCATGCGTTGAAAAAAGGTTATAAAAAATTCATAATAAAGAGGGCAAAGAGGTCACCCCGCTGATGATAACATTAAATGTTCACGTTTGTTTATTTGTCTTCAACTTCAAATAAAAACTGCGTTGACGTAACTTAGTGTTTATTCGAAAAGTTTAAGAAATCCATCACAAAACGATAACACTAAAGCCGAGTTTACATTGAGGTATATACGGTATACAGACACGCTCACAAAGACTTCGTGATCATCAACACTTTGTTAGTCCATTGTTTTCCAGCGTGTCCGTATACCGTATACCTCTATCGAGAGGTTAAGAAATCGCTCTGTTAACGGTTACACTAACGCTATTTCTGACGTACATGTACATGTACATTTGCAATGTAAAAAATAACGTTAGCGTTAGCGTTAACGCAGCGATTTCTTAACATCGCGTATGTAAACCAAGTGCAACATCTGCGAGTGTTTCTGTAGCTCAGTGTTCCCCAACAATAGACACGGCCTAGAATGGTTATTGTTGGGTTAGTTGCCGTTTAATCCGTCAGGAGGGAAACAATAAGAAAAACACAGAAATACGGGGAACACAGATCGACGTTACACCGGCCTAACGATAACGCTATTTCTGAGTACATGTACATTTGCAATGTTAAAAGTGACGTTGGCGTTAGTGTTATCATCAACGGAGCGATTTCTTGAACTCTCGTATAAGAAATCACTCCGCGTAACACCAACGCTGTTTCTTACGTAAAGGGTTACATTACTATAATTTTGCAATGTAAAATAACGTTAACGTTGGCGTTACCCTTAGCGGAATAATCACTTAAAACTCCCTAGTTTTAGAGATTTTTTGAATTTTTGACAAGCTTTTCGATGAAGAGTCTCCCCTNCCCCCCCCCCCCCACAGTTTCAAACGAGATGAAGATCGGTACAAGAATCGAACTTACGACAAGCGCTGGGACACGTCGTCAACATGACCGCCCTTGCAGTAGGCCTAACTCCCTATAGGTTAGGTTCATTGATACTCCATAGTCGTGCACACATGGAGATTATTCTGTGTAAATTTTAGATGGACGAGTGCACCAAACTAGATTCTGGGCAACGAACATTTATTACATCACGACAACCACAACAGGCGAGAGTGGTACCATGTTAAATTTCAGTTGAAATTTCGTCAACTTCTGACATATCAGATTTTTTCATCAGCGCTTCTCCCCTGTCATCAGAGTTTCAATTTGGTTATCAGAACCTCGCCTTATTGCAGAGATACCGCGATAAACCCAACCCCTAGCATATCATGAACGGCCAAGTGCATAATCGGGGCAAAACGCATCAAAGGACTCCCAGATAACAACGGGAATTAGGGAACTCGCCGCAGCAAAACAACATGGTGGCACTTCCGTTATAAACTTGAAGACAATTCACCCGCGTCTGCAACAATCGCTGCAAGCAGGGGTAACTGACCCGACTGAGAGCAGTTAAACTCTGATTTAAATGCAGCAAATTGGACGTGAAAGATGATAGTCTAATTTCTGTGCACGTCCCCTTTCGTTAGTTAGAACTTCCAGTCTACCTCCAGGGCCCCGCATCGAGAGATATGTTTCATATGGGAATATTAGACCATAGGGGGTGACGGGCGCACCGAGGGACTCCCCGGCTTGGATTGCGCGAAACGTGTGGCCAGCCGTCAGACACAGTATGAAGACGTCATAACGAATCGAAAGGTGTCATGTCTGGAGAGAGATCAGCGACTTTATTTCACAAGGTGGTGTAATACTCGGTTACTGGGTCCCGTAACACCGCTTGGCATTATAATTTACAAGGTTGTTCGTGCTCGTTCCTTTTTTTCTTTGGCGATGACGGAGCGAGTGTCCCAAAAACATGTCCCGGCCAAACACAGGCAACCTCAGTTCACATGGACTATCATCTAATGACAGTAGGAATCAACTGCTGATTTTCTGCGTTGCGACTTGCTTTGCAACCTGCAACCTGCAATTGAATACGATCGCAAGGAACTGACACCGGTCGCCGACCGATTGCCGACTGAAATTGACCATCTTCGCCATTGGTGGAAATCACGTCTAGCGAGTCCACTACGGCGATCGAGTGCCCATTTGCAACGCAACCCTGCAAAGCAAGTCGCAACGGAAAATCAGCTTGAAAATCAATGGTGGATTCCTACCTTAAGGGTTTCTGTTTACCAGTGATGGCCATATAGATTTTAAGGAATCTGGAAAACAAGGATCCCCAAGGAACCCTACGGAATCCGGCCTGCAGTTTATGCCTCTTCTCATAGCTACGTCTGGTACACTTGAATGCACATGCTAGCCAACTAGTAGGCCTATCAATGTGACAGCCCTCCTGCTGGTGAAAAATCAAAAGTGCTCCTGCAGACTCAAATCCTATCCCCATGACTGCATATTTTGAACATCTATCGCAAAAAAAACATTTATAGACGTTTTCCTGGCGGATTCTTTGTACAGTGAATATACAATCATAATAATGTCGTTTTCTCATATCATTTGCTTTATTTGGAGTTAATTCCGTAGGGTTCCTTGGGGATCCTTGTTTTCCAGATTCCTTAAAATCTATATGGCCACCAGTGATTCGCATAAGGTGCCCAGTCCCTGGCGATGACGGAGCGAGTGTCCCAAAACATGTCCCTGCCAAGCACACTATCATCTAATGACAGTAAGCGTTGCTGTTTACCAGTGATTCGCAGAGTAAGGCGCCCAGACCCTGAACAAGGCTCATAAGTGTGAACTATAAAAAACTAAGTGTCACAGCAGGTGACATAAATCCAAATAAATGACGAAATAATGAACTACACGGGACTTGAGCAACAAAAGCTAAGTAACCATATTTACCGCCCCTGGAGTCTGGATCGTTCCCGACCCCCGGGCGATAGCCCACATTTAACACGGGCAAAACCAGTTGTTCGCCATTATTTCAGATCAGTTTATAGCCTATTAGAAATATCACATTGTATGACCAACTGTCTTATGGTCATCTACGTGCACTTTGTCAACATTGCCGACATTGCCAAAAATGAAAAGTGTTTACGGAGGTCTATTAGCAATTTCATTTGTAAGTCGAATTTGATAAATTTGTAGTGATTTGTTTCATAAATTTAAAGTTGTAATGATTTATGATGCGTTTTTGGTTCGTCGGCACTGACGAGTTAGGGGCCGTGACTTCGTCTTGGGGGGGGGGCTCAATTTGGAGAAGCCCACTTCATCTTTTTTGAAAAAAAATGGCATCACTCATTTTTACAAGAGAATGACTTTTTTATATGCAGTCTTCAGAAAGGAACAAGGTTCTGGCTACATGGACCTACATGTACTATGGACTGTATGAGTCAGAGCTATGAATTTCCCACATGGATGAAGCCAATGTCAAGTGCCCACTTCATGTTTTCAAGGGGGAGGTGGTCAGGAAAAAGATGAAGTCACTTCGTCTTTTTTGGTATCAATGTAATTTTGAGACGGCTCCTTATTTGAGTCGCAAGCTCTGTGGTTGCAAGCAGGTTTGATGAGAAGATAAGAAGAATAAAAGGAGAGGTGATAAAGATCAGAGATAAAGAATTCGGTTTTGTGTTTGAAGAAAACGATGCTATTGTTGCAGAACGTATGGTCAGAGAGTGTAAGTTGCTTGTCATTCAATTTGATATGCGGCGCATGACAACAAGGTACAAAATATCTAATTAGTGTTCGTAGATCTACATGTAACATTACTAGCGAGGTTTCGCAAATCTGACGAAACACGAAGTACGAAATACGAAATTGGACTTCATTTCCATGACGTAATGTATTTCAGGAGATGGTTGATACCACAAATATCGCCTGCTGCAAGAGCGTCTTTTAGCGTAAGACGTTAGATCGATAGGGTTATGGTGTGTATTAAACTTTAAAATTTATCATTCGTTTCCACTGTTCGCATCTAAAAAGTGGGAGTTTAAAAATTCAAGATGTACCATAAGTCTCTCGGTCTTACATGATATGCTAAAAGACACACTGGCAGCAGGGACATTTGTGGTAGTAACCATCTCCAGAAATACAGTAGGTCCTGGAACGTTTCTATAGGAAATTTATTAGGAGCAGCTCAGTTAGCGCATCATTTGATCCTTTCAGACCAGGTGAGAATACAAAATTTGATCTCGGCCGGGAATTGAATCCGTGACCACTCAGCTCGGTCTCGAGTTCGACGCTCAACCACTCCGCCATTGCGGTCCCCAACAGCCACTCACTCGTGGTATGAATGAATTCCAGTTTTTAACAGCCCTTTCGAATGCATCCGTACAGCAGAAAAAAGCAAAGACATGCATGAACTTGCTGTCATCCATTCTACCATTGGCTAGATTCACTATAAGACCAGTAACAGTCTTTATGAATATCAGTTATTTGGTGAGTATGAATAAAAACTAGTAAATGCTTATGCTTGTGCTTTTTTTTCTAATGTACAAATAATAAAGCGTTGGCGAGTCCTGCACAAAATTGAAGTAAAAGCATTTACTATGTTATGCACGCCATCGATTCCAATATCTCGGAACTTGGATAGGCCTACGTAACACAGACTTTTTCTATAGTGTGAGGAAAAACTATCTCATTCTATAGTGCGCTGGGAAAAACTGTTTCGTGGAAAACTGTCCTGGTAATAACACTAGTATAACCAACATCTCGTAACTTGGATACGTAACATACACTTTTTCTGTGTGTGGAAAAACTATCTCATTCTATAGTGTGATAGGAAAAACTGTCCTGGCAAAAACTAGTTTAAATACTTATAATCCGGCAACGGATTGATCGGCCGTTCGGATATTTTTCAGGGGGGGGGGGGGGGGGGGCNAAGCAAAATATTTTACAAAAAATTCTTACCGTGTTGAATGAGTTTCTTGTCCTCTTCGCTGACAACTTGTTCCTGGCAACATTTCCCGCTCAAATAACACCGAAGTATTTCCGCGGTGATAACCTCCCCTGGGAATGTCATGGCCGTTCCTGCGCCGTCGGGACGATTAGTAGCCTCCATTCCGTGGTCGGCCATTTATATACGGGGTCCTTGACGCGTGCACCAGGTAAAATACTGGTGGCCACGTGTCGCCCATTGTCAAACCACCAGAGACATTACCGCCACGCTCCGGCGCGAGCGCAACGACCAATCATGGAACCTCAAAGCGCTCGCGCAAGTGACGTCACCAGGGCGCGTGCTTGATGCGCAAGTTACCCTTGGGAGTGGATGAAGACGGTTTGAAAAGCTTTCTTGATTCTCCCGCTACACATTGATGGACAATAATCATTATCATATCGTTTAGAAATTATTAACAATAATAATGATGATACCAATGATTTGATATGGCGCTATTCCGTGGACAATGTCCATGTTCTTTGCGCTGCCTCTGAATTTATTGGCAACAGTACTTGTTTCGCAAAAACACAATCAAGTCATGAAAAACCGTTGTTTTTAAAATGTCTTTCTCCTTCTTCACTAAGGGTTCCTTTACGTTATTCATACCAACCAAGTTATTAGGGAGGTTTCGCAAATCTGACGAAACATGAAGTACGAAGTATGAAATTCAGCTTCATTTCCAGGACCTAATGTATTTCTGGAGATGGTTGGTACCACAAATGTCCCTGCTGCCAGTGCGTCTTTTAGCATATCATGTGTAAGACCGAGAGAGTTATGGTGCATCTTGAATTTTTAAATTTCCACTTCGTACATGTAGCTACAAAGTGCAAAGGAAAGATAAATTTCAAAGTAAATACATGTATACACCGTAACTCTATCGGTCTAACGTCATACGCTAAAGGACGATCTTGCAGCAGGCGATATTTGTGGTACATTTACCAACCATCTCCTGAAATACATTACGTCATGGAAATGAAGTCCAATTTCGTACTTCGTACTTCGCGTTTCGTCAGGTGAGCGCTCACCGATTGATGGGCGGTAACTCGTTATTCACTCACAAAACCTTGTCACAGTGGACTTGTCAACAAACTTACTAGTATTTACACCCCGTGGTTTTAACCCAGTTTTTAGTAAACCAATCGTCGTTTGACGATCATGTATAATCCGCCTGTGATTATGAATAAGGGGTGGACATGCTAATCCCTTCATTGACTCTATTGATCAGTGGACTAACAGGGTGTGTGGCCTGTTCCCTTTACGTGCTTTGTACTCTTTTCCTACATTCGTCCTATTCGTCTGTGTGTCAAGAATTTTGTGTTTATGACTTCATGGTTTTCCCTGCATTTCTTCACGTGTTTTGGGTATCATTTGGAATCCCACAAATCAATGACGTCATAGCGGTGTTGCTGAGCAGGACATTGTAATCGGTGGCATACGTCAGCAGTTAATGTATATTTGGTATGTAAGTGTAGGCCTATACCATGTATGTACGTTGGTGTATGCATGTCCACGACTAGGCCTTTGTTCATGTCCATCAGCAGTACATGCACACTTTTGGCGTGTAGGCCTGTAGCCTACTCCGTCAGGCACGACGTAGGCCTACAGGACATGACTTTGGCTGTTTCCATCAGGGTCTGGGATTTATCATTGACCTGATTCAGTCCATATCTAGGCCTCTAGCAATGGTAATACATTTACGTAATCTTTAAATACACTTCCATTCCATAGCGCATCTGGCTGATTTCTTTCGATCAAAGATTGTCATTACTTCTTCGTCTCATTTATAGAAACAATGGCAGTCGTGACCATCAAACCCTTCAGAGCTTTAGTAAGTTCTGTCGTTCTGGTTTTCTTGATTTGCACTGTTCTGCTGATGTTGACTATCAACAAAAATGAAAAAGACGCCGCCTATCGGCGAGTCCGTGAAAGCTCAGTGAAATTCAGCGGAAATCGGGAAGAACTGGACCTCTCCGCTGTGAAGAGATGGGAAAGGTTGCAAGAAAAAGCGGCCATTGGGGACGAGGTCAAGGTCGTACCGCTCGGGAAGGAAAGCGATTCTTCCATTTTGTTTGCGAAGGCTGTGGCGGAATTCGCAAAGAAAAAAGGTAATAAGCATCAGCGGGTAGTAGTAAGATGACAGTGATGGATGACTGCAAGTTTTGCAGTTACAGTGTAGGCCAACATGAAAAGACAAGAAATTCGAGCGAGGAAGTCAGTCAGACCCTTTCCTTGCTGGAAATTTCATTAGAATAAAAAGGGCCAGCTCCTGAAATCTCACAGAAATCCTGTTATATAGGTATTCTTTGGAAAGCGCTCATCGAGAGCTTTCCAGTATATACCTGTGTTTCAGTGCGAGGAAATCAGTCAGCCCCTTTCCTTGCTGGAAATTTCATTAAAATAAAAAGGGCCAAATCCTGATCTCACAGAAATCCTGTTATATACATGCATGTATTCTTTGGAAAGCGCTCATCAAGAGCTTTCCAGTATATACCTGTGTTTCAGTGCTTTTCAGCGTTCTTGGCCTACATTGCCTCAGTGAATTTTTGCACCATTGGTCTTGGCAGTGAAGGGCTTAGTGCAAGAGATGATAAGGCCTACTGTGATAAAAAGTCAATATGGGGACACACTGGACATCCTGCGAAAGCCAGCCATGACAGGTCAGAAGGGGTACACAAACCTTGGGCCTGGTGCATTGTACAGATCGTAAGCACTGGAGCCAACTGTACAAATGCACTAGGCCAAGGTTTGTTTACCCCTTCTGAGCTGTCATGGCCGACTTTCGCAGGATGTCTATTACACAATAAAATCATTCAGTACTTACCATTCCAGTTTCTCCACGCCAAGGAAGTCATTCGAAAATCTTGGAGAAGAACAGCGATATTCTTCTAAAATTGCAGCGGCGTATACTCGTACCGGGAAATCGACCGCCCGACTCGGCCTATAATATCAACGTCACGTTCAGCGACTACATCTCTCTCGATAGAAAAGTCATCGACAGCAGGCCACCGCAATGCACAGAGATTGAGTACGATGTAAGAATTGGTTTGTGGAGGCTCCATATTCTGTCTGCCTTTTAAAATTTTCCAGTCAGCACAATGCCAGCTTGAAATCACGTGGTCGTTCAATTTCGCCATCAGGGATTAAGCGGCCTATCCACGTGCAATATTATTGCACAATATGAGGATCAAAATGGGCAATATTGTTGCCAATCTTTCTCCCATCCATTATGCCAGAAGCACATGACACCCATTTTGGGCCCCATATTGTGCAATAATATTGTTCCGTGGAAAAACCGCTTTATAAATCTGCTTGAAATCCGACCATCACTGGCAGCGCAGGTACCAAAATTACCGATGGTCGAGACAAAGGCCTTTTACAAAAAGAAGTCAGTTTGTGCTCAGTCAGCCGTATCGCTCGATGCCACCGCATTGTACTAGTGCCTATAGGCCTCCATACACTTGCCGAAACTTCCTGCCGACGGCAGCGTGAAACACCCAAGAGGAGACCTTGATATCCTGAAAAATGTGCAGAGACCACCGGGCATCAGTCCGTTGTTAGTTCGTTGAAAGTAAAAAATATCTATCCTAAATTTCAGACTAGTACCTTACCCACCGCAAGCATCGTCATCCCGTTTCACAACGAGGCCCTCTCCATGCTCCTGCGCACTGTGCACAGTATTTTGAACAACGCACCGGATGAACTTTTGGCTGACGTCATTCTGGTGGATGACCACAGTGTCTATGGTTACCTACAGGAGCAACTGGTCGAATATGTCAAATACCTACCCAAAGTAAGCTACGGACTGAATGCAGAGGTCATTGCAATAACTCCGCAACGTACGAAAATGCGATGCAAGATTCCTTCGTCTTGAATTGTCCCCGGGTGTATTTTGCCAAGAACTAGAATTACAGGGGGCACCACTGTCAAAGCACACTGACGTAAAATCTAATTTGCATATTCACCTGCAGGTCAAATTGATTCGCACGCCAGCCAGGATTGGCCTAATCAAAGCGAGGCTGATGGGGATGGAGCATGCGTCAGGTGACGTCATCATGTTCCAAGATGCGCATACCGAATGTAACGCGGGCTGGTTGGAGCCTCTCCTGGCAGAGTTACAGTTGAACCCCAAGGCGGTTGTACAGCCACATATCGATAGGATTGACCCGTGGTCATTGGAGTACAGAAACGACATGGAATGGTACCCTATCGGGGCATTTGGATGGGACCTACGGTAAAGCGGGTGATCCACTGTTGCGATTTTGGCTTGAGACGGGGTTGCGTTCCCTTGCGATTACCATATATGGTAATCGGAAGTCCTTATAAGGTAATCGCAAGAGAACGCAACCCCGTCTCAAGCCAAAATCGCAACAGTGGATCACCCGCTTAAGAGGGAGCAACTTTGAAACGGTTTGATAAAGTATATGGACCGCCAGTTTACAAAGGCTTCACAGTCGCGAAAGCTTTGTGTCTAGCTGTTAAAGGGAGACTCCACTCATTGTAAACTTTTGAATTTTTATCAATCCATGGAGACTGTTGCCACGAATTGTGATGTCACTAGTGTCAATAGGCTGACGACTTTTGTAGTGAATGAGCTAATACTGTGACTGCCTAGGCCTATTGGTTGTACCTTCAAAAATATGCATTGAGCACACATGACATCACATGAGCTTTGCAATGGTCCCCTTGGGATGCAATTAAAATACTTAAAATGATGAGTTTGCTGATTTAAAAAAAGGCATGTTGCAAATATCAATGAATTTGAATGTATTGACGATATTTCAAAAATTCATAATTTTACACAATGAATGGAGCCTCCCTTTAACCGGCGTGTCCGTAAACCTATACTTCAATGTAAGCACAGCCTTTATAAATATCATGATATTATCGTATTTTTGCATAGTTTTCCGAGTGGTTTGAAATTCACGGTGTTCTGTAATTTTACTGTTTTTCAGTTTTGCCTGGCTTGCTGTTCCAATTCACGAACACCGCCGGATCAAATCGAATCCGGCGAGAGCAACCCGAAGCCCTACCTTGGTCGGCTGTGCTCTTGCAGCCGACAAAAACAATTTTCTTTCCACGGGATCGTTTGACACTGGCTTAAAAATTTGGGGCGGGGAAAACCTGGAACTGTCCTTCAGAACCTGGATGTGCGGCGGTGAAGTCCTTACGGTGCCGTGCTCGCGTATCGGCCACGTTTTCAAAGTTCAGACTTACGGCTTTGAGGGGGAAAAGGCGAAAGTCGTGAAACGGAACTCAATGCGCGTGGCGGAAGTATGGATGGGGGAATACAAACGTTTCTTCTACGCCGCCACGTCAGAAACGGAAGTGCCACTAGAGGATGCTGGGAAGGATTCGATTCAGGAACGGAAGCAGCTCAAAGAAAAAATGCAGTGCAATGACTTCGATTGGTATTTAGACACTGTTTTCCCGGACTTGCAAAAGCCCACAGATGACGCCACCTTATATGGTGACGTCACGAATACTCACAGTGACGTCTGCTTAAAACCGGACCCCAAAACAAATTACGTCATTCTCACCGGCGAGTGTTATACCTTTCGAATTCAACCTGCTTATGAGTTTTATATTGATCTAGATTTTCGGTTTAGGTACCGCAAGATGTGCGTCGACTTCGGCGATAATTTACTTCTAAGGCTAGTGAACTGCGACGACGTGAACTCGAACCGTAGTTGGTCGTTGCGGTTGTCGTCTTCTAGTAAACGAAGTGGGAAAATCGTCGCTACAACCGTGGAAGGGGGCGGTATGAGCGAGTATTGTCTAACGCACGTTACAAACGTGATTGAACCCTATAATGGCGAACAAATGCCTCAAATGAACCAATGCCGAGAGAAGAGTAAATTTCAGTCTTGGGCATTTATGTATCACATGGACCAGAACACACTGAAACAATTCAAAGCGTCCTCTTGAATAAAACTGTAAAGTTATACATGTACATAGTTTACTGTCGTTATTCCTGAACTCTATGCTGCGATTTATTGGCAGAATCAAGAACTGGGTAATGGTACCCGACGGTCCCCCGTTACAACGACCATCCACGCGCAGAAAGAGATACTTGAGGCTCGAATGTTCCCACTCAAAATCGTCCACGCTGAACATCAGAGCCCTATTTCAACATTTTCAAATATCCTATTAGATCAATTGTCGGACATCGTTCGCTGATCCGTATCTTCGTTTGAGAGGTGTGAATTTAGTACCGTCGTCCCCGTCTGTTGTATGACGAGCGGTTATTCTGAAATACGACGCGCAGGTGTGACAGGAATCAAAGTACCCCAGGAATCAAAGTCCGGTCCTATTGTTCAGCGATGGATTAGGATATATGGCTAGAGAGACCACGACCATTCGGATATAACCTTACAATAGCGGGCTATTGTTTAGCGGACTTGCATTCCTAGGACGTTGATTCCTGTCACACCTGTCTTACGCGAAAAATGAAGATAGCAGAAAGATACCGACAAGAAAGACAAGTCAATTGACGTATGGTATGTCAAATTTGACCCAGCCGTTGCGGAGATATCGGCTGAAAACCTCGCGCCACTGGGATGTGGAATCAAGTGTAGGAAAGTAGGCATGATGAACGGCACCGTCGATTAGCGATCAGAGAGGCTTACCTTTCCTTTTTGAGTTCGCCTGTATTCTTGGAGCCTTTTCTTCAGTGCTGCATAATTATTTAGAAGCAATGCGTTTAAAGTAAACAAATGGACAAGAGGGGGTTACAGGGCTTTCATTAAGCCTGCGTATGGCGTCTATTACGCATGTAAACTACAGAAATGACGCAAATATAAATAACTCTGAAGTCTCAAAAACAAAACTGCGCACGCGCGAATTATCCATGGCAATGACCTAATTACGAAGTTTGATCTCATCTATAAAACGAGAAGCCCTGTACAACGACAACGTACCGTAATATGCAACTTTGGTTTTCTTCTTAGTCTTTGCAACGAAAAATAACAGAAATGAATCAGTCTGGTGTCGTCGTTCAGTTACAGCAGTGATCTCGCGATGGCGACCAAATATTTGACACTGCTGCCACCTATAAAATGGCGATGTCACTACGCAACATGGGGCAGGATCTTCCCTGCCTGGCGGACGAATAATACTGTTTCCTAACTACTAGATTTATTACATGCAGTGTACAATCATAATGGATGAAGACTCTCCCCACGCATCTTCGATGATCGAAGGCCGATCTGCTCACCACTACGTTACACCGCGCATCACCCTTCGAGAAAGTGACCGGTCCACGCCGTATCTGCCGCCTCGAGAAGAAGAGGCCAATCAGAATCGGTGTTGTAAAATTTGAATCGTGGTACAAAGAGTTGTAGCCGAAGACCCGATATAAAGTGTCATATGATTGGTCGACCGGTAAAGTTGGCATGGTGCCAAGATACGCCGCCGACTGGTTCTCGAAGGGTGATGTGCGATGTAACGCAGAGGAGAGCAGATCGGCCTTCGATTATCGAAGATGTCCCCACGAGGCGGGTTTTCTGAGGAAGGGGCGCCGACACAGCAACTTACCATCTTCGTTCGACGCCACTCGGCCGAAGAATGCGCTACAGAGGTATTAAAAGGGTAACGCATTAAAATAGAGCGCAAAGCCAATCGTCAGTATAGAGTCTCCCACCCCAACTGAGTTGAAGTCGATGGTTATACACAGGGTGGCCCCCAAAAAACGCAACCGCATACTTCCCACTCAAATAGCACCCACATAATTGGCATGGATGGATGGAGAATCTTCTTAGAAGCAAAATGGGACCAAGATTCTCCGATTCGGTTCTCCTTCGCAGAGGATTATCCCTTTTTGGCGGAAAATACCGCTCATAAGATACTAACAGAAATTACGAGTATAAAAAACCGTTACTCACAAACTCCTCTGGCCTTTAATCTTTTCAATGCCTGAAAGCTATTCTTGTAGAGGCGTCTTACTGAAAAGATATAGGGCCATATTCATAAAGGGTGTTTAAGACTTACATGTAGACGCGTGTAACTTCACCAAATGCACACACTTCCACCATGCATTTGACGAAGTTACACGCGTCTTAGTCTCAAACACCCTTTATGAATTTGGCCCATAGACTTTTCAGTAAGACACAATGCATCACGTAATGCATGGTCCAGCATCTTAAAGCGAATCGAAATCGAAAAAATTTGATTTAGAAATAGAATTTGAAAGGGGACGAATTTTCGGGAAAAAATGTAAACAAACTTCTCCAGAATGTCAACAAAGAAATTTTCGTGCATTCTGATTGGCTGGATTTTGTGTTTACGAACACCAGCCAAATGTAAACAAAATCCGCTGTCGATTCGCTTTAATCAACCTATTGTCTGCCATGTTGTTCCCCGATATCAGAAGCATGGGTAAAAATACTTCATTTAGAGCGCTATGAGCAATAGGACCTGAGATATTGCCGAAAAATGGCTATTTTGGCGGCCATATTTGAAATCAAGATGGCGGCCGCCAGCGTGCGCGAATTTTTGCAGTCCATTTTTTTTCATGATCCTTAGTTAATATGAAAATGTCCAACGACATGTGAGCGCGCAGCGCGTCTGGGTCGGGGGGAGACCCCACCATCTTTTTTTGGAAAGGTCAATAAACTTGACGCCAAGGTGAAAAAATACACCAGCAGCAGACCCATTTTGAATATATCTAGTGACCAGATTTTAGACCGACCCCATTCACGGACCTCATTTAAAACTAGGGAGTTTTCGCAAAGCCCCCGAAACCCCAACGCAAACGCCAAACCCATTGTTCGATGCCACGAAGACAGCACCGAACAAAAGGATAGACGTTCGCGTTGGCATTTCGGGAGCTTTGCGAAAACTCTCTACTGCAAAGAGCATAACGCGAAACTGAAGTTGGTCATTGACAAAATTCTCTCACCCGTGACCAAGATTTCGGTCATTCTCATCTCGACGAGTGGGCGTGATTTGGGCGTTTCTGGCCCCGTCATTTGTTGAATTCACTCTGCGTATTTCTTATGGGTAAGCAGATGATTATAGCTATCATGTAGCATTCTTTCTATTTCCATATTTTTCATACGTTCCGAGTATTATCCGGTAAAGTAAATATAGGAGGGGTGACAGGCGCGAGTCATGTCTTTTAATATGCCGACGTCCTGTGTCGCCGGTCCTTAAGGCAAGGTTGACTCCGAATCCGTTGACCTTGAAAGAACCTTCTGAATATGACTTCTCAAGGTGATCCCACCTTGCTTTTTGAACGCGTTGAAGTTACATGTACATCACGATCGGTGAGAAAAACGGTGTGCTTCGGTGTGACACAGCGTATTGCAGGGTGACAAGCCAAAACACAGCCTAAAGTCACTTTTGGAAACTTATTAGGAGAAATGATTAACAATTTTCAATGTTTTTCACTTAGAAAGCAGGATTGTGAGTGCAAAACTTCATAACGGAGTTGCCGCCACATTGAAAGTTTGATATCAAAATGTGCAGAATTTAGTAAACTATACACAATGGGCAAGTATATTAGTCCTTATCCTATGGCATTCTGCGGAGACATCGGGCCGTATGCACCAAAACGAAGTTTATCTTGAACTCAGGTTGAGCCACAACTTTTCCATTGTCACATCATGCGCTGGCAAACTTGAACAATTGAAAAGTTGTGGCTGAACCCGAGTTCAAGATAATCTTCGTTGGTGCTTACGGTCCATCGTGTTAGAGCGAATCTAAACCAAGGTTTAGAACCCTTGGGTACCCAGCTACCCAGCTCACGATTAGTTTTGTGAAAACATGAAAAAAATCGTAAATTCCTTACCCCTAGGGCCGCAGCTTTTTAACTGTTCAGGTTTGCCAGGGCATGTTGTGACAATGGAAAAGTTGTGGCTCAACCTGAATTCAAGTAATCTTCGTTGGTGCATACGGCCCTTGTGTTCGAATCAAAAGAAAGAGAAATCGAGCGAACTTTATTTTTTTTTATTTATTTGTCCTGAAACACCCTGTATTCCAACATCCCCTCTGCGGCATCTGACAAAGCAGACTCAAAATCAAACATCATTAGAGGAGGAGGGACAAAAACGAAACATATCCACCCTTATTTTGTACACTTAGCAATCCCACCAAGACCTTAAAAATACATCCACCACCTCCTTTTCTGTCGTTCTTTTCAATAACAAAAGGGTCTTTTCATTATATTCGTATTAGTAGCGGGAGGTGAGAGCCCAAAGCGGGCATAATAATTGGCCTTCATCTTTCATAGGACAAGAAGCTAATTCCCTCCTTTTCATTAGATGGACATTTGTTGAAAGTGACAAGCCCATTAACTGGATACTGTTAGGCTACTGTGGCCAGGTTTTGTCCCGGACACCCCCTATGTTCACAGCGCACTAGGGGTCGAAATTCGCCCGGGGGAAAAGACAAAAAGCGCAAGACGAAAATCTTAAGATTGTTAAGAAAGTGATCCGTGTTTCCAACGGGCCAAACCTACTGAAGACTGATACACCCGTATCGTCATAAACTCAAAGAGTGTAATTAAAAAATGTTTTTGTGGAAGACGGTGGTATTAAAAGTGGCGAGTAGTTGATGAACAGATACGGGTATCATTAGCTTGACTGAGGTGGCCGAAGTCTTTATGGTGCACATCCGAGTTGACTAGCGCCCGTCGGACTTGTAACTTTCAGATGCTGGCGTCAGTACCCTCTCGCGATCCTTTACCTCGGAGAGACAAAGCCAGTGAATATTACTCCACAACGCTATTATCTTACAAGATATTATAGTTTTTCTTCGCGCAAACTCGGTTACTCGAGACGGGACCTCTAGCGAGGGAGCGCGATTCTGCTTCGGGGTGGACGGTCTTGCCGTCCGGCTCGGCCACCTCACCCCGGGAAGCTACCCAAGCTAATATCTCACATTGTCTCCTCATTTTATTAATAAACTAAACGTCTTGTATCCATATTTCTATAATCCTTACGATCGGTGACATTTTGACCATACAGGACTACCGTCTGCGGGGCCGTCGATCAAGAATAAAGTCTTTTAATTCTCAAAGACGGAAGACAATATGAGGCAATTACAAAAGAGGAATAAAGCACCATTGTTTGGACATCTTGAGATTCAACCTAAACGTCTTTCCCACAGACCCTTTTGTGCTTTTCGCGTCCTGTGATCGAGAGGTCAAGCTTAAAATTGAAATTCTGCTTGTCGTCCACTGTCAGTGGTAAATACTGCAAAAAAATGTAAAAAAATGTAAAATTTGTAAAAAAAAATGTAAAATGTAATACTGCAAAAAAATGTAAAAATGTAAAAAAAGGTAATGGTAATGTATAAATGCGTTTTGTGATTTCTGAGGTTAAAGATAATGTATCATTACTTTATTGTTTACATTCATTGTTTATAAATATGGATGTTTACATTATGTTATTTTGGACTTTTGGGATATGCCAACCCACCAAATTGAATACTTTCGATATCAGGTGAATTTGTAGTGGGGCATGCCACCAACAAATTACTCATAAGACAGAGAAAGACTGGACACAAACAAACAAAATGTAAATAAGCAACGATTTTCGTCCCCCGCGAAAATACCCGTGATACATTATCTTTAATGTTGGAAACTGACAACTCTCGTAAACTGAAAATCTGGTGTCGTCCGCTGTGGTAAATAGTGTCAAAAAGTGTTAAAACGTACTGGCAATGTAAAAATGTAAATTTTTGTCGGTAGTGGATGACATTGATTTTTGAGGTTAATGATGGAAACTGTCGACAAAATACGTCCGTCGTATGAGACAGTAAGCCGTGGTGCCTTGTACCATGTGTCCTTTCAAGGGCTAGTAAAAGACCCATCCAAGTGCGGAACATGAGTAGCTTGAGATGGCCTCTTCCGTACTTATTAGGGCCAATAATAGGGAGTTTTCGCAAATCTGACGAAAAACGAAGTACGAAATACGAAATTGGACGTCATATCCATGACGTAATGTATTTCAGGAAATGGTTGGTACCACAAATGTCCCTCCTGCCAGTGCGTCTTTTAACATGTCATGTAAGATCGAAAGAGTTATGGCGCATCTTGAATTTTTAAATTTCCAATTCGTATCAACGAAGTGGAAACGAAAGATAAATTTAAAAGTTTAATATACACCGTATCTTTGTCGTCCTAACGTCATATGCTAAAAGACGCTCCTGCAGCATGCGATATTTATGGTACCAGCCATTTCCTGAAATACATTACGTCATAGATATGACATCCAATTTCGTATTTCGTACTTCGTTTTTCGTCAGATTTGCGAAAACTCCCTAATGCTGCGGCTTTGACCCTGACGGAAATATCAAATACAAATACTGTCGACAAAAGCAGACGAAAACTTCCTCTTCAAATCCCAAATCCTTCCCGGAAACCCGAAACCTTTCGAATATGTAAATTTATCTTAGATCAATTCCCAGAAACCAACATGTAGAACCCTTCAAATAAATTAATCGACACTTATTGAAACGTGTCAACCTCGTGCAAAATAGGGTTCGCTGATGACAGGTCCGCAGCCAGCCTCACCCCAGAACAAATAGACATGAACCCCTTATTTCCAGAACTAACGCAACACGACACAATCAGCATTGAAATCTTCGGCATTATTATTGTTACTAGGTATCGCTTGTCACGCCATTTGTGGTCAACTGTCATTCTAAATCGCAACATATGCAATAGATCGAAATTCCCAATTCTCAAAATTCAGCTCTTGGAGAAATTATTTATGGGGCGAAGAATGCTATAAATTAGTGCGCGTGGTGGAAATTCTTTGAACAAACACGGAATCAGCCGAGGCATATTGGTCGGGAGCACGAGAGAGGCACTCTTTTGTGTTTCAAATTTGCAAGACTCATTCAAAAGCAATCTTTACCCGTGGAGTGCTTTTGACCGGTTTGTAGCATTGTTGTTGAGGACATTTGAAAACCGCGTCAATGACAATAATGATATTATTTCCTTAGGTTTTATCATTTTAGGTCTCAATGAACAGCAGAAGGCGAGACCATTGCCCGTGCCAGAGACCGATTTTTGAACAAAATATCATCGTATATCTACATGTAGTCGCTTATTTCATTCATGCGTTGAAAAAAGGTTATAAAAAATTCATAATAAAGAGGGCAAAGGGGTCACCCCGCTGATGATAACATTAAACGTTTACGTTTGTTTATTTGTCTTCAACTTCAAATAAAAAGTGCGTTAACGTTAGTGTTTATTCGGAAAGTTTAAGAAATCTCTCACAAAACGATAACACTAAAGCCGAGTTTACATTGAGGTATACGGTATACAGACACGCTCACAAAGACTTCGTGATCATGAACCCTTTGTTAGTCCATTTCCAGCGTGTCCGTATACCGTATACCTCTATCGAGAGGTTAAGAAATCGCTCTGTTAACGGTTACACTAACGCTATTTCTGACGTACATGTACATTTGCAATGAAAAAAATAACGTTAGCGTTAGCGTTAACGCAGCGATTTCTTAACATCGCGTATGTAAAACAAGTGTAACATCTGCGAGTGTTTCTGTAGCTCAGTGTTCCCCAACAATAGACACGGCCTAGAATGGTTATTGTTGGGTTAGTTGCCGTTTAATCCGTCAGGAGGGAAACAATAAGAAAAACACAGAAATACGGGGAACACAGATCGATGTTACACCGGCCTAACGATAACGCTATTTCTGAGTACATGTACATTTGCAATGTTAAAAGTGACGTTGGCGTTAGTGTTATCATCAACGGAGCGATTTCTTGAACTCTCGTATAAGAAATCACTCCGCGTAACACTAACGCTGTTTCTTACGTAAAGGGTTACATTACTATAATTTTGCAATGTAAAATAAAGTTAACGTTGGCGTTACCCTTAGCGGAATAATCACTTAAAACTCCCTAGTTTTAGAGATTTTTTGAATTTTTGACAAGCTTTTCGATGAAGAG
>NMRB01000610.1:278721-299459 GCA_002633025.1 Notospermus geniculatus
AAAAAATCGTAAAACGGGCTAGAACGTGTACCCTTGGCCAAATAATGCTTCGATGTACTGGAGCACCCTTCCCATCCACGAAGTTCGTAAAAAGACTGTAAAACGTTGCCACTACGTCCACTCCGTTCGCACACAGTTTGAGCCCGTTCGGCATTTTCAAGAACGTACTGAGAACTAGCTTAATAGTGTGATTGGGGCATTACCGCTAGTAATACCCCCATCACACTGAAGTCGTTCTCAAAACGTCCTGCCCCGTCCTAAAAAAATCGTAAAACGGGCTAGAACGTGTACCCTTGGCCAAATAATGCTTCGATGTACTGGAGCACCCTTCCCATCCACGAAGTTCGTAAAAAGATTGTAAAACGTTGCCACCACGTCCACTCCGTTCGCACACAGTTTGAGCCCGTTCGGCAAAATTTTCAAGAACGTACTGAGAACTAGCTCAGTGTGATGGGGGTATAAGGCGCACAGACCCTGAACAAGGCTCATAAGTGTGAACTATAAAAAACTAAGTGCCACAGCAGGTGACATAAATCCAAATAAATGACGAAATAATGAACTACACGGGACTTGAGCAACAAAAGCTAAGTAACCATATTTACCGCCCCTGGAGTCTGGATCGTTCCCGACCCCCGGGCGATAGCCCACATTTAACACCGGCAAAACCAATTGTTCGCCATTATTTCACATCCGTTTATAGCCTATTAGAAATATCACATTGTATGACCAACTGTCTTATGATCATCTACGTGCACTTTGTCAACATTGCCAACATTGCCAAAAATGAAAAGTGTTTACGGAGGTCTATTAGCAATTTCATTTGTAAGTCGAATTTGATAAATTTGTAGTGATTTGTTTCATAAATTTAAAGTTGTAATGATTTATGATGCGTTTTTGGTTCGTCGGCACTGACGAGTTAGGGGCCGTCTCAAAATTGTTTTGATGCCAAAAAAGACGAAGTNTGGGGGGGGGGGGGGTCTCAATTTGGAGAAGCCCACTTCATCATTTTTACAAGAGAATGACTTTTTTATATGCAGTCTTCAGAAAGGAACAAGGTTCTGGCTACATGGGCCTACTATGGACTGTATGAGTCAGAGCTACGAACTTCCAAATGGATGAAGCCAAAGTCAAGTGCCCACTTCATCTTTTCAAGGGGGGAGGTGGTCAGGAAAAAGATGAAGTCACTTCGTCTTTTTGGCATCAATGTAATTTTGAGACGGTTCCTTATTTGAGTCGCAAGCTCTGTGGTTGCAAGCAGGTTTGATGAGAAGATAAGAAGAATAAAAGGAGAGGTGATAAAGATCAGAGTTAAAGAATTCGGTTTTGTGTTTGAAGAAAACGATGCTATTGTTGCAGAACGTATGGTCAGCGACAGTGTAAGTTGCTTGTCATTCAATTTGATATGCGGCGCATGACAACAAGGTACAAAATATCTAATTAGTGTTCGTAGATCTATTACATTAGTGAGGTTTCGCAAATCTGACGAAACACGAAGTACGAAATACGAAATTGGACTTCATTTCCATGACGTAATGTATTTCAGGAGATGGTTGCTACCACAAATATCGCCTGCTGCAAGAGCGTCTTTTAGCGTAAAGGCCCGTTTACACATGCAACTTTTCATATGCAACTTCATGCAACTTGTTGCATAAACCTGATGAGACAAAAAAGTTTCATAAAAGTTGCATGTGTAAACGGGTCTGCAACTTGTTGCAACTCGATCACGCTGGAGGTTGCATCGAAGTTGCAAGTTGCTGCAACCTGCAACTAGTTGCAGTCCACCGGTTTTCGTTTACACATTGCAACATCCAGCGCGATAAGTTGCAAAAGTTAGCAACAAGTTGCATGAATTTGGGCGGGAACCCTTTGTTCCGCAGTCATTTTGGGTTTAGTATACGTCACATGATTTCTTGCTGTATTCTCATTGGTCAGCAACGTGCAACTTGTTGCAACTTCACCAGAAAATAGGATCTGGATCCTAAATTTGCAACACGTTGCAGTAATTTGCAACAAGTTGCAGTAGTTAGTTGCAACAAGTTCCATACCTGTTTACACAATGCAACTTTGATGAAATTTTTGGTCTCATCAGGTTTATGCAACAAGTTGCATGAAGTTGCATATGAAAAGTTGCATGTGTAAACGGGCCTTTAACCGTCCCAGGTAGTTTGCAACAAGTTGCAAGTTGCTGCAACTTGCAACTTGGTGCAACCTAGTGTAAACCGGCCTTAAGACGTTAGATCGATAGGGTTATGGTGTGTATTAAACTTTAAAATTTATCATTCGTTTCCACTTCGCATCTAAAAAGTGGGAATTTAAAAATTCAAGATGTACCATAAGTCTCTCGGTCTTACATGATATGCTAAAAGGCGCACTGGCAGCAGGGACATTTGTGGTACCAACCATCTCCAGAAATACATTAGGTCCTGGAACGTTTCTATAGGAAATTTATTAGGAGCAGCTCAGTTAGCGCATCATTTGATCCTTTCAGACCAGGTGAGAATACAAAATTTGATCTCGGCCGGGAATTGAATCCGTGACCACTCAGCTCGGTCTCGAGTTCGACGCTCAACCACTCCGCCATTGCGGTCCCCAACAGCCACCTGATGGTATGAATGAATTCCAGTTTTTAACAGCCCTTTCGAATGCATCCGTACAGCAGAAAAAAAGCAAATGCATGCACGAACGTGCTGTCATCCATTCTACCATTGGCTAGATTCACTATAAGACCAGTAACAGTCTTTATGAATATCAGTTATTTGGTGAGTATGAATAAAAACTAGTAAATGCTTGGTTTGCTTTTTTTCTAATGTGCAAAATAATATACATGTAATGCGTTGGCGAGTCCTGCACGAAACTGAAGTAAAAGCATTTACTACGTTATGCACGCCATCCATTCCAATATCTTGTTACTTGGATATGCCTACGTAACATAGACTTTTTCTATAGTGTGAGGAAAAACTATCTCATTCTATACATCTCATTCTATACATGTAGTGTGATAGGAAAAACTGTCTCGTGGAAAACTGTCCCGGTAATAACTAGTATAACCAACATCTCGTAACTTGGATGCGTACATGTAACATACACTTTTTCTGTGTGTGGAAAAACTATCTCATTCTATAGTGTGATAGGAAAAACTGTCTCATGGAAAACTGTCCTGGCACAAACTAGTTTAAATACTTATAATCCGGCAACGGATTCATCGGTCGTTCGGATATTTTTCAGGGGGGGGGGGTTTAACCAGGAATTTCCTACACAAATACGGAATGAAAAAATAAAGCAAAATATCTTACAAAAAATTCTTACCGTGTTGAATGAGTTTCTTGTCCTCTTCGCTAACAACTTGTTCCTGACAACATTTCCCGCTCAAATAACACCGAAGTATTTCCGCGGTGATAACCTCCCCTGGGAATGTCATGGCCGATCCTGCGCCGTCGGGACGATTAGTAGCCTCCATTCCGTGGTCGGCCATTTATATACGGGGTCCTTGACGCGTGCACCAGGTAAAATACTGGTGGCCACGTGTCGCCCATTGTCAAACCACCAGAGACATTACCGCCACGCTCCGGCGCGAGCGCAACGACCAATCATGGAACCTCAAAGCGCTCGCGCAAGTGACGTCACGAAGGCGCGTGCTGGATGCGCAAGTTACCCTTGGGAGTGGATGAAGACGGTTTGAAAAGCTTTCTTGATTCTCCCGCTACACATTGATGGACAATAATCATTATCATATCGTTTAGTAATTGTTAACAATAATAATGATGACATCAATAATTTGATATGGCGCTATTCCGTGGACAATGTCCGTGTTCTTTGCGCTGCCTCTGAATTAATTGGCAACACTACTTGTTTCGCAACAAACACATTCAAGTCATGAAAAAACCGTTGTTTTTAAACTTTTTTCTCATTCTTCAGTTCCTTTTCGTTATTCATACCAACCAAGTTATTGGCGAGGTTTCGCAAATCTGACGAAACATGAAGTACGAAATACGAAATTCAACTTCATTTCCTGGACCTAATGTATTTCTGGAGATGGTTGGTACCACAAATATCCCTGCTGCCAGTGCGTTTTTTAGCATATCATGTAAGACTGAGAGAGTTATGGTGCATCTTGAATTTTTAAATTTCCACTTCGTAGCTACGAGGTGCAAACGAAAGGTAAATTTCAAAGTTTATTATACACCGTAACTCTATCTGTCTAATAGGCTATCATACGCTAAAAAACCGCTCTTGCAGCAGGCGATACATGTATTTGTGGTACCAACCATCTCCTGAATACATTACGTCATGCAAATAAAGTCCAATTTCGTATTTCGTACTTCGCGTTTCGTCAGGTGAGCGCTCACCGATTGATGGGCGGTAACTCGTTATTCACTCACAAAACCTTGTGTCACAGTGGACTTACTGAGTTGTCAACAAACTTACTAGTATTTACACCCTGTGGTTTTAACCCAGTTTATAGTAAATCAATCGTCGTTTAACCAATCATATATAATCCGCCTGTTCTTATGAATAAGGGGTGGACATGGTAATCCCTTCATTGACTCTATTCACCATTGGACTAACAGGGTGTAGCCTGTTCCCTTTACGTGCTTTGTACTCTTTCCCCACATTCGTCCTATTCGTCTCTGTGTCAAGAATTTTGTGTTTGTGACTTCATGGTTTTCCCTGCATTTCTTCACGTGTTTTGGGTATCATTGGGAATCTCACAAATCAAATGACGTCATAGCGGTGTTGCTGAGCAGGACATTGTAATCGGTGGCATACGTCAGCAGTTAATGCATATTTGGTATGTAAGTGTAGGCCTATACCATGTACATGTATGTACGTTGATGTATGCATGTCCACGACTAGGGCCTTTGTCCATGTCCATCAGCAGTAGCCTACATGTAGGCCTATATTTTCGGCGTGTAGGCCTGTAGCCTACTCCGTCAGGCACGACGTAGGCCTACAGGACACGACTTTGGCTATTTCCATCAGGGTCTGGGATTGATCATTTAACCTGATTCAGTCCATATCTAGGCCTCTAGCAATGGTAATACATGTAGTCTTTAGATACACTTCCATTCCATAGCGCAGGCTGATTTCTTTCGATCAAAGACTGTCATTAATTCTTCGTCTCATTTATAGAAACAATGGCGACAGTGACCATCAAACCCTTCAGAGCTTTAGTAAGTTCTGTCGTTCTGCTTTTCTTGATTTGCACTGTTCTGCTGATGTTGACCATCAACAAGAATGGGAAAGACGCCGCCTATCGGCGAGTCAGTGAAAGCTCGGTGAAATTCAGCGGAAATCGGGAAGAACTGGACCTCTCCGCTGTGACGAGATGGGAAAGGTTGCAAGAAAAAGCGGCCATTGGGGACGAGGTCAAGGTCGTACCGCTCGGGAAGAAAAGCGATTCTTCCATTTTGTTTGCGAAGGATGTGGCGGAATTCGCAAAGAAAAAAGGTAATAAGCATCAGAGGGTAGTTGTAAGATGACAGTGATGGATGACAACAAGTTTTGCATTACCACCAGTTACAGTGTAGGCCAACATGAAAAGACCAGAAATTCGGGCGAGGGAATCAGTCAGACCCTTTCCCTGCCGGAAATTTCATTAAAATAAAAAGGGCCAGGTCATGAAATCTCACAGAAATCCTGTTAGGTATTCTTTGGAAAGCGCTCATCGAGAGCTATCCAGTATATTATACCTGTGTTTCAGTGCTTTTCAGCGTTCTTGGCCTACATTGCCTCAGTGAATTTTTGCACCATTGGTCTTGGCAGTGAAGGGCTTAGTGCAAGAGATGATAAGGCCTACTGTGATAAAAAGTCAATGTGGCGACACACTAGATATCCTGAAAGCCGGTGTAACGTCGATCAGTGTTCCCCGTATTTCTGTGTCTTTCTTATTGTTTCCCTCCTGACGGATTAAGCGGCAACTAACCCAACAATAACCATTCTAGGCCGTGTCTATTGTTGGGGAACACTGAGCTACAGAAACACTCACAGATGTTACACTTGCCATGACAGCTCAGAAGGGGTACACAAACCTTGGGCCTAGTGCATTGTACAGATCGTAAGCACAGGAGCCAACTGTACAAATGCACTAGGCCAAGGTTTGTTTACCCCTTCTGAGCTGTCATGACCGACTTTCGCATGATGTCTATTACACAATAAAATCATTCAGTACTTACCATTCCAGTTTCTCCACGCCAAGGAAGTCATTCAAAAATCTTGGAGAAGAACAGCGATATTCTTCTAAAATTGCAGCGGCGTATGCTCGTACCGGGAAATCGGCCGCCCGACTCGGCCTATAATATCAACGTCACGTTCAGCGACTACATCTCCCTCGATAGAAAAGTCATCGACAGCAGGCCACCGCAATGCACAGAGATTGAGTACGAAGTAAGAATTGGTTTATGGTGGCTCTATATTCTGTCTGCCTGTTATAATTTTTCAGTCAGCACAATGCCAGCTTTCTACTCTGATGAAATCACGCGGTCGGTCAATTTGTCCAACTCGGAATCTGTTTGAATTCCGACCATCACTGGGAGCGCACGTACCAAAATTACCGATGGGCGAGACAAAGGCCTTTACAAAAAGAAGTCAGTTTGTGCTCAGTCAGCCGTATCGCTCGATGCCACCGCATTGTACTAGTGCCTTAAGCCTAGGTCACACTGTGGCGACTTAAGGCTGATTCATACTCCGTCCGGATTTTGCGCCGACTATGATCAATTTCACTGCGTGTGCACATTCACGTCGTGGAAACCTGCGATCAGTTTCATGCGCTTGACGGTCCGCAAGCGAGTATGAATCAGCCCTTAGGCGGGCGAATCACCGCGAACTAAAACGAAATGGTCGATGGACCATGAACATACCTCTCTCTGTCATTGCAACATTAGCTGTGCTTACACTACATAGAAATCCCCGGGCTTATTGAGCCCGTGTCAAGCCCGGGCCTGAAAAAAACCCGCCTGAGACCCGGCGAGCGTCTATACTACTAAAATCTAGCTGAACTTAATTGCTACGCCCGGCGATAGGGTCGCTACTGGCACGCACTCTTCACAAAGAGGAGGCGCTAAATTGGAGTGCTGGCTTTTTACCGCGCATGCCCACAAGACACGCCGCCTGTCGCGGTGTTCAAGAACTAGACAAAGCCCGGGTCTATTGCGTCTACACTACCGGTACTTAAAAAACCCGCTGGAGACGCGGGTCTAAATTAAGCCCTCCAAAAACCCTTCGAAATCGGAGGGTTCAAAAAGCCCGGACTTTTCATCCCCGGGTCTATTAGACCCGCGCTTTTAACAGGTGTAGACAGAAAAAGCCCGGGTGAGACGCGGGTTTTTATGTAGTGTAAACAGGGCTATAATGTCCAAAGGTGTGAGCACATGGTCCATGGTCCATTTCATTCTAATTCGCGGGGATTCGCCCGCCAAAGTCGCCACAGTGTGACCTAGGCTTTAAGCATATGGCGCACACGAGCGATTTTTTGAGCGATTTTCTAGGCGACTAGCCTTGCGACTACAGGAGCGACTGAACATATTTTTAGTTTTTTTACTCGTTTGCGGCAAATGCTTCACTGGGAGATGAGTGATGTCGCGGATGACATCACTGATCGACCTCAAAGGTAATTATTGCATGCGACCTAGTAGTCGCATCGGTAGTCGCCCCCATTTTAGTCGCTCGTGTGCGCCATGCTTATAGGCCTCCATACACTTGCCGAAATTTCCTGCCGACGGCAGCGTGATACAGCCGAGAGGAG
This sequence comes from Notospermus geniculatus, assembly GCA_002633025.1. Lineage (NCBI taxonomy): Eukaryota > Metazoa > Nemertea > Pilidiophora > Heteronemertea > Lineidae > Notospermus > Notospermus geniculatus. The sequence goes on from NMRB01000610.1 coordinate 286,463, forward strand.
GCCGTCCTGCACTGAAAAATGTACCGCGAAGAGCGGGCATTAGTCCAACTTAAATCGTTCGTTGAAAGTAAAGAATAGGTGGGTTTAGAAATTAAACGATAAACGTAAACTTTACGACAACGTTATTTTTCATACTACACATTAGCCTATTAGCCCTCACCAGATTTTATATTGCATTTTCGGTACAAAAAAAACGTTGTCGTTAACGTTTACTTTTATCGTTTGATTTCTAAACCTCCGTAATATCTACCCTAAATTTCAGACTAGTACCTTACCCACCGCAAGCATCGTCATCCCGTTTCACAACGAGGCCCTCTCCATGCTCCTGCGCACTGTGCACAGTATTTTGAACAACGCACCGGATGAACTTTTGGCTGACGTCATTCTGGTGGATGACCACAGTGTCTATGGTTACCTACAGGAGCAACTGGTCGAATATGTCAAATACCTACCCAAAGTAAGCTACGGACTGAATTCAGAGGTCATTGAAATAACTCCGCAACGTACGAAAATGCGATGCAAGATTCCTTCGTCTTGAATTGTCCCCGGTGTAACGTTTTTGAGCGTTCCCCATCTGCGAGTGTTCCCCTGCTATTGTCTGACGGAATAAGCCGCGACTCGACAATGGAGGACACACAGAGAAACGTGTCGATCTATCTGCCAGTGTTTCCAGAACAATAGGGGGAACACTGACCCACGAAAACACAGAAAAACTTTGCACCTGGTCTATTTTGCCAAGAACTAGAATTACAGGGGGCACCACTGTCAAAGCATACTGACGTAAAATTTAATTTGCATATTCACCTGCAGGTCAAATTGATTCGCACGCCAGCCAGGATTGGCCTAATCAAAGCGAGGCTGATGGGTATGGAGCATGCGTCAGGTGACGTCATTATGTTCCAAGATGCGCACACCGAATGTAACGCGGGCTGGTTGGAGCCTCTCCTGGCAGAGTTACAGTTGAACCCCAAGGCGGTTGTTCAGCCACATATCGATAGAATTGACCCGTGGTCATTGGAGTACAGAAACGACATGGAATGGTATCCTATTGGGGCATTTGGGTGGGACCTACGGTAAGAGGGCGCAACTCTGAAACGGTTAGATGAAGTACGGAAGTATAAAGGTATACGGACCGCCAGTTTAGGGTAGGGACACACCTAACGCGATTCGTCGACGCATACGGCAACGCCTTTGTTATTTTCCGCCGCACTGCACGCAAACAAAGGTTTTGACGCATGCGTCGCCCTATCGCATGCGAATCGCGTTAGGTGTGTCCCTACCCTTACAAAGGCTTCACAGTCGCGAAGCCTTTTCCGGCGTGTCCGTAAACGTATACCTCAATGTAATCGCAGCCTTATAAATAGGGATTTTTGGCAAGGTTCCGTATCGTTGACCCGTGTCATGCAGGTATGACGTGGCAAGGTTCCGTATCGTTGACCCGTGTCACGCACGTATGACGTACGAGCTAATGCATTTTCTGTCAAAATCATGTACTCATACGTGACACGGATCGACGATACGGAGCCTTGCCAGAAGTCCACATCATGATATCATCCTATTTTTGCATAGTTTTCCAAGTGGTTCGAAATTCACGGTGTTCTGTACATGTAATTTTCTTTTTTTTCAGTTTTGCCTGGCTTGCTGTTCCAATTCACGAACACCGCCGGATCAAATCAAATCCTGCGAGAGCAACGCGAAGCCCTACCTTGGTTGGCTGCGCTCTTGCAGCCGACAAAAACAATTTTCTTTCCACGGGATCGTTTGACACCGGCTTGAAAATTTGGGGCGGGGAAAACCTGGAACTGTCCTTCAGAACCTGGATGTGCGGCGGTGAAGTCCTTACGGTGCCGTGCTCGCGTATCGGCCACGTTTTCAAAGTTCAGACTTACGGTTTTGAGGGCGAAAAGGCGAAAGTCGTGAAACGGAACTCAATGCGCGTGGCGGAAGTATGGATGGGGGACTACAAACGTTTCTTCTACGCCGCCACGTCAGAAACGGAAGTACCACTAGAGGATGCTGGGAAGGATTCGATTCAGGAACGGAAGCAGCTCAAAGAAAAAATGCAGTGCAATGACTTCGATTGGTATTTAAACACTGTTTTCCCGGACTTGCAGAAGCCCACAGATGACGCCACCTTATATGGTGACGTCACGAATACTCATAGTGACGTCTGCTTAAAACCGGACCCCAAAACAAATTACGTCATTCTCACCGGCGAGTGTTATACCTTTCGAATTCAACCTGCTTATGAGTTTTATATTGACCTCGATTTTCGGTTTAGGTACCGCAAGACGTGCGTCGACTTCGGCGATAATTTACTTCTAAGGATAGTGAACTGCGACGACGTGAACTCAAACCGTAGTTGGTCGTTGTGGTTGTCGTCTTCTAGTAAACGAAGTGGGAAAATCGTCGCTACAACCGTGGAAGGGGGCGGTATGAGCGAGTATTGTCTAACGCACGTTACAAACGTGATTGAACCCTATAATGGGGAACAAATGCCTCAAATGAACCAATGCCGAGAGAAGAGTAAATTTCAGACTTGGGCATTTATGTATCACATGGACCAGAAAACACTGAAACAATTCAAAGCGTCCTCTTGAATAAAACTGTAAAGTTATACATGTACATAGACTTTATTATCGTTTTTCCTGGACTCTATGCTGCGGTTTATTGGCAGAACCAAGAACTGGGTAATGGTACCCACGGCCCCCCGTGACAACGACCATCCACGCGCAGAAAGAGATACTTGAGATTCGAATTTGCCCACTCAAAATCGTCCACGCTGAACACCAGAACCCTATTTCAACATTTTCAAATATCCTATTAGATCAATTGTCGGACATCGTTCGCTGATCCGTATCTTCGTTTGAGAGGTGTGAATTTAGTACCGTCGTCCCCGTCTGTTGTATGACGAGCGGTTATTCTGAAATACGACGCGCCGGTGTGACAGGAATCAAAGTACGCCAGGAATCAAAGTCCGGTCCTATTGTTCAGCGATGGATTAGGACATATGGCTAGAGAGACCACGACCATTCGGATATAACCTTACAATAGCGGGCTATTGTTTAGCGGACTTGCATTCCTAGGACGTTGATTCCTGTCACACCTGTCTTACGCAAAAAATGAAGATAGCAGAAAGATACCGACAAGAAAGACAAGTCAATTGACGTATGGTATGTCAAATTTGACCCAGCCGTTGCGGAGATATCGGCTGAAAACCTCGCGCCACTGGGATGTGGAATCAAGTGTAGGAAAGTAGGCATGATGAACGGCACCGTCGATTAGCGATCGGAGAGGCTTACCTTTCTTTTTTGAGTTCGCCTGTATTCTTGGAGCCTTTTCTTCAGTGCTGCATAATTATTTAGAAGCAATGCGTTTAAAGTAAACAAATGGACAAGAGGGGGTTAGCAACTCGTCAAACGGATGAAAGATTATCATCAACAGCGGAGTGGGGTAAAATTCCACCGTGGGTAACTTCTTCTTGACGCCATGTTCCCGGAACGCCGCGACGCGGCGAATCTGCGAAGCAATCTGACGTCAAAAGTGGAACGCTGCTGTGATATGGTTATGTAAATAATTTTTCGAGAATGACTAAAAATGGGCTGTACTTCGCAACTAAGGCGCGTTTGAGGCTGGAACGCATGGGGAACGATGAAGACCGTAAAGACTGAAGTTTGAGACGTGGAATTGAGTAAGCAGAGCGTGAAATTATTATTTGCGGGCCTAATTTAGGTTTGGTGTATACGTCACACAACGCCGCCGACTTGCGCGCCGCCGCCTGGTTACCAAATTCAAATTCAAATTCAGTCACAGGAGTTTGTCAAAATTGAGACAGCCTCGTCCCAAGGTGTAGTCACAGGAGTTCGTCTACAACACTGAGATTTAGTATGTATGCATCCCCTCTGTACTGTAATATACAGTCTGTACACCCGAACCATGGAGAGGTAGGCCTAGGCCTACACCCCTCCATGGTTCGGGTGTCCATCGTTCATGTCATTATTGTATGCCAAAGCCACTGTCTGTTGTCGACGTTATTGGCCTATACTCATTAGGCCTACATGTATGTAGGCCTATCTCAAGCCGCCCGGCTGAACCAACAATCGACAATGACTGGTTCCGATTCCTCTGGGTCAGGTAGGCCTACAGTAATACCTTGATTATTATTGTCGATTCCACTTCAGATGTAAGGCCTACGTGACGTTATTGCGCGCGTTAGCATTTTCGGTTCGTAGGTGACCGATCATTCTGTGTCAGAACAACTACCACCAGTGTGAAGGATGGCCTCCTTTCCACCTCCAGGAGATTCGTTGCGCATAGTTCCACTATCAGTTCAGAGATGGCGACACCATTCGCCGATCACCGACAGGAAACGTGCTTCTTATTTCGTATTAGGCCAACAGATAATCGAACGTAACATTCACATTTAGGCCTATCATAACTGAATGACACCTCGTCAAAATGACACTCTTTCCTGCAGACTGGAGATGGCCAAGACTGCAACCTTATCATAAAGAAGTAGGATCCATTTATAGAAGCCCTGTACAACGACAACGTACCGTAATATGCAACTTTGGTTTTCTTCTTAGTCTTTGCAACGAAAAATAACAGAAATGAATCAGTCTGGTATCGTCGTTCAGTTACAGCAGTGATCTCGCGATGGCGACCAAATATTTGACACTGCTGCCACCTATAAAATGGCGATGTCACTACGCAACATGGGGCGGATCTTCCCTGCCTGGCGGACGAATAATGCCGTTTCCTAACTACTAGATTTATTACATGCAGTGTACAATCATAATGGATGAAGACTCTCCCGACGCATCTTCGATGATCGAAGGCCGATCTGCTCACCACTACGTTACACCGCGCATCACCCTTCGATAAAGTGACCGGTCCACGGCGTATCTGCCGCCTCGAGAAGAAGAGGCCAATCAGAATCGGTGTTGTAAAATTTGAATCGTGGTACAAAGAGTTGTAGCCGAAGACCCGATATAAAGTGTCATATGATTGGTCGACCGATAAAGTTGGCATGGTGCCAAGATACGCCGCCGACTGGTGTATTTCTCGAAGGGTGATGTGCGATGTAACGCAGTGGAGAGCAGATCGGCCTTCGATTACCGAAGATGTCCCCACGAGGCGGGTTTTCTGAGGAAGGGGCGCCGACACAGCAACTTACCATCTTCGTTCGACGCCACTCGGCCGAAGAACGCGCTACAGAGGTATTAAAAGGGTAACGCATTAAAATAGAGCCCAAAGCCAACTGAGTTGAAGTCGATGGTTATACACAGGGTGGCCCCCAAAAAACGCAACCGCATACTTCCCACTCAAATAGCACCCACATAATTGGTATGGATGGATGGATGGATAATCTTCTCAGAAGCAAAATGAGGCCACGATTGTCCGATTCGGTTTGGCGGAAATACCGCTCATAAGATACTAACAGAAATTACGAGTATAAAAAACCGTTACTCACAAACTCCTTTGGCCTTTAATCTTTTCAATGCCTGAAAGCTATTCTTGTAGAGGCGTCTTACTGAAAAGTTATAGGGCCATATTCATAAAGGGTGTTTAAGACTTAGACGCGTGTAACTTCACCAAATGCACACGCACTTCCACCATGCATTTGACGAAGTTACACGCGTCTTAAGCCCCTTTTCCACTAGCACAATTTAGGCCTCTTTTACACTACGTGTTTTCAACCGTGCTCGACCCGGGTCGAGCACGGCACGGCAAAAAAGGTAATAGTGTAAATGGGTTGGCACGGCACAACTGGGCTCGGCACGGCGCTACTTTCATCCAGGCCGAACCCCCCAACAGGAGGTGGGTTCGACCCGGACGGCCCGTGTCGAGCACGGTTCCGCTGGAAAACTGCACAGTGTAAACACGCTACTGGGCTCGGCCCACTTGAATTTCTTTTCGATAAAATTGACCTTCTTGGCAGTGAAGGGGTTACATGTAAACGTCCAGTTATAAAAAAAAAATCCAGGAAGTATGAAACTGAGGTAAAGATCCGTTCAAATCAATCCCAGAATGCATTTGTGCAGCTTATCTTCCGGAAAAAAAAGAGGACGGCTGACCTGACTGAAAGTCTTTTTTGGTGAATCCCGACCCCGGAGGCCCTGAAATAAAATAGACCGGAATGAAATAATAATAGAATACAATAGACGTGGGGCCGGTTGCACAAACCTCATGTTAGCGCTAACATGGTGTTAGCACTAACTTTTATGTTAGATGACGTAAAAATCCATTGTTCTTTTACGTCATTTAACATCAAGTTAGCGCTAACCCGTGCAACCGGGCCCTGGATGAAATTAGGATAAAATAAGATAGATGACGTTTCATTATTAGGGAGTTTCTGCAAGCTTTAACACGTTTTACATTTACGATTACGATTTGATGACGTCCTGAGATTTCAGATAGGCCTAGAAATAGGACTGGGACTGTAAAACTTGGTTGGAGGCCGACACCACTGAATAAGGGCTAAGTACAGTAATCATGCGCCAAGGTCACATGGGACTCTAAAGGAGTTCTTACGTGTCTATGGTTTGGTGTGGATTGTGAGGGCGTCGATGATATTATTATCGAAGTGGGTGTCATCTGCAAGTGTGTTAGGGGTAGATATTAGGATAGATATGCCATTTCATCGATTTGCATGAATCTCGCTGGGCGCATTGATACAGAGGCCTATTTTTCGTGCGTCTTCAAGTGAAAGCAGAGGCGAAATTCGCGTCTTTCACGTCTCGCGAGATTTCTCGAGACACCAACATTAGAATTTTTTTAACCTCTCTAACGAATGTTTAATGTCCTTCCTACAGCTGCTGTGTGAAATTTCATTAAAATTATTGATTATTTCCTTCGGGTAGATATTGCGGGATGGTTCGGCCTCAAATGTACACGAAATGTACAGGAGGTGTATTACTGTACTTAGCCCTAATAGAGTGTACATGTAAAAGAAGCGGTCAGTGGCTTGACCAATAGGTGTCACTACTGCCAAATCTCATGCATACAGCGGACCCATTCATTCTTGACTGAGCACCAATTAGGCGAAGTTTCTTTTGCTTTGGGCCTCTGTCTTTTGGCGATACGCGCAGCTGACTGCTTCTATTCGGTCTACCGGTAGATCACTTAAAGGTGCTCTAGTTCGAATTGTAAACATTACGGTGTGCCACCTATTGTCAACTTTTGGTACTAACAAATCAGATAAAATCGAATTAAATCTCGCCTTTCACAACTTTTTGTTTGTTTTTGAGCGTAAGATCATAAATCTATTTCAGTTACAAGAATATTTATCAAGATAGATATAACAATAGATGGTATACACGGTGCTGCCACCTGTCCGAGGAAAAATAACTATTATAATCAACTATGTAAATAAACAAATTTTCAGAAATTCACTTACCATAGATCTTCTTACCGCTTGAGCGTCTGCGACTTGGCCTACGTCGCTGCGAGTTCCGGCGCTGTTTATTTAAGCGACCTATATAAGAAAAGAAGTAAAGACACGTCGATCATCACTGAAAGGAGGCTGTTCAGTTCGCCGTATCTTTCGCTAAGGTTTTCGGGCACAACACGCCGAAAAAAGCGAAATCCTTACACTTTAACGGTAAGTTTTACACTTAACTTAAGGAAGTTTTGTGCATACCGCTTGAGCGTCTGCGACTACGTCGCTGCGAGTTCCGGCGTCTTTTATTTGAGCGACCTATAAAAAAGTAAAGACACGTTATCACTGAAAGGAGGCTGTTCAGGCCGCCGTATCTTTCGCCAAGGTTTTCGAGCACAACACGCCGAATGTTAAAAAGACATAGGCCTATTAACTGCTAATATTCTTCTTACCCCGACGCCAACGGTTCCTACCACGGTTCTGAAAAAAAAGCGAAAGTAAATCACGATCTGTGTTGATGCACCTGTAGTGATATTGGCAGAAAGATCACCGCATTCAAGATGGCACCCGAGGTATCGGTTAATCAACCGTTTTCCATCGGCTGCTGCTGGTCGAAGGATAACGTGATTATGGACGACAGACGCCATAGTCTCGTGCCACCAGATTCTTGCTATTTCTAATAAATTTCCAATTTTAGAGCCTGGTCCATATGGTTAATTTGACTTGTAAAACCATCATGGCGGACAATCTACCGACGATGACGTAGAACACAATATATGTACACTGCGCTGCATGCATGCATGTACAATCAATGCAAAAAGCATGCAGCATGCGAGTAAAACTATATTCCTCCTGCAGCCTACGTCAACAACTTTTGAGACCCATGATGCATTGGTATAGTGACTAGCCAATCAGCGAAGCTCCCCTTATTTTGAATCATCGGAATAAGGTCACTGACCCAATTACAATGAGAATTGCGTTCTATGCCACTGACCCTCGTTCTGACGACCTCGGAGTATGAACGAGGGGCTGGTTGCGCGAGACAACAGGCGCCACCGATCACAGTGTTTTATCCTACCGGTCAGATCAGGAACCATTCATTTTTTTATTATCATCATTACAAGACACAACGTTCAGAGGCGCACCATCTCCGCTGCGCACGGGTGCGTCCATCCTCCGCCAAAATCCAGTTTGCACTGGCATGGCATCGTGCACAAAACCGGTGACAAACTGTGCTCCTGCAGTGGTGCCACCTAAAAATCACAGATGGAACTCTCGGGTGTGCATTTGTAACCAACCGATGTGGTTGGCGCTGCAGTGTTTAGGCCTGGAATCATTACAACCTAGTGTAAACGGGCCTTAAGAGTTTCGACAAGCAGTATAGGGCCTACCGTGACAGCAAAAAACAGACGGATCTAAAGTAGGGTTTGAAAATGTGAGCTAGGGAACGCTGTGATGAGTTGAGGACCCCAGTTGTGTATTAATGGAAAATATTCATGTTGCTAGTGATTTCAATTTATACCCTGGCTGTGTTTTTACGTTTTCCTCTTCTCATTTCTGAAAGTAGAAGAAAATCCGAGTTCAGACGCAGTAATTATTGCTTGAAATGAAATGGTCCATGGACCATGTGCTCACTGGGTTGGACATAATAGTCTAATGACAGAGGGAGGTACACATCAGTTTTGAGCAATCTGGGTCAAGTCATTCCCAGAAAAGATTTTGATGATTTTTGGGTTATGCCACCTGGCGGCCATATTGGATGTCCGATGGGGCTGGAACTTCACATGCACATAAAGGTCATCTGCAGGGGACCACATAGCACATTGGAGCGCTTCGGGTAAAGTCGTTCCTGAGTTACAGCACTTTGATGATTTTCGGGTTATGCCACCTGGCGGCCATATTGGATGTCCGATCGGGCCGAAACTTCACATGGACATAAAGGTCATCTGCAGGGGGCCACATAGCACATTGGACCGCTTTGGGTTAAGGCGTTCCTGAATTACAGCACTTTGATGATTTTTGGGTTATGCCACCTGGTGGCCATGTTTGAAGTCAAATCAGGCCGAAATTTGACATGCATGTAAAGGTCATCTAGATGGAGGTAAATATCAAATTTGAGCAATCTGCGTCAAACCGTTCCTGAGTAATAGCACTTACTTGATTTTCAGGTTACGCCACCTGGCGGCCATATTGGTTGTCCAATCGGGCCGAAACTTGGTATTTTTAAGGTACCCCTCCAATGCATGTTTATGCAAGATACGAAGTTGCTCGGTGAAATCATGATAAACTGTGGCAGGTTCGCCACTTTTGTCGAACTTTGACCTCTGTGACCTTGAAAAGTAGGTCAAATCAAAAACCCGTTATATATGTTGTGTATCCTTATTAGCTACACCTATGATAAAAATTTGGAGATGATCTAATCATTAGTTCAGGAGTTATTGCACTTTTTGTGTTTTTGCTTTCCGCCACCTGGTGGCCAAACTGAGAGTCGAATGGGACCGAAACTTGGTGTCATGGGTCATCTGACCTAGGGGTATATATGTACCAAGTTTCAGATCAATAGCTCCAGCGGTTACGAAACGTGCCCTGCTAACGGACCACGACGGACGACGACGGACGACGGACGCTGCACCATCGTAATAGCTCACCCCAGTGAGCTAAAAATGTAGCCCATGTCATATCCATTACAATGTAACATGTATGTTCGTGTGTGCTGCTAGCATAACAGCGCATAGTGTCAGTGAATCTTAAGCCGCATTTACATTACACGAATTTAACCCGGGGCAGCACCGGTTGCGAATTAACCCGGTGTAAGTGACAAGTGTGAACGCGAGGCTACTCCGATTCTACCCCGGTTCCATTTACAATGCTTTAAGAAATTTGTAAGCTATGGGGCGAATCTATACCTCGGTTCTGACCCAGAGCAAATTAAAGCGGGTTAAATTCGTGTAATGTACTAGTAAATGCGGCTTTACATAAGCCTGCCGCACACGGGAGCTATCTGCTGAGCAAAAATGAGTTATTCGAGACCGTTTGCTCAGCGGGTAGCTCACCGAAAAATACGGGAGCTTTCTGCCTCGCGAGGCAAAAAACTCACCGAAATTACGCGCACACGCGAGCTACCTGCTGAGCAACGGTCTCGAGTGACTTTTTACTCAGCAGATAGCTCCCGTGTGCGGCAGGCTTTAGATATGAATTTGTCCAGTGTCCTGCTGCCGGCTCTGTATTACAAGGACAACTCCAAAATCTCAATTATTAGGTCCCCATGGTCACAAAGACTTGGCTTTTCCACTGGGGGTCTAGCTCCTCCAACATTATCATCAACAGTCTGCTCTGTGGTCAGCAATGCCGACCATCTCCAACAGGAGAAGCTGGGCCCTGGAAATGCCAGAACTCTGTGACCTCACAACCGCGATTTTGGTGTAGGCCTAAATTACATGTATCTGACTGAATACGAAACTCGTTGTATAGGCCTATCCATGGTCCAACTCACCATTATACTTTCGTGACAATCTCTTATATTCCTGAAAAGAAAAAAAGATCGACTCTCGCAGAGGAAAGAAACAAAGTTGCTATCATTATCCGATAATTGGAATATGTGTATTGTCCGAAAATAGATACCGTCGGGCATCTAGGCGGTGGAGAGTGATGACTTTTATCATGAATATATAATTTTCTTCCCTTTCCTCAATCCGCAAATCCAATGACCCAGACTCCTGGTTTTCTAAAACCCCACAAAAAAAGGGGTGGTTGGATCGAAGGTCAGTTTAGACTGAACTTGCGCAACCAAATCTTACATTTTTAGGTGAAAGTCTTCTTAGCGTAGGCCTTCCGTACTTTGGTCCGAAACTAAACGTGGCCTACCTTCCAAATGTAGGCCTACACTGCATGGCGAGATTTTAGTTTTGGACTTCGACAAGGCCTGCATGTACTGTACACTCATGGCCAAAAATAAATGGACAGCAGTTTTTCTTGAATATCTCCAAACCAATGGGGTAGAGAAAATTGGTCCCAACATAGTAGTAGCAAATTTTCCTGGCTTTCTTATAGTATCAACGTCGAAAAACTCCTCTGAAAGCCGCATCTGACAGAAGGAATTTTGTCAAGGCATGTTTTTTGCTACTTTTTTATTTGCATGATTTCATTCAAAATTTTCATCACTGCATTCTACTAAATATCGAGGCCTTTCATAAAATATCCTATAATTTCAACTATTCTGTGTTGAAATGTGATTTTGGGGCACTTTTATCATGGGGACCAATTTTCTCTACCCCATTGGTTTTTGAGATATTCAAGAAAAACTATTGTCCATTCATTTTTTTGGCTATGAGTGTACATTACATCATGTGGAACGGACTCGAACCACTACACCACGACAAGCGGTTTCATACACGACCGGAATATGTGTTCTCATCGTGAGCCAAGTTAACGCACGAGATAAGATTTTGACACTCAAGAATGTGATAGGACATTTGAATGATCATGAAATACCTTAACAGCTTGTCTATATTTTTGGGAACGCCTTCCATAATTGCCTGTTTAAAGAAACGAAAACGAACTAGTGGTCTTAAGGCCAATTCATACTTTGCGTTTTGCGCTTGTCCGTTTCCAATGTGAGTGCCTGGTAGAAAAAGTAATTTCATTATTGGTACCACACATGAACATATAGGGAACGCACAAGCGCAAAGCGCAAAACGGAGAAGTACAGTACCTTGCACATCGACCTCCCTTCCGCGCCGCGCACCATCCGCGTACTACATGCAGCGTCATGCACGTACCGTCCTCGTATCTTCCGAGGACGTGGCGCAGCGTCATGGAAGGCATGCAGTGAAGACGTACCGGTAACGTCATTCACCCGACGTCACGCAACAGAGACGCGTGACGTACCCATACCATACGCGATGAACTGAAGCCTACCTTCCTCGTCACGTACGGGGAAGGTACGCGGATTTAGGGAGGTCAATTGTGCCAGGTACTGTATGAATCACTCTTTAGTGCATCTACCAACGTCTACCACGGACCAGTCCTGGTCAACATCGATTCAGGTATGGTGACCAGAGCTGCCACGACCCCCACCTCACCCCACCATAGAAATAGGGAGAAATAGCTCACTCGGCACATCACCTCATCCTCTCTGACTAGGTTGAGGAATAAACTAGGCCTATATACACGCTTCCTAAAAAACAACAGGAAGTGACATAAATGGAGGAGGCTGCCATGACAACCATGCAAACATGGAGTTTCACTTTCACACGGCTCACTGATTTGGATGCAGTTTCTTGGTAGGCCTAGTTTTTTAGATCAATGTTCACGTTATGGTTGTCAACAAGTACTGACATGTAATTCAATGACACGTTAATTGAGTGTGTTGTTTCATTTCTTTGATGAATACAGAGCGGAATTCGTCGACGTCATGTCACCGTCATCACTCGTTTGGCATGCATTGCATGGAGCACTGCAGTGCCAGTGCATGAGTGCACATGTAACCAAGGTAACTTAGGCTAACTCGGCTTAGTCCGAGCACTGCCTCCTGTTGCTCATTTGCAGAACTGACGGCCGCAACAAGAGTCAGATGAAGCCTATCGCGGGGGGTCTATTTTGATTGGTCCGTCCATC
>NMRB01000611.1:0-15752 GCA_002633025.1 Notospermus geniculatus
CTTGTCACTTCGATCACTTTGTCAAAAATGGCTTAATCCAAGTTTAAACCTACCCCTTGGCAGGTTTAGAATAATCTGTGATTTAAACACCGAATAAAAATTAATCCTTGTTGGTGCAGGCGGATTAATTTTTTAGACCATACTTAAACCTAGTTTAAGCCTAATCTAAGGTTTATCCACGTTGGTGCATACGGGCCCAGATGTTTTATGCATACAGCCCCTGGGCCCGGTTGCACAAAAGCATACTAGGCGTAGTATCATTCTATCTCCTAGTTAACTTTGTATGCGTTTGTATACAAAGTTAGAAGCCAACTAGGAGATAGAATGATACTACACCTAGTTACACTCCTTGCGCAGTGTCTTCTCACTCATACCTGTCGTTCATAGACACTGCTTACAATGGCCAGATCCCCGCCGATTTACCACTAGAGGGCGTTTAGCGTAACTAACGGAATACATGAAACATTTTCTGATTGGTTCACTGTCAGCGTCCATGACGACCGTGGCAGACTGGTCACTCGTCGTATAAAGCATTTTATATGGGACTGTTGCATTACGACGCAGCACGACTAGTCTACAACAGCAATGGATGCCCCTCCCCCGTGTCCAGCATGCAGTGCCACTTTGCACTTTTCAGTGTTTAGTTCGTGCCTTTATTGTTTTGAAACATCGCTAAAGAAGTGGATAACGGCTCTCTATATGAGATTATGATGTTTGTATATTGATTGATCTTGTAAACAGGCCGAAGCACCGAGCAACGCCGGCGCTGTTTGGCCGCTGACTAGTGCTGCCATCATGCGGTAAATCGGCGGGAATCTGGCTATTGTAAGCAGTGTCTATGAACGACAGGTATGAGTGAGAAGACACTGCGCGAGGAGTGTACACCTAGTATGCTTTTGTGCAACCAGCCCCAGCGTACCGGTAGGTCGGCAGTTTGTCCTTGTTACAACAGAAGGCGCTCATACCTCGCACCAATCTGTTATGCCGTGCTCACTGAATTGTGGGTAATCAAGATGGCGTCGGGTGATTCAGCGAACTACTTTCTTGGCTGATCATGTGATCCCAGTTTTCGCTGTAGTTTCTAGGATCAAAATACCTATAAACCTCGCTTATTATGAGGTTTGTTACTTCACTGAAAAAAATCCTAATCATGCTGAGTACTTTCGGGGTACTCGTTTTATCCCTGAGATGAGTAGAAAGGTACTCATATTGAGTAGAAAGGTACTCATAGCGAGTAGCAAGAAGCTCCAAATGCAGCTCCTTGGCGCGATGAGTACCCGTTGAGTACCTTTCTACTCATCTCAGGGACAAAATGACTAATGAGTAGTCCAAAGTACTCAACATGAGCGGGATTTTTTTTTCAGTGTTGCTATACAATTATTCACAAAAAATCTGTAAATATTTTTGCATAAAACAAAAAATATTAAGCCAATAATTTCGATTTATTTTTCGGCCAAGATTCCTACGCGGACGTACACCTCGGCCAAATCTGGCCGATGTGATGCGTTCCACGGCTACACAGGTCTGTGCAAAACAATGTTTGTCGAACGACATTGCCGATTTCTGATATATTTTCCGTCGCCAAGAATGCATCCGCCATTTTGTTGACCCAATTCGGCCTTTCGGCCGACGATCGATCGGTTAATCCCGATTTCCCCGTTTAAAGTGCTTTTTTTCACCTACGATGCCTAAAAAGGCCAACATTTCTTAGTGAAATAAATTGCCGAGATATAAGCTTATTGACACGTAGCTTTTGGCATCAACAGCACAAAAAAGGAAAATCATTCGTGTACAATGCGCATTTCGTGGAAATGATGTGTGTTGTTTACTATGTGTGTTCTAACACCACGTTTAACCGCAGTTGTACCACATGCATGTCTACCTGGCTGACAACCCCCACCTTATCCACACCGTGTTTTCACATACTTGTGCCAAACCAAACCGAAGGGTAAGAAGGGTAAGCTGTGGAATTGTTGACTTCATAGTAGCATGTCACCATAAGAAATTTGCAGTATGTATGTATAATTTTTTTCAACTAATAATTGATAGCTAGCTTACTCAGTGAAACTCTAGGCGACGGTTAGAATAATTTGTACGAAATGAGCTCTGATTTCAAGAAGTTGGAAATGCTTGATTAGGCGTGTTCATGTGGTATAGAAATACACAGTTATGCATGAGCCATCGTCGAAAGAAGAGAAGCCAGATGCCCCAGTTTGTATTCAGTGGTGGGCCCGGTTGCACAAAACTCACGATAGCGCTAACTTGGTGTTAGCGCTAACTTTATGTTAAATGACGTAAAAATCCACTGTCTTTTTACGTCATCTAACATAAAGTTAGCGCTAAAACCAAGTTAGCGCTAACATGAGTTTTGTGCAACCCAGCCCAGTTCACTACAATTTCTTCCGGGAATTCGTTCTTACCTCACGCTTAAAGCAGCCCGGTATTGCCACTTTTTCTCGACAGCCGGCGCCACCATCGCCGTACGCGCCAACCCCAGGGACTAACTACGTTGTCGGCGAATGAACCCGATGTACTACGTACAATTCTTAGTCGTGGCTTTTTTGTAGTTCGTATTGCTGCCGCTAGGTGGATATCTCTACGTCGGAAGTCAAAATACTGGCGAGAGATAGCATACCGTGTTTCTTTAAGGCCTATACAAACGATCCAATTTTTCATCCAATTTTTTGGAAATTCAGATTCCGGGCCTATTGTGGCTTTAATGTATAAACCCGCATGTAGGCCTTTATTGAGCATATTCAGAAAATTGGATGAAAAATTGGATCGTGTGTATAGGCCTTTAGGCCCCTATTACATAGAAGTATACGGTATACGAAAACGCCGGTTAACAAAGGCTTCCCGAGGATTCACGGCCGCAGGGCTTCTGTAAGTCTTGTTGTAGGTCGTGAGAGCGTCAACACAAAAGAAGAACCTCAAATACTGTCAGATTCAATCGTCTTCCTACTTTCCACTTTGGTTCCCGAAGCCGCCGCTAGGGCTAGAAGGCTTCCGTATTGGCTGCCATTTTGTAGACTCGAGACCCAGTCGTTGTGTCGCTCCGGCCCGCACTACACTTCACAAACGTGGGAAAGCAGGCTGCAAAATCAGCGGCTAGCGTACCGACAACAACAACGGATGTGAATGAGTTCAGCCAATCAGAAACTGCGTCTTCAACGGCCGTCGATACGCTAGCCGCTGATTTTGCAGCTTGCTTTCCCAGTCGTTTGTGGAGTGGAGTGCGGCGGCCGGAGCGACACAACGACTGGGTCCCGAGTCTACCATTTTGTTGCTGACGTCATTTAGGAATCCGTTTTCCTGTACAATTTCATTCTACCCTGGCCTAATAAAACGAGGATGATCTTGGGCTTTTGTTATAGATCTCCAACATACACAAACATTCTCATCGAGAAACGTCCTCGGTGTTGCCATTCCGCGCGATACGGCATATTCGATGGCATTTTAGCATCCGCCTGGCTACGTGCATCCCATTCTAAAAATAGCCGGTGATGTCAACATGATGATAAGCAAATAGATCCGCAACTTTCATGCCGCAAAGATGGCAGCCAATGCCGAAATCTTCTACCCTAGCGGCGACTTCGGGAACCAAAAGGCCTACTTTCCTACCGAATACGGTGATTAGTCGGCTGTTTTTCCAGGCTAAGGGATCGTATTTGAAAAGGGAAGGGGACGAAATCCCCAAGGCTTTGCCAAAGTGGCACAATGAAGACAAGATGGTGATGCCGTCAGTGCATAGATCCTTCCACCAACACATCACTGGCGAATGCAAAAAATACTGGGAACCAATCTCAGTAACGAATTCTGATTGGTATTTGTAACTGTATTACATTTTTCCGTCAGGGCCGAAACCATAGCATTACGGAGTTAAAGAAATCAAACTGTAAACGTTAACTTTACGAGAACGTTATTTTTTGTACCCAAAATGCAATATTTAATATGGTGAATTCGCAGTTATGACGTTTGTCGTTTGATTTCTTAAACTAGGGAGTTTAAGAAATCAAACGATAAACGTTAGCTTTACGACAACGTTACTTTTTGTACCGAAAACGCAATGAATAATCTGGCAAATTCGCAGTATGAAAAATAACGTTGTCGTAAAGTTAAGGTTTACCGTTTGATATCTTAAACTTCCTATCTAATATTGGCCCTGGTGAATACGGAAGAGGCCACCTGAAGCTACTTCCTGGCCTATTCTGATTGGTCACGGAAGGTCAGGGTTAGGGCTGCCACTTTACTTTGGATGGTGTGGAAAAGGAAAGCACGGATCAACGACACCTATTTCTTTGAATATTTCAGACGCAAGGCCTAGTATGAGAGTGTAATCATCAGGGTTTTCCGATCGAATGAAATCAAAACTGAGTAGGTGGTGCATCGTCCCGACTCCCACTCCCACTACGGGGGATTCCCTGTTATTTGCGTTTTACGTCATCAGTTCACGTGGAGTTCCCCGTCCTGCATGGTGAACGCGGTCATAAATAGCGTGTTCGATTACTTCCACCGGCCAGGCACTAGCGCTTTTCTCACACATGCGCATTGGAGGCCAGTAAAAGAACGCTGTCGTGTCAGACACGAGTAAAGTGTCATGGCGGATGCGCTCTGATTGGCTGAATATCCGCCACGTGATACTTTACTCGTGTCTAACACGACAGCGTTCGATTACTTTTGCACGCCGATGTACACATGTATGCGAGGGCTGTGTGCATCTCATGATCGGAAGTGACATCATGCTTTGCATCTTGGGAAGGATCCACGAGAAGCCCACCTCGGCGGGTAGGGCTAGTCGCGCCTGGTCCGAGCAAGCCCCGATGACGCAGTTCCGGTGTAAACGAACGCTGTAGAGCATGTTCCGAGCTAGCTCGTGGAAGTAAACGAATGCGGTACAAAACAAGTAGGCAGCTACGAAGTCGTATGGGCTTTCCCACTTGATTTTCAAACTTGATGAACGTGTTGCTGACAAAACTCATTGTGCCGAAGAAACTTCTATTAAAACTAGACATGTGAAATTTGCTCATGAGCAAATTTGATGTTCAGCCCACAACGAGCAGGCACAGAGCCAGAATAGCCGAGCAGGTCATGAGATGAGGAAGGACCAGGTATAAAAGTTGAAAAGTAGTCAGCAAAACCACAAATATATCATTAAAATCTCACTAATATGATTATTTCCATGAAAAAGGCTTGTCTTTAAAAGATTACGCATTCATCTCTTGATGAAATCAAAAAATTTGGGAGGCTTGTGGACTGGTTTTGANGTCTCATACAACATGTACGCCTACATATATGTATCTATCGCAATTCATGGAGTGGTATTAACCCCTTCCCACCCAATGGGTGTAATACGATTCACCAAGAGATATTAACCCCTTCCCACCAAATAGGTATGATACAACTATCCATCGCGATTCACGAAGTGGTATTTAATTAACCCCTTCCCACCCAATGGGTGAAATATGATATCTACATGTATCTCGATTCACCAAGAGATATTAACCCCTTCCTATCAGCTGAGCGCAAGGCCCATGGGCCTCTTGTTTAAATTTTTTACAGATAAATTCATGTTGTGATCTGTTTTTCAGGAGCTGAACGTCATGGGCTGTTCTCGTGGTGGTTTGAGTGGTGAGAGTATTATCTTTCACGCTGCCGCCAATTGTTATAATCTGACTCACATTGATATGAGCTGGACGAATGCAAACGATACTGTGCTCACCTCAATAGCAAACTGCAGCAGACGGCTGGTGTCCGTCAACATTTCTGGCTGTCAAGCAGTCACGGATGAGGGGCTAATTGCGGTCGTTAAAAAACATGGGGACAGGTAAGTGGCTTGTATCTGTTGGAGTGGTGGTGCTCGTATTGATTTTGCTAGTATAGTACACTCAATAATTCAGTGGTATCGGCCTCCGCTCGAAGCTGTCATCCTCAACCACTGAAACACTTGGTGCCAAAGTCCGTTTCTGAACACTAGATGTCACTACCAGTTGTTGACGAACGCGCTCGATCAACCAGCCAATGAGCGATCAGCCAATCAGAAAATGTTTCATGTTTCCTCCTAGTTGCATGAAATACATGTACTGGTCGCTGATTGGTTGATGACAGTTTGCGCCATCTAGCGTTCAGAAACACGAGTAGGCCCCATTTGTGCCAGTGGTTGAGAGCGTAGAGTAGAAAACGCATAAGTCGGATTCAAGTGAACCAGACAATTTCATCCGACTTAGAAGAAATCCATCTTGTGTAAGTTGGATAATATCCGAGTTGTGTGAAAGTCGGACAAAAATCCGACTTCTGTCTTGAGGAAGGGCAAAACGGCCGCGATGGAAATGGATCCAAAGCTCCACTGTGAATAAACTGAAGAGGAGTGAGGCGCGATCCGACTTACTAGTCCGGGACCAAATGGGATCCCGTGGGATTTTAGGTATGAAATTTGCCGAACTATCTGGATTGATAGAGAATGGCTTCCTGTACATGACAAACTTTCCCGGCACTTGCGGAAATTCTTTTGACGGAAGTTACGGCTGATTGAATTTTTGGAACTGACTTTATCATTGGACCCAAGAACTGAGCTTTGTACAGGAGAATGGGACCCGATGTACAGCTAACTTTTAAACGGTTGGATTTAAACCCCATAAATGTATTACCAACAGATAGAAACATGGTGCCTAAGAAGCAGATAAGCATGTTCTTAATTGTTTTCAGTAGTTAAGTAATAAGAAATGACGTTTTTTATGTAAATTAACATAAAATGGGTCAAAATACATAAAAACGCCGTTTCCAATTACGTAACAAGCTAAAAACTACTAAAAACATGCTTATTTGATTACGAAGGCCCGTATTTCTATTTGTTGGTAATATACATTTATGGGGTGTAAATCCAACCGTTCAAAAGTTAGCTGTACATCGGGTCCCATTCTCCTGTACAAAGCTCAGTTCTTGGGTCCAATGATAAAGTCAGTTCCGAAAATTCAATGGGCCGTAACTTGCGACAAAAGAATTTCTGGAAGCGCCGGGAAAGTTTGTCATGTACGGGAAGCCATTCTCTATCTATTTAGACAGTTCAGCAAATTTCATATAAAAATCCCACGGGACTTTTATTTCGCCCATTTTGCACTGGACTATACACGATAGATTTTTATTGAAAGTGTATTGGAAAGGACCAGGGGCCTGTTTCATAAAGTGGCTTTAGGCTAATGGTACCTTTAACCAAATGGAAAATGCATTGAAGTTAATGGTACCATTAGCTTCAAGTCACTTTATGAAACAGGCCCCTGGCCATTTCATCTGAGATAGCCGAAAATCCGACTTGTAGTATCCAACTTATGTGATTACTGTAAAACGGGAAATTTTTGCGGATGTTTTTTTGGCGGACCCACAGTATTTCTGCCCCAGAATAATATTTTGCACCTTTATAATTTGCGGACAGCTCAGCACCGCAAAAACTGCAAAATTAACATGCATTGTAACACATTACAAGACCAGAGGAAGTTCATTAGTGACATCCCTTTTGAACACGATCTATTGGCAAGTGGTGCATTACGTGAAATGCGTCTTATTTTTGCAGTCGCGTCGACAACGTTGAATTGAAGTAATTTTTACGTGTACATTGTATTACATTTGCGGAGGTGATAGAACCGCAAAGACCGCAAAATTAAAACGTCCGCTAAAATTTCCGGTTTTACAGTATAGCTTGTATTGTCTTTTTCAGTTTACGTTCTATTGAAGCGTTTGGCTGTTTCAACATCACTCCAAAGGGCATCAAAGCATTAGGGCAATTCTGTAGAAAACTTGAAACGCTCAACATCGGACAGTGTTACAAGGTAAACATTCTGAGGCGTATTTGCGAAGCATCCGTAACTTCACATGCCCTTAAAGATAATGACATAGGGTGATTTCTTTGTTAACCCTTAGAGTGCTGCCAGCGTACATGTACGTCGCAGAAATTCAGTATCCACAGGCCGCCGGCGTTTGAGAACGTCCTAGTCTCGTGCAGACATCATCATTGCACCACCGCCATCTATCAATATCGTACCTCAAGTAAGTTTCCGTGAATGTGATTGGCCGAGAGCGGTCACGTGAGCGGTGGACATTTCGGCATGTTCGCCCGGAAAATATTTCCGGTTGGAATGTTTTCCCGCAAAATGCTTCGAGACGGCCCCACGTCCGCCATTTTGTTTCTCGCTTCAAATGACACGGCGGTTTTGCAATCAAAATCGTCGAAATACCAGTCAATATTGTCAGCTTTTGTGATCATCAACAGCATGGGGTAACTGTTAACATTTTCCTGAACACAATAGCCCAAACTTGTCGCACGTTAGCTCACAATTTCAAAGAAATGAGCAAGCGAACGGCGCCGATGTGGGTCCAGTGTCGTGCGTTCATCTAGGTCCGCATCGACATTACATCAGGCGTGGTGCAGTGCAATGCGGATCATTTGAGTGATGATAAACGCCACGAGAACTTCTCTCTGATGACTTTCGGTACGATATAAAAAATGGTGCCCGTCGTGTCGGGCGGTAGAGCGAAATGTCACCCCTCGAAAGCAATGTTGCCCTCGGCTGGCGCCTCGGGCAACATGGCTTTCTCGGGGTGACATTTCGCTCTACCGCCCGACACAACGGGCACCATTTTTATAATGTTTACTGAAACTAAATATCCTAGAAACTTTTTCCTGGTAAACTGGTGATATCAAAGCTGGATGCAACGGCAATTTTGATTGGATAATTGGCCGGGAAGGTGTGTGTTCGTGCGAATGTGAAGTTGGGAAACAAATTGCCCCATTAAGACATTTAAAAATGGCGTCATGCATCAGAAATAGTTCTTCACTGTGTGGATGACATGCACAGTGATTCTGATTCCAATATTGTTCAAAGTGAATCTAAAGGTGAGAATGAAGGTGGTTGTAGTGAGGATGATGAAAATTGGCTGAAAATTCTTTTTTCTAAAAAACAGCCGGCCTGCGGGGGCAGAAAGACCAAAATAAACCCGGCATTCTAAAGCGGGTGATCCACTGTCGCGATTTTGGCTTGAGACGCGGTTGCGTTCCCTTGCAGTTACATAAGGACTTCCGATTGCCATATAAGGTGATCGCAAGGGAACGCAACCCCCTCTCAAGCCCAAATCGCGACAGTGGATTCGCCGCTTAAGGGTTAACATTCAGTGTTTATAAACTTGGATGTTTACATCTGTTTTTTTGGACGAATGGAAATTCTCAAAAATGCTTTATTGAACCCATTCAGTGCCATTCTGAAGTATCACCCAGTTAGCATTTTCAAATGGCTATTGACTGGCAGATCTCCATACGGTGTAGAACTGTTGCTATAGTATAACCCTTGGCTGCGTTGCTATGAAGTAGTATCATTGTCATTTCTTGTAGTTAGAAAAATTATCTATAGAGGACGCCCCTGTCATCGTGTTTTAAGAATGTTAGTCTGTCACTGACTCACTCTCTGACTCGTTGATGCCTTTGGTGGGTTCGAATCTGGTAGGAAGCTATGTCTTTCACCTTTAGCGCGTTCGGAAAGCTTCCTCGGGGAAGCTGGGGGAAGCGGGAGAGCGTTCGGTAAGGTATTTGGCAGGCTGCCAAGGCTTCCTCGAGCCTGGCCGAAGTGAGCGACTCGCCGAGTCGCTCACTTGGGGAAACTCCCGGCATGCATTTCGTTTTCTTTCCAAGCCGACCATGCTGATTGGCTAAACGTGGAATATTTCACGCCTGCAACCCACAGTAGTACCGGTACCTTTCCCCGAGGAAGCGCAAATATCGTTCGGAATTTCGCCTTCACTGGGCATGCTCACATTCCCCGAAGCTCGGGGAAGAAATTTTCTCGGGGAAGCTTTCCGAACATGGCCCTTAGAAACCCGTTACTATTTCCTGTTCACTCTCTGAATCGATATGAATTGTAATTTATATTTCTGTTCACGTCTCAATTGCAGGTGACTGATGCGAGCGTTGCACAACTTGCCTCGTCTCTTGAAAGAGTAAAACATCTTGATCTACGTGGATGTAAGCAGGTGAGGAATCATTCCATAATCAATCTGTCCACAGAGTTTAGCAGACGGCATCTTCTCTCAAAGTTTTCTCACATCTGATTGAAAAATATTTGAAGGAAGTTTGTTCCTGTCATCAAACATCTGAAGATATCCAACAGAGCACAAAAAACAACACACAAAATGACAGTTTAAGGGCCGATTTAATAGACGTTGGCTGAGCTAACCGTTGGTTCCACCGAAAATAGATCGGCGTGCGAAAAGTGTACAACTAAATTTTCATCAAAAAGCCCGATTTGGATGGAGAGTAAGCGCTATACAGAGCTTAGAAAACGGGACTCTTTGGTGAAAAATTTAGTTGTACACTTTTCGCACGCCTGTCTATTTTGGGTGGAACCAATGGTTAGCTTAACCAACGTCTATTAAATCGGCCCTTAGTAAAGTTGTCTCCGAAGTGCTAATTTTCGACCCCAATCAGGGGTCTTCCTCAGGCACTTTCTAGTAAGGTTAAAAGTTAAAGTTTGGGTTCATAGTCAGATATCAACAACGGTAGAGGTGTCATCCGAATTTATACTTTAACCCCAGTCTATCCTGAAACCTTTCAGTAGAACTCAGATGAGCTGCTCATTCAGCGCTACAATCCGAGCATTTCTGACCGGTACCCATTTATACACCTGGGTGGAGAGAGGCCAGTGAGGCAAAGAGACTTGTCCAAAGTCTCACGCCAGCAGCGGGATTCGAACCCGGGATCCTCTGACCGCTAGCCGGAGGCCCGAACCACTACACCACCGTGGCTCCACCGTGGCTCCTTACATCTGATTGAAAAATATTTGAAGGCAGATTGTTCCTGTCATCAAACATCTGAAGATATCCAACATAGAGCACAAAAAAACGACACACAAAATGACAGTAAGTAAAGTCGTCTCCGAATTTCGCAAATTTTCTACCCAACCGTGGTCTTCCTTAGGCACTTTCTAGTCGAGATACCGGAAGTGAAACTTATGGGATTTCACTTCTGGCATCACTACCAGATTTCACAACAGATCTCATAGAAAGTGCCTGAGGAAGACCCCGGTTTGGGTCAAAAATTTGCAAAATTCGGAGATGTCTTTACTTACCGTATAGAGGTTCTTCACTGACGTCACACGGCTGCCATACTGGCCGTCAAATGAAGCCATGGAGGCTGCCATCTTGTTCTCGGTTCGAACATTCAGCGGCCCGTACAGACCACTGGGAGCATACAACTCAACAAATCACTTTACCTCTCACAGTTTCTGAGCACAAGTAGTTGGTCTGGTGTGAAAACCGTGTTGAAAACAAAGCAAATCGTCCATACGGCTTGCTGTAGAACAGTGTAGAAGAGGTCCGATGAATGCCGACAACATACAAACCACGTCAAAAACGCTGTGTTGATGCTGTGACGTTGCGTCATTTGACGGCCAATATGGCGGATATTTGGAGCTGTGACGTCACGTGAAGAACCTCTATACTATCAAACATCTGAAAAATGTTATCTTGAGATCTATTCCATTTCATCTCCAAGGCTTTTAGAAAACTTAACATACTCTCTGCTCAAATCTGGGCGTTTATATGAGTTAAAACTGGTCACGTGGAGTGCAGTGGTGCAATGGCTAAACATCGAACAGATGAGGTCACTGATTTGATTCCCAATAGACCATTCTCAAATTGATGTAAACGACAATGATCTGCGCACTTCCGCCGAAATCTCAACCACAACCTCGGTCTGAAACTGAGTGACGTAACGCATACGACCCCACGTCAGGCTTGACCAATGCTGAATCATGGATTACATCACGTCAGATGGTTTCAGATCGAGGTTCTGGTTGCGATTTCGGTCGAAGTGTGCAGATCTGCGAATTCGAGAATTGTCTATTGGCGTTGCCACTTTGTACTTTCAACTGGTCTGAAATGTGGGAAAAAGATCAAGACTCTATCACTTCAAAAGAGTGCAGCACCTGAAGGGGCAGCGTCATGAAGTCCCGCATGTCATTTCTGAATGCCATGACGTGACTCGAAAACAAATCCAGTTGTTTCAGTGATCACTGTCTAAGCCCGGTGGTGGAGTGGTTAGCGCGCTTGACTACCAAACTGTGCAATGGGTCGGCGTGAGTTCGACTCCGGACGAAGGCATATATAAAAAGTGTGAAACAAATTTTGAAATATTAATTAAAGGTCCGTCGGATGGGACTAAAAGCCGTGGTCCCTTGTACCTGAGTGTCTATGCCAGGGCAAGTAAAAGACCCCACACAGGTGGACTGTAGCCTGTCGTGGACTCCATACCTCCGGCAAAAACCCAACAGGGTTACGACGCCGGTAATATGATATGATGATGACGTCGGGAAACAATCTGATTTTTTTAGCTCACCTGGGGTGAGCTCTTGTCGTGGGTCTGCGTCCGGCGTCGTCCGTCGTGTTCCGTTAGCAGGGCACGTTTCGTAACCGCTGGAGCTATTGATCTGAAACTTGGTACATATATACCCCTAGGTCACATGACCTATGACACCAAGTTTCGGTCCGATTCGACTCTTAGCTTGGCCACCAGGTGGCGGAAACCAAAAACACAAAAAGTGCAATAACTCCTGAACTAATGACTGGATCACCTCCAAATTTTTATCATAGGTGTATCTAATGAGGGTACATTACATATATAACGGGTTTTTGGTTTGACCTACTTTTCAAGGTCACAGAGGTCAAAGTTCAAAATTTTGCCTTTAAGTGGCACGTTTCATAACCGCAGGTGCTATTGGCCTGAAATTTGGTACATATATACCCCTAGGTCAGATGACCTATGACCCCAAGTTTCGGTCCGATTTGACTGTTAGCTTGGCCACCAGGTGGCGGAAACCAAAAACACAAAAAGTGCAACAACTCATGAACTAATGAGTGGATCCTCTCCAAATTTTTATCATTGGTGCTTCTAATGAGGATGCATGACGTAAGTAAGGGTTTTTTGATTTGACCGACTTTTCAAGGTCACAGAGATCAAAGTTCAAAATTTAGTCATTTAGTGGCGCGTTTTGTAACTGCTTGGGCTATTGACTTGAAACTTGGTACATATACACCCCTATGTCAGATGACCTGTGGCACCACTTTTCGGTCTGATTCAATTCTCCGCTTGGCCACCAGATGGCCAAAACCAAAGCTCAAAGTCCAGTAACTCCTGAACTGTAACTGGATTGTCTGCAAATTTTTATCAGGCATGTCAGGTGCATCTAACGAGGATACATGACCCTGGAACATTTCGATTTAACATTTGTCATTTGTTTTTCTGGTACCACCGGGTACGTTCACCCAGGTGAGCACATGGTCCATGGACCATTTCATTTTTTTGTCTCGCGTCAAGACATCATGAGCGGGACGTCATGATGCTGCCCCGTCAGATGCACTCTTTTGGAGTGATACATGTATCATCTATTGATGCGCTGAATGAGCAGCTCCTTGTCTTGCCGCAAATTGTTTCTGAAACATGGGATTATGATGTGGAATATTTTTTCTTGTAGGTGAAGGATAGCTGTATGCGTAAGATTGTCCGTAGCTGTAAGAACCTGGAGTCGATTACTCTTGCCAACTGTCCCGGTGCTACGGATTTGTCTCTTGTGGAAATCGCCACATACTTGCCGAATGTCAGGTAAGGACAAGAAAGGGCTGTACAAGTTGAACCAAAAGATCTGGGCCTACTGCACAGAAAGCCTGATAGTGCTACTGGTGCCTATCGGCAGTTTGTTACAACATATTTTCCCAACTAAACCGCGGATAGGCACCGAAAGCACTATCGGACTTTCTGTGCGGTCGGCCTTGATGAAATCACTCATCACATTGGTGTTGATGCCATGTTGCCTTGGTCTTATCATAAGGGGCACAGTCCGCGTGAGCTACTGCGAAACTAATGTATTAGGCCAGCCCTGCATACCACGATATATAAATACACACAGCACACCTGGATGACCTAATTTCTGTCCGCAGTGAAGTACACCTGACTGCGGACAAGATTTTGCAGTAGCTCATGCGGTCTGTGTCCCTAATGTAAAGGGCGGTCAGGAGGACTCATTCCTCAACAGGTTACTGTAAACCATGGAATTTTCGTGAGTGTTTTATTTTCGCGATTTGTGCGGTGAGGGGTCAAAATGTGAACTTAAATCGCACGAAAATCGCTGGTTCTGGTAAGCATTCTTTGATTACAGACATGATAGATGGCAAAATGGCCAAAAATGCACTCTGGGTCTTAAAAATTTCTGAAGCTCAAGGGCCAAATTTATTCTTCACGAATTTGTGAAGTATGAAAATCACGAACAATTAGTGCCGTGAAAATTTCAAGGTTTACAGTATTTCGAGAGAAGACTTCCTTTCAGACAGTTCTTGTGCTGACAAAATGCCACCCTGTTCTCTGAAAAATGAAACAGGGCCGTATTTAAGGGGTGGCGAGGGGGCAGTTGCCCCCTCTGAGCCAACCAAAAAATGTGATTTTCATGCGGATTTTGGGCAAAAAACGGCAAAAAGAGGTCTTCTGCCCCCCCTGAGAGGCTCCTGCCCCCCTGGACCAAAAAGTTAAAGGGAGACATGCGAAAAATATTGCCCGGCGGGCACAAGTTGTCTTAGTTGTAGCGCCGTCTGTTAATACACGGTGACACTACGCTATATCACAGGCCCCTGTAGAGCTATTAGTGAGCTTAGAACAAGTATCTAACCGAAAACACTAGTTTGTAAAAAACACACCCCGAGCTCACGAATTTATGAGCTCGCATCAGGAAATCTTGGCCTTTGAGCTAAACTTGTGGAAATATAATCCCCAGCGATCCACTACTCAAACAAAGATCACTCAAGCGTGAGCCTAATTCTAAGAAGTTAGTGCTGTTATTCCTGAGCACCCTCTCTATGCTGGTCAAAACAGCTAATTGCTGTGCATTGTGCAAGGCTCTTAGTACCAGTCTTTATACCAATAAATACAAGAAACAAGGAACAAGTCAGGACTATGTAAACAAACTAATGGCTGAGTAAACATACTGCGTTGTTAATCCTTACCCCGATTTGGGGGTGAGAACTGGAATTCAGACAGTGGCAAAGAAAACGTAATGGTGGTGTGTTTTTAGCTCAGCTGACCAAAGGTCAGCGGAGCTATTCATATGTATACTGAGTGGCGTCCGTCTGTCTGTCTGTCTGTCTGTCTGTTGTCCGTGAAACTGGCACGTTTTGCAACCGCAAGGCCCAGGGTCATGAAAGTTGGTGGAGAGGTAGGCCCTAGGAAGGACTCGAAACAGGACCAAAAATTTTTGCGATCTGACTTACATTCTGCCCTCCAGGGGGCATTTTCCGTAAAATGGAAAACCCCAATAACTCAGCCCAGGAGCAATATATCGAATAGAAATTGATAGGGTAAGGAGCTTGATTTTTGATACACCAAATGCGATGGTAATTAATTCGAAATTTGTTCTCCAGGGGGCGCTAGCTGGCAAAATAGAAAACAGCACTATTTAAATTTCCCGCGCCAGTTACTTTGACGGATGTTGGATGCTCTTTTGTTCACGGAATGAGGAATCATGGGAAAGATGCTTATGCTTGCAGAAAGTGAATCGAGATGAAAAATATACCTATTATAATCGCATAAAATCCCTATGATCATACACAATCGCCTTATGAAATCATACATGAGTGGTATTTTAGAGCATTATCAATCAATAGCTGAAAGTATTTAGCACCAAAACTACAGGAGTGGGTTCAAAATATGACGATATATATTAGGAAAAATT
>NMRB01000611.1:41065-65020 GCA_002633025.1 Notospermus geniculatus
TTTTCAAGCTTCGGTTATTACAAAATGCTAGTCTTTCATGATAAATTCCCACCGTCAATTCACTTTTTCAATTAACTGTTAATTACTGGCACCCAGACAAATCAGTTATCACCACACCATGGAGCATTCACCACGTCACTGGGAACCTAATCAACATAATAGAGTACAAGCTCGCTCCATACAAAACATACAGCGAGAGGTTCCCAGTGACTTGGTGAATTCTCCATGGTGTGGTGATGACTGATTTGTCTGCGTGCCAGTAATTAACACTTAATTGAAAAAGTGAATTGACGGTGGGAATTTATCATGAAAGACTAGCATTTTGTAATAACCGAAGCTTGAAAAAATTTTCCTAGTCCCTTTAAACCTTTATGGTTGATTCCTTTATGATACAACACATATCACGTTATTATTACTTCATTCGATTTCCTTGTACGGCATCCTTGAAAAACTTGAGATTTCTTGTGAAGTAGGCCTACACTCTTCCCAAAAAATAAATGGACAGCAGTTTTTCTTGAATATCTCCAAGCCAATGCAATGTAGGAGGCTGGGCCTAACATATGTGATAGCAAATTTTCCTGGCCATCTGATGATATGAAAGTCGAGAAAATACGGTGAAATCCACCTTTGATAGAAGGAATTTTGTAAAGTCATGTTTTTAGCTACTTTTTAAGCTAATCCGTGAGCTGTTATCGTCCTGCGGTGTCCGTCGTCCAACGTGGACCGTTAGCAGGGCACGTTTCGTAACCGCTGGAGCTATTGATCTGAAACTTGGTATATATATACCCCTAGGTCAGATGACCAATGACGCCAAGTTTCGGTTCGATTCGATTAACCCAGAATGGGACACTGCGTCGAATTACTGGCGTTCCGACAAGTGAAAAAAGGTGATGCTCTGAATCTCAAAAAAGAAGAAGCAGTGAATTCCTGGAGCAAGGATATTGGGCCGAATTTATAAAACATAGCAAAAGCTTACAAGCCAGAACCCCAAGGCCAAGCTTTCGCTTGTCAAGGAGAAGCACAAGCCAAAGATTTTGGTCACGAACATATTCATAATCAATTGCTTAAGCTAATGACCTTTCCTTATAAAGCCAAGCAAGATTTTCTATCTGAAGAAGCTATTGCTCGCCAGACAAAGCTTCTGCTAATTCTTATAGGGAGTTGCTTGTTCTATGAAGCAAAAGCGAAACTTTATAAATACCTCTTCAAGAAAAAGCCCAGAAAAAGCAAATGCTAGTTTTTATGAATTCGGCCCAGCTCTGGGTGAAAAAACTGTCCTGGACGACCACTTTTTTCCCAGGCGTCGAATAAACGTCGAATGTCTGATGGGGGGGGGGGGTCATTGGGCCGAATTCATAAAAACTAACATTTGCTTTTTCTGGGCTTTTTCTTGAAGAGGTATTTATAAAATTTTGCTTTTGCTTCATAGAACAAGCAACTCCCTATAATAAATAGCAGAAGCTTTGTCTTGCGAGCATTAGCTTCATCAGATAGAAAGTCTTGCTTGGCTTTATAAGAAAAGGTCATTGTTAAGCAGTTGTTTATGAATATGTTTGTGAGCAAATTCTTTGGCTTGTGCTTCTCCTTGACGAGCAAAAGCTTGGCCTTGGGACTTTGGCTTGTAAGCCTTTGCTATGTTTTATAAATTCGGCCCATTGACTGCTGCATTAGGCCTAGTTGGAGAAACCAGAAAACACTGAGCTAAATCCCAAATGTAGATCTGAAGTATCCTGTACAAACAGGACGTGTCAAAAGTTAAGGATGAATAAAGCCTAAGCCCCATAAATTGGTTGCTAGACCTCACAACAAACAGAGTGTACGTAGGCCTAATCAGTGTAAAGCTTGATTAGGCTGAAAGAAAACGAGGTTTATAAATTATGGCAAGGGTAATTTATAGGCCTAATAAACAAACGTATTAGACATGTAAAAATGACATAAGTTGCGCTTCCACTACAAAAAAAGCCGGTATTTGTCCGCTCTTATTCTGCTTCCATTACAGAATTGCCGGGTTTAAAAAGTCCGGTTCTATTAAAGCCTCACAGTATTGAATTTTACGACATTTTCAAAGTGTTAGGACTGTGCAGGTAGAGGTCTCATAGCCTCGTGATGGTCCCCAAAATGCTTGTCTGACAGAATCAAGACCTAGTTTTCAGCACACAACGAAAAAACTGCAGGCAGAGCTCTAATGCATTCAGATAGAGTATAGTAGTCCGAACACTGCCTCCTGTTGCTCATTTGCAGAACTGACGGCCGCAACAAGAGTCAGATGAAGCCTATCGCGGGGGGTCTATTTTGATTGGTCCGTCCATCTCCAGGTCGTGTTTTGAATACATTTAGTGCACGGCAATCGCATCACTTGACAACGCTGCTTTCAGGCATTTTACTCGCTGTTTCAACCAGTTACACTCGCAATCACGCTCTCTGTTCACTCTTAGCCAGACAAACATTAAGAAAACCGCAATTTGTTATCAAAATCACGAAAAATATTCCTCTCGAAAAGCCGAATCGGCGAATGCAGAGCATCGCCATCTTTTTACAGTTTGAGGTCACGTGATACGAACCACCAATCGGTGGTCTGATCATGCTGATGACGTAGAACCAAAATCTGGTTCTTCGTTTACTCATCATCTGACTCNATGGAAGCAGAATAAGAGCGGACAAATACCGGCTTTTTTGTAGTGGAAGCGCAACTTATGCTGTCCGAACTAAATAGATCCGCACTTAATAGTACCGGACTTATTAAACCCGGCAATTCTGTAATGGAAGCAGAATAAGAGCGGACAAATACCAGCTTTTTTTGTTGTGGAAGCGCAACTATGAGATGAAGAGAAGGATAAGAGGCAAAGAGACTGTCACCCACACAATAAACAGAGTATGGCGTCAGGATATGAATAGAAAGAAAGAAAGGCGAGGTGAACGGAAACTGCAAATCACTGGCCAAAGAAAGTTTTGGAATAGATAACAATTAATACATTTTACTTACCAAACTTTTTCCACGCTGCGCTATGTTTGTTCCTAAAGCAAGAGCCCACCTGATAGGTGTAACAAAATCGTGAAAGTGACAATGCTCAGATGAAACATGATAGAAACATCTGAACAACTTCAATTAAAATCACATTTAAAAATCATACTTAAGGGTACATGTAAGTAGGCCCAGAGACTATATTCACATCATTAGCAAAGCATTGCACTATTACTTGGAGGAAAAGTGAAACAGTCCTGCTTAGGCTGCAGTTTAAGGGGAATAAAGTATTCTTAATGAAATAAGGCCTAGTGGTTAAGGCATGCTGCCCCTTAGTGCTGGCGATTGATGCCTCATGCGAGGGTCCGTGGGTTCGAATCTGGTAGGGAGCAATGTCTTTCACCTTAGAATCTCGATTTCTATTTCATATTCTTAATGAAATAGGGCCTATGAATACATTGTAAAGTCTAGTTGGGAAATGCAAAACGTGTATTTTGCCTTTAAAGAGAAGGGCTCCTACCAGGTGTTGCAAAGATAATTGCCAATTTTGGGTTTCGTAATGGCTAACGAATCGATTCCTCCAACCTTTTCAATTGGTTATAATGAGGAACCGGAGGAACTAGTCCGTGACGTGGCGCTGACGAAGAACTTAGTTAAAAGTATGTCGTCAAACGTCAAACCAACGTTATTTGCCATTTAATTCTGAAACTACACCTATTTCAGGTACCAAGATACAGAATAGCACAAAATTGACACACAAAATGATATTAAGCAAGAAGCCAATCTCCAGAATTCACGAATTTTCGACCCCAACCGGGGTCTTTTTCAAGTGGAACTTTACAATCTGAAACTCTAGAAAAGACTGTCTTTTCTAGAGTTTCAGATTGTAAAGTTCCACTTGAAAAAGACCCCGGTTGGGGTCGAAAATTCGTGAATTCTGGAGATTGACTTCTTGCTTGGTATATTGAATTTCAAATTTTACACGTTCATCATCAAGTACAGGACTGACTCAATGTATCTGAATATTTTCAAACGAAAATTCAAGGGGGAACATGTTGAATTTCGGCGATAAAATTGACTACATGTATTTTAGTGTAAACAACAGACCGAAGAGCAACGTCATTGATTCTGAATGACGCATCGCACATACATGTAACGTCACGAACGATGCGCGACGTCAGTGACGTTTGCGACGTCGCAGAGTATGCGCTAAGTAACTGAGCATTCGGAACAACCTGAGGCGAACTGCTTATCTATCCACTCGGCGGCGCATTTCACCTCGGACACAAGTCCAAGGCAGCCATATTACCTTGTGTAGGTTGTTTCTCTTCTCTGCCTGTCCGTTTGATTGTCTCAGAATTACCTGATGTCAAAAGATTTTCTAGCCATTCCCTCACCCCGCCATTCTAAATGGCCAATATCTCAGTGAAAGTACTGAATAAGGGTCATGCTTTTTCTGCTTGAACCATATCTCGTGTCCCCATTTTTGCTTCAGGTAATTTTGGAGGTGATCCTTTACTGTTCAAATATGTTTTTTTCAGTAGAGGGTAGAAAAAACAGACTGTTGGAAATGTAGATCAGGAATTTGGTTCCTTTGACTTAAAAGTATTTTTTTCTTCTGCTAAAATACAATCATTTTAGGGCTGAAGTTTTTAGCTTCATGATATTTTTGTTCCGTTGGCATTCAAAGTTTTTTCTTTGTTTATCAGGCAGATCTGATGAGTATTTTGTTGAGGATTTCAGGTGTTGTGACCAATCTTTAAGATCCTAAAATCTTGTTGTCTGTTTCAGTTGTGGGATACCCGTAGAAAAGGATGTATTTTCACATACAAGGTAAAGTTTATTGCCAACTTGAATGAATGCCAATCGATATGTCAGACTTTCAGATATATAAGGATCTTTTCTCAAGCATTCTTGTCCCAAGAACTTGGTAAAAACAGTTTTGTAGATTACCGTAGAAGTCCAGTTGGAGCATATTGTGCTACATGGCGGCAAAAATAGATCCTTTCTTCATCTACCGTACACGCAAATATTTTCGCATGTAAAAATTCTGGCGAAAATCGCGAAATCAAAATTTCGCCACGAATATTAATACACGCATAAAAGTTTCCTCCAACAATCCAGTCAGTTCACTTCGCTCCCATTAACGCAAACATTAATCCACGCGAAACAGAAAAAAAATTGTCAATTCATGAAATATTATCCCGCGGAAATATTTGCATATACCGGTACAGTATTTTTGATGGGGGCGATGGTTGTTGGTGTTTTTTCACCACCATGTCCTGACGTGCAGTGTATTTTCAGGGCCATACTAACCGGGTGAATTGCTTGAGGTTTAGTCCAGATAGCCGATGGATAGCCTCCGCTGGAGAGGATGGTTCAGTTAAGTTGTGGGACTTGACAGCTGGTAAACTACTCAAAGATTTCAACAAGCATTTTGGTGCAGTCAACTGTATTGAATTCCATCCTAAAGAGTTCCTGTTTGCATCTGGCGGTTCAGACAGGTAATCATTTTGCCAAACTTGGTTGGTGTAACTTGCTTATTGAGCAGTACAGGCTCTTGATACAGATTTATATGTAGCATGGTAAAGAAGACATTTGTAACCCTCCACAGCAAAACCAGTCACATGTCGCTCTTAGCTTGGCAGGTTGAGACTATGGCCCGGTTGCACCAGTCATACTTAAGGTAGACTTTGTGCTCAAGCTAATCTCAAAGTCGTTCTCAACCTCAAATTGTAATGGCAAATCATATTACTTAGTTGAGGTCGACCTCAACCTTAACTTTGAGCATAGCTGGTGCAACCAGACATGTTTGTCACTTTCAATATTGTCTGCCTGTGATGAAATCTGAAATAATCTATTTCTTCCATTCTCTTCTGGTGTCATCTTGGTTCGTTGCAGCTCACCTTCTGAGCAACACGCAACTAGTTTTGCTGTGGAGGGTCACATTTATTGACTGAGTCAATGACAAGGTTATTTCACCACATCGAAGATTGAATGGCAGAGATTTTTCTCATGTTACACCATACTCAATTCACTATCCCATCACATTTTTTGGCGTTGGGTAATTTCTTACTAAAAAGTGTGTAAACTTTTCAGGTCTGTTAAATATTGGGATTTAGAAACCTTCCAGTTGGTGAGCAGTACTGATGGTGATGCCGGCCCAATAAGGTAAGAATTTTTATCGTATTGCTTGTCTTCTGTCATAAC
This sequence comes from Notospermus geniculatus, assembly GCA_002633025.1. Taxonomy (NCBI): domain Eukaryota; kingdom Metazoa; phylum Nemertea; class Pilidiophora; order Heteronemertea; family Lineidae; genus Notospermus; species Notospermus geniculatus. Next base: position 47,238 of record NMRB01000611.1, read on the forward strand.
ATCACTAGGCATAACATGGACGATGAGGATTGGTGCATACAACGTTCAGTGGGGTCGCATACTGAATATGGGTTTCAAGGATGCAACTCAAAATATAATTCTTTCCTTTCCAGCTCGATATGTTTTCATCCAGAAGGTACAATGCTTTATGCTGCAAGTCCAGATGGATTACGAACGTATACCTGGGAACCGTCACAATGTATTGATGTATTGCCCATGGGATGGGGTACTGTTGGAAATATTTCATTGGCTTCAAGTACAAAGCATATACAATTGGTAAGAATCTTGCTCGTTTTGAATACCACATCAAAAAGATAAGATGCTGTGTTGGAGGATTAGGAATGGGTGTGGCTCTCTTGGAAATTTGTATGTCTACACAGTGCATCTTTATTTCAGGTGGCAGCGTCGTATAATCAGACCAATGTGTCAACATTTGTTGTTGATTTACAAGCAACAGATCATGCTGGGGATGCCCCAGGACCCCAGAATCCGCCGACGCCACTGATATTGAGGTGAGGATTACTTTCACTCCTGTCTGTCCTCCTCTCCTACTTACCATGATCGAAAGTCGAGTTTGGTCTGAGGTAGGGTCATTGATACTCATTCATGACTTCATGATTCAAATGATAATGTGCATATAATGTATTGACAACTTTTGGCAATTGTATTTCAGTGGAAGAAAGAATTTTATCACAGAGCGACCCCCAACACAGTCATCAAGACAGAGGTATGACACTATGCTTCTCACATATATAGCCATTTTCGTCCTAGTACTGTGTTGTCATATGTGACCCTCCACCACAAAACCAGTCAGAAGTCGCTCCGAGGTTGGCAAGTTGGGAATGAATTATCTGTCAATTTCAGAATTGTCTGTCAATTGTGAAGTCTGAGTGATTCTATTTCTTTCCTTATCTCCTGGTGTCATCTTTTCTGTGCAACTTCCGACTGGTTTTGCGGCGGAGGGTCACATATCTTGCTGACATGAACTCCTAAAACTTGAAGAAAGTCAGTCATACGACATCGTAAAAACTCTGAACGTAGGAATATCCTAAAAGTATCATATGGGGGAGAAAACAGTAATTGAGGTGGATTTCATGTCGTTTCACTTTCAGTGAGCCTAAAGAAGAGCCAGAGGAACAATCATCGTCACCTCAGGAGGACCCCGGTGATGATGAGTTGTCCGTCGCTGATATCCGACAGCCTGAAGACTATAACCAAATATTCCATCCATCTAGATGCTTATGTGAGTGGATTTGATTCATTTCAACCTTTGTACCATGAAACTATAGCATGACTGATTAGAAGATCTTATCTGTTGTATTTTAGTTCGGTCCCAAGTCAACTTCCATTATTTGTGAGCAAGCACTTGAATGCCTACGTGCTCTTGTTCCTTGCACTGTGATGTGCAGCATTTTGATTCCTACGATATGCACGGAAAGAGAACTGGCTGGCATTTCATGATATTCTCTTTCTTACAGCACGCTCCCCACCAAAAGAAACACCATTCCGAGCACCAGATAGTGAGTATTACATCCCTTCCTATGTTTTCCACGAATGCTACTTAAAAGTCTTGTTGAATTTACCCAGTAGATACAGATGTTTTAACTCTTTCTGCCCTAGGTGTTTTTTTGGTCACGATGCCCAGATCCTAGGCGATTTCTGAAAAAAGCAATATTTCATGATTTAAAAAAAACTGCTTACCTTATCCTATCTTGTAGAAAATTGGGTTTAGGGGTCGACGGATATACTCGTTCATAGGATTTGAGAATGATTTTGGCGAACAGGTATATCCGTCCGTAGGGCTGAAAGAGTTTTAAAAAATTACGCTCATGTCAATTTCACATAATGCTACATGTGCTAATTTGTCCCTCCAGGTCCTCCAGAAAGAGATGTGTATAAACCTCATGTCGTCCAAGCTGCAAAAGAACCCCCATCACAACCGCAGAAGTCTTACCAGCCACCTCTGGTCAAGGAACCGCAGCGGCCTCAGCCAACACCAGCACAACGTGAACCCCCAAAACCTCAGCCAGCACCAGTTGTGAAAGAACCGCAGAAACCATTTGCTGCTCCTGTGCCTGAGGTGGTGCCAGCCAATAGGAACAGGCCAATTGGTCTTGATGCACAGGCCTTTTTACCGGTGAGCAAAGGGCCTGTTCGTTTTCGTCAATTGAGGAATCTGAGTTGTGATCCTTGAGAAAATGGAGAAAGCTATGAAGCTGCAAATTGCAGGGATTATTCTGGGCAGCACAACAAATAATCCCCGCAATTTGCAAGTGCATAGCTTTTTCCAATTTCCCAAGGATCACAACTCCTCAAGTGACGAAAATAAACTGCCCCTTTCGTAAATACGTGTCGATGTTCTTTCTAATGACCAGGTTTTCCATCTGAGTCTTATTGCTTTTGTTAAGTTGTGTTTTAAAGAAGATTGTTGTTCTATATTTTCAGAAACAACCACAGCAAGTCAGCCCACAACAAAAGGAATCCGATATCATGAATGCGATATCACGTGGTCATGATTCAATGAATGCTGTGATGTTAAATAGGGGCAAAAACTTACAGATAGTCAGAGCACTGTGGTCTGGGGGGAATGTTAAGGTAATCACCTTCAATAAACGGTTGAAATTTACTTCAGGATTTACTGGTGTTCTGAAGTCTTATTTCCAAAGTAGCCTTCAGGGAACCGAGGAAGTGGCAATGGACATGACCCGAGTGAAATTTGAGCCCTATTTTCAAGAAATTCGGAGCTGATTTTGTCAATTTCTGTTTCAGACTGCTCTAGATTCGGCCATCAGCATGAATGACCAAGCTGTGATTGTAGACGTTCTCAATATCTTACAACAAAAAGTGTGAGTACAAACCATTGGTTTTGTCGTGATCAGTGTTCTTATCAGATGAAAACTTGCACCTGTTCTGTGTACTGTAAACTCGACATTTATCAAGGCATCCTCTTTCCATTTTCAGAGCTATATGGAATTTAGAATTATGTGCAACTGCTCTAGGTCAGTTGGAACCATTGCTAGGGAGTAAATATGAAAAGTAAGTGGATTTAGTCAGATTTAAAATAAAACTTAGAGACCTTCCATCTCTGTTCCACCTCTCAGAATATTAAGTACCAGCTCGGCCAGTTTCCTCATCATCTTCTGTTCCGTGACAAGTGAACTGACCAGTTCGGGAATTTGTTCTGAGAGGTGGTGTTGTCCAGTAGGAAGTTATGTCTTTCACCTTAGAAACCAGTTAAGTTATAAAATGTTGAGAATTCCTGTTCTTAGGATTCCTTTTGGTGAATATGCCAGTCATAAAAGAACTTCTGTTCAATCTTTTCCAGTTATACAGCTGCAGCCTGTAATACACTACGGCTTATACTTAAGAATTTTTCAACTGTGATCAAATCAAATATATCAGCACCGCCATCAGTGGGAGTGGATATCAGTCGGGAGGAAAGGTATGGACATTTTGCTGAATCTGTTCACAAAGTTTAATCTAAGTAGGGATATTCCGTGTTCCAGACACGAACTATGGTAAAACTATTGAAGACAATGTTTTTGGAATTACATGTATGATAAACAGGTCTACATTTTACTTTAGAAAAGCACTTAAGTGTGTGCTCAAAAAGTTGCTATTAGTTATAGGGTTTGAATTTAAGATTTTTGCTTCATTTGTCAACTATCAGCTAGGAGAGAAGCCATCTCCTGGGAAGAACTGCCCTTGTTTGTGCTTCTTCCATGAGAGATGATGGTGAATTTCAACTTGCCGTCCATTAGAGAACAAAATTGATAGGAATTTGCCAATAAAACATGTTACTTGTCAATTTCAGGTATCACAAGTGTCAAGAGTGCTACAGACAGCTGATGAATATCCGTTCTGCTCTATCAAAGAGAAAGAATGATCAAGGCAAGCTTGGAAGTACTTTCAGAGAACTGCATTTAATGATGAATTTGCTTGAATAATCAGGAACTGTGTTTGACTGTTATTTCTCTGGGGTTCCCCCGGTTCTGTTCTCCATTACAACAGTGTTATATCTANAGCTTCATTCTGACCTAGCGACAGACGCGTAGGAGCAGCGGTTATCGAGATATGGACGTTTAAAGATTGACAACCTGACGAAAACGTAGGCAGAATGCGACCATTTCCTCACAACTTGCATCTTCGGCTCTGATCTGTTTCTCTCACAGACATTTTAGAACAAGCAGACCTGCATGAGGTCGCGGCCCATTTAGTTGCCTCCAGAATGAGTGCCTTGTCACCAGTTTTGGTTGAAAATTGTGGGAGCTAGGCGCATTTTTGTAGAGACGTCAGAAATTCATGTTACGAAATGTACATTTTTCAACTTCATCCCGGCCCCAATGGGTTAAGGACTGTTTTATCTTTTTTTCAGGTGTAACTTCACTCAGCAAAATGGTATCCCTGATCAAGCATTGGAGAGAGGCAGCCTCTGTTATAGTGGCAGCAAAATCTGGTGTTGGACACTTGCTCTCACAAAGTCAGATATCTGTTAGCAGACAGAAACTTATGTGCGATTACAAGATTTTGTTGTTGAGGAGAAGCGGCAATATGAAGTTCTTCGCCAATGCATACGTTTATCCTGGAGGTGTGGTCAGCAGTGCGGACTTTTCTGACGAATGGGCAAAGTTGTTTCAGAAGTGTGGATCAGATGTGACTAGACTTGGCAAACAGATTCAGGGAAAGGCTCGCTCACCACTCATGAGCCGGACCCATAATTCGATTATACCAAACGAGATTGGCTTCCGAATATGTGCCATAAGGGAGGCATTTGAAGAATCAGGAATCCTTCTAGCTAGGAATAGTGATAGTGTAAAAGATTCATCATTATTTGGGAAAAAAGTCCATATTTTTGACCAGAAAGGCACAAAATCTTTACTAGAAATGTGGCGTGAGAAAGTACATTCTGATGCAGATCAGTTTATTGAACTGTGTAAAGAACTTTCAATAATTCCAGACGTTTGGGGTTTGATAGAATGGTCCGACTGGTTGACACCGTGTTTCCTTCCCCCACCTGGGAAGCGGTTTGATACAGTGTTCTTCCTCTGCGCTACTGATACCACCAGCGATCTTGTTGATGTCACACACGATGAGAAAGAGACCACCATGCTTCAGGTACGACAGCTATTCTTTAAGGGCCTGTCACACTGAAGTAGTTCTCAGAACGTCCTGCCCCGTCCTAAAAAATCATAAAACGGGCTAGAATGTTTAACCCTTTGCCAAGTAATGCCTCGATGTTCTGGAGCACCCTTCCCGTCCATGGAAGTTTGTAAGAAGACCTTAAGAAGTTACCACTACGTCCACTCCGTTCGCACACAGTTTGAGCCCGTTCGGCAAAATTTTCAAGAACGTATTGAGAACTAGCTCAGTGTGATTGGGGCATTAGGGGTTTCAGAAGCTAAATTGTTGTTCCCCACTTGCTTGCTCTATTCAGTTCTACATGTTCTAGTAGTATCAGGCCAATGCTATCTTTTATAAAGAAGCTGTCATTTTCATGAATTCTTTCCTGTCAAGTTACTTGGGCATGTTGGGCAGAGTGCGACTGGCTTCAGCATTAACTGACTCAAGTTTCCTTATTTCAGTGGTATTCCCCTGATGAATCACTGACACTATTAGGCCAGAAAAAACTCGCCTTCGGTCCACCTCAGATCTATGAGATGGCACGCCTGTGCAGGTACACCAAGTTGGAGGATCTAGTCAAACATGCTGCAGAGAGAGCTCCTCTTGGTTGCGAACAATGGATGCCAGTCTGGGTAAACTTAGACGATGGCGGGATATCATGTCTGCCAGGTAAAGTACACCAAAGGGTTAGGTCTAGTGTCTCACAGTTGTGCATGTCATATCATGATAGATGAAAGTAGTCACAGTTGACTGATCTCTAAGCATGCCTTGAGTACGGTACATGTTGGCCTACAGACAAAATGTGATCCGCTCTGGCGAAGAGAGTTGCATGTCCCTTGGAAGGTGAGCCTCAACGAACCGAGATGACAGGAGAGAATGGAAGAAATAGGTTCTTTCAGATTTAATAACGGAGAGACAATATTGAAACTGACAAACATTTGGTCTCAACCTGCCAAGGTACATGTATGAGCGACATGTGTCTGGTTTTGCCACAGCCGGTCACAAACGTGAATACAATTTGCCAATTGCGTACAATTCACACAGTTTCATTGGAATTAATATTTGAAGATACATGCACCGGTCACACAAACAGGTTACCATTAAGGTCGATCTATAGTCATTGGGTTTTCCCCAGACAAACACATTCCAAGGGACTCACTGGCGTGAAACTGAATGAATCATAATGAATAATAATTGCCTCTATACTCTGTTCGCCAATTTTAGGCCGCGCTAGCGCTCAAATAGATCTTATTGTTGTCAGTCAATTATAAGCCTTGGCATTCAATGGTCCGCTGATTTGCACATGTAATATTTGGAAACGTACTATAGTGAACGTGTGTTACAAGTAGTAAACAAACCCACGTGAAGAATAAAGTTTCAAACTTGCGAGCAGTTTTTCTCCCACTTTTATAAACATTTTTCAAACTTTGAAAATGGAAATGTGTTGCTCACCAAATGGAGCTTGTCCGTATAACAGCCGATTCCGGGTTTTTGAAGTAGATGTCCGCGATATTCAGGAAAAAGAGAAAATTATCAGGAGTAAAAGCTAAACTTTGTTAATTATAAGCATAATTAACACATTTTTTTAAAAATCCGCGGACATGCGCTAGGCATGGCTGCGTCTTTTCCAACAGAGTTTGCTTCGATGCGACAAAGCATGTTGACGTAAAATTGCTCAAGGAATTTTTTTCGGTCTTTCCAACAAAGTCATTTTTCTGGGCAATCCGGAACTAGGATCCAGTTATTTAGGGTAAAGGTTCACTTAGATGCTTCATACGTAACGTACCATACTAAAAATGTTTTTGTAATCATTGTTATAAATGAATTATCACAAGTTAAAGTTGGGCAGTTCAGTGCCACGCAATAGGTATAGATCGACCTTAAAGTGTGCTCTTCACTGGGAATTGACAACTGAACGTCCCTCTTCACTGCTTGCCCCAGTCCCAAATTATGAACCCCTAATCATTCTTTCATTCAGGAGATTCACTCTACCCTGCAGAACCAGACCTCATTGGGGAACACCCTCAACCAACTGCATCAGGCACAATCAAAACAAGGAGAGAAAAGGATCCTGCCCTTAATCGTGTCGAGTTGGCGACGAAGATTCTGACCTGCAATCGTGCTGGTCTAAACCTGAACCAGACTCCGCCATTGGGCATCCAAGAGTTGAAAGAAATCTTCCCACAGATGACAGCTAAACTGTGATATAACAACTGTTCACACACATGAAACAATAGTGATTTTCCTGGTTTCTATTCCCAGTGTTCAAGTATAATTCACAAACTTCAACATGGGCAAAGTGCCCGACCACAAAACACATTAATTTACCAGTTAACTGAGCACAACACTGGAGTGTTTGCTATATAGGCTGTTCAAAGGACCCTAACATCATTAGGTAACTGCAACATGGATATTTACCACCGACTTGTGCACATGTTGAAGTCGGAGTGGATTATACTTTACAGTACATGTATTGTCCAAAAGTATGATTTTGTATTGTAGTCAAGATAAAGGCATTGAGATAAATTAGAACAGAAAGGTACATGAAAATTCTGCAATTCGTTTCGTTTTTTATTTCTTATAAATTCATTTATTTTGGTAACAAGTTTCAGTGATAAGAAGAACCATCATAAATTATCTGACATCATATTTTCTACAGTACCCCAGTGAACTGAATATTAAGTTCTACGATACATGTACCCAGTATGCATCCGTGAAATATTACACGAAGATTACATACAGTGTAACCTTTTGACCAAAAGGTAGATATGAGCACTGCAATCAATGTCTGCAGGGCTCACGAATAGTGCTACGGAGGGCATGGCAAAAATGCAGTTAGGGCAGGGCATTTTGCCATGCGTTACCTTAGTGAAAGAAGGGCAAGCTGGCAAAAATGCCACATCATTCGAACACCACAGAAACTTGACAAATACATGTAGGCCTAGGCCTAAGCCTCCTCATCAGCCATTTCTTTCTGCAGCTCAGCAGCCTTTCTCTTCTTAGTTGGCATTTTGAAGTGACAAACGCGGTAAAAGACAATGAGAGGAAATGGTGGACATTCCCCAATTGATGTTCTTATATCATGTCCAGCTAAATCAGCTGTTTCCTTTCAAAACTCATTTTCAAACATAGTGCACTCTCTGAGACAATACATTGCAAAATCAGATTGCTCAAAGGTGACAGCGGATTGAGGTTGAAAACTAATTAAACTGGCAATCAAACAAGAAACACTGTTTGGAATGTCCAAGCCAAAGACTGATTACAGTTCACTGAATTGCTCTCCAATAGCAATCACAACATCCCACAAAGCGGCCAGTGCTCAGGTGTTTAGAACAGTTGCCACCCTGCAAAAGGTGACAAGCAGTTTTCACAAAGGCATCAATGGCGTTTGTTTTGCCATATGGGTAGGGACAAATTTGAAGGCCAGCTGGCAAAACAATGTCTAGGGCAGGCAACAACTGCCATGTGAAGGTGCTGTTGTTTTGAGGGCACTTGGCAAAATCATGAGGGCATCGCTGGCATTGCCAGCGCTATTCGTGAGCCCTGTGTCTGCACCACAAAGCCTTTCCCTAAAGCGGGTGATCCACTGTTGCGGTTTTGGCTTGAGATGGGGTTGCGTTCCCTTGCGATTACCTTATATAAGGACTTCCGATTGCCATATAAGGTAACTGCAAGGGAACGCAACCACGTCTCAAGCCAAAATCGCAACAGTGGATCCGCTTTACTCCTGACTGAGACAAATCAAACATTACTGAATGTCGGACTTTTGTCCCGTAAATATCTATGTACAGTTTCAACGACAAATAAATACAAATGCAGAGAACACAAAGCATGAAGTGATGGACCGGATTAGGCAAACATACATGTAGGTAAAACAAAAGTCATAGGCAAAAAGAATATAGCAACACCATAATGAAACTTACATCAGCACATGTAATCATATCAATATATGTTGTCACCTGGGGTGAAGCTGTCGCAGCTTTGTGTGCACACAAGGCTATAGTTTGGCTGCACATGCCCTATTGTTCACTGACTGCCTTACAATAGATTTGCGTGCACGCAAAGTTGCGAAGCCTTCATAAATATGGCCCCTGTACACATGAAACAAGGAAATCCATCCCTTCTACAGGTATCGGTACCAATTATCAACCGGGTGGACTCAAGCCTTGAGACGGACTGAAATTTGCAGCCAGTGCCATCTTGTCAAGAATTGGATGATCACCATGGGAATTCTTTCCTCAATTGACAGACGATTGGTTCTCCAATCCCCAGTTGGGGAAACCCTATGACGATGACCTAATTTTGGCAAGATGGCCGCCAGCTATTAAACTCATCAATATTCAGTGTAGCGAATATGACGCAAGACCCCATAGTGCAGTAGTNTAATAGCCCTTGGCTATTAGGCAGTGCAACACTTACGCCACTTTTAAACAGGCCGTCACAGATCATTTTAAGGCCAAGCTCCACACGGTGGACACGGGTAACCCCTGTACGCTCGTCAGTCGCTGCCGGTGCCACAACTGCAGACAAGCTTAATTTTTGTCTGCGGGGGTGATACCGGCGGCGAAGGCCGGTCTGCCGGGTTGCCCGTGTCAGTCATCATCAGTTAATTACTATCATTATTTTATGAAGTCCTAATTATAATTGCTATTTTGTTTTATTGGGGTGCATGTATATAGGTTTTAAACCTTCGTGTTAACCCTTTTGGGCACCGTTACTTTTATTTCATTGTCTTATGTTACATGTACTCTTACTTTTATTTCATTGTCTTATGTTTCTCTCTCTCGCAATTTATTTTATGTATTATTATTTTGGTGCTCAATAAAGTATTATTAAATTAAATTAAATTAAACTTGGTGTTAGCGTCAACTTTATGTTAAATGACGAAATGAAACGGTCCATGGACCATGTGCTCACCTGTGTGTGGGTGAATGTCCCAGAAGAACAGATGACATTTGCGTGTTCAAATGTAGACATGAACACATGAAGGCCACGAATATACGTCCTTGTTCAAGTTCAGAACATTCTAGCTCCAGTAGTTAACGAGCTATGGGCCAACGCCCAATTTCCAAGATAGCACCTGGTGGCCATATATGAAGTCCGATCGGACCGAAATCCGCCACAGACATAGAGGGTACGTAGATACATCATCACACCTAATTTGAACATTCCGGGACAAATAGGCACAAAGCGTGCCGCCCGACGATGAAATTTCGAACTTTGACCTCTGTGACCTTGAAAATTAGGTCAAATCAAAAACCCGGACGATATGTCTTGTATCCTCCTAAGATGTACCTACGATAAAAATTTGGTGATGATCCGATCAACGGTTAAGGCGAAACTGCACATTAAAGGTTTTCGGTTTATTCCCCCTGGTGGCCAAGCCGGGAATCAGATCGGACCGAAACTTGTTGTCTGAGGTCATCTCACCAAGGGGTATATAAGTAACCAAGTTTCAGGGCCGACCGCATCGAAACCCAGATAGTGAGACGCGGAGATAGTGCTATCGGCGTACTAACGACAACCCGCTAAAACCAAGGACCATATCACCGCACAGAACGCGCCGTTAAAGAGAGTTGACAATAGGCTATCTGCAGATAGGAANACATTCTGTGCGGTCATTTACCGATACTGATGGCGATAAGGCACCGATAGGCTATCTGTACCGCTATCTGGGTTTCGATGCGGTCGGCCCAGATCAATAGCCCCAGCGGTTACGAACGTGCCCTGCTAACGGTCAACGACGACGGACGGCGCCGGACGACGGACGGTGCACCATCGTAAGAGCTCACCACAGGTGAGCTAAAAAGACAAGATATTTTTACGTCATCTAACATAAAGTAAGCGCTAACTCCAAGTTAGCGCTATCGTGAGTTTTGTGCAACCAGCCCCTGATCTACGCTGCAAAAATCAAGAAATGGCCATAATATTTTCCAGTCGGGTCTCACGGCGTAATTCATATCAAATCCCGCGACACACGAACGTCATGGAACAGCACTTTAGTAATTCCAGATGATCAGGTACCGTACTTCAATAATTTGTCGGCCGCCCCCACACGCGGCACGACAAAGTCAATCAGCTAAATTTAGCATGATTAGTTATATACTGCCTTCGTAACACTTTTCATGTCTTGGATGACCTCACACGACAGACAAAGTTGGCCACTTCCCATTGTAACCGATAATTTCCAAATCAAGACGTTCCCACGACTGTTATTTAGCATAGAAATTCTGACTGCGGTCGTTTCGAGCTCCTGTCTACAGTAACCTTACAAAATGTAGGGCCTATATGAACATTCCTAAAGCATGATCTTCGATGACGACATTACGATGGCGCCCCATAGCCGGCTGCGATATTGGCCTGTAAGCCGATAGATCTACCAGTATATTGGGCAATGCCTCTATGCACCCTGGCCTATGCCACAACTCGTCGATTATCATTGGCAAGCAGCAGCTTATCACAGTGGCGGATTTTGAGCCCACTTCGCCTATCATTATTGCAGTTTTTTCCAGTCGCACACTTGCGCCACAAGAAATAGTAGTAGGTGTAGGCCTACTCACGGCAGTCACTCCGCGCCGGACAAACTGCAAAACGCACAGAGGACCACTTGCACGTGCACATTTGTAAAGTTCTCTGTCTAACTGAAAAGTTCGGCTGTCTTTTCAGAATAACTTAGTTTGTATTTCCAGGTTACGTGGGCTTACCACGGTTTGAATGAAACGAAAGACCAAAGTAGACTCAAAACTTATCTCTATTCTTACAACTTGGAATTGGTCCCAATGAACTGTCAATTTAAAAAAAAATGATTTGGAAAACAAGTGCGTGACGGAATAATCAATGCTGCCAACCATCCGCGACTCCAGGTCACAAATGCAGTGCCTTTGGAATAGGACAGCAAGATTAGGTACGAGGCTGATTCCGTTCCGCCTGTACCGCATTTTCCAGTAAGCCGTTTTAACATGTTCATGGTGTCTCGCGTAGCGATTCTTCCTTTTTCTAACGAGCGGGAAGACTGGTGCTACATCTTTAGGGTTTATTCTAATACAGAGCCACCTCGTCAGAAAGAACCAATGGAGAGTAGAGATAAATAATAACTACAGTGGAACCTGTCACATTGAACACCTTGGTACTTTGAACAAACTGCCTACATTGAACACTTTGAAATTCCCCGCCAGATCTAACAGTAAAGGATCACCTAGTACGGTGACCCTTGGTACATTGAACACCTCCTTACAATGAACGCTTTTGAAATTCCCCGTGAGTGTTCAATGTAGACAGGTTCCACTGTATATAGGACTATTGTTAATCGATCACAAGTCTTACATTATAATAACATGAAAGCATGCCCTGGTCCCGAACTCGTTGTATTTGTTTACAAACATTCATGACCTCGTGACGCAAGAGAGGATTCTCAATAGTGACGCCGGGGTGAGTATAAACCGAAGATTGAAGATTGAAGACAGATATGTATAAAATGAAGATTCATGCAGGTATAGGCCTAAAACGAAGATCGAAGATTGAAGATATGTATAAAACGAAGATCGAAGATTGAAGATATGTATAAAATGAAGATCGAAGATTGAAGATCGAAGATTGAAGATATGTATAAAATGAAGATGAAACGAAGATATGTATAAAATGAAGATTGAAGATTGAAGATATGTATAAAATGAAGATTGAAGATATAAAATGAAAATTTCTCAATTACTCCACAAGGGGTTAATATTCTGGAAATAATTTTTGCACACCTTATTCACGTCCTAAAACGAACATTGTTTGAGCGTTTCGACCTATTCCATCCAGCGACAGTGTGGGTTTGCCTATTACTACTTGTAGCATGGTATGAAACGAAGATTCATGCAGGTAAAAAACGAAGATTTCTCAATTACTACATAAGGGGTTAACATCCAAATTCAGTCTTTTTTATCCACGTCCCAAACGGAATATTTCATGAGGCAGACGTTTTCTGCTCAATCCATCCATGGACAACGCGCTATTGGAGATGCTGAAGGGAGTTTTCTAAGTATGAGGGAATCGTTGCATCTGTCCAAGAAGTGGAGAAAGGTCAAAGACTATCGCAAAAGCTAGGGCCATTGGTTGTCAACCTGATTTTGCATTGTGACTGGGCCCGCTGGGTGCGACCAGTGATCCCACCCTTCAGAATTTTGTCTGCCTCGTCCACGTCAAAAACATGATAGGCCTTACGGGGATATTTCACGACGTTTTCAACCATACCCATCAAGGCATGTTATGTTTACCATGATAGCATACCAGGCGCGGATCCAGGGGTGCAATAGGCATGCACCTCCCCTTTAGGCCAACAAACCTCTAACAAACGTCCACAGTGTAATATTTGGAATTGGGCGCAAATTTCAATGTTCCTAGCACAGGGCAACCCCTATTCCTAAATCCTGGATCCGCGCCTGCATACAGATGGTAAGAAAAGAAGATTCATGCAGGTAAAAAACGAAGATTTCTCGGTTACTATACAAGGATTTAATAGACTGAATATTCCATTCGCAGCACCTGTTGTGCAATGCAATGTAGGAGAGATATTATCTCGATTAAATCATGGAGGTATAAAATAAGAATTATACCTCCATGATTAAATCGAGAGTGAAATTGTTCAGGACATCATCTAGATTGTCATCTTTGGTGTCAGATTTTTTTTCAGTTTTCAACCAAAATATAATGGGGGAAAGTTCTCCAAAATAACTTGGGGTCCAAGTGTGGATACGACAGGTACCGGTACATCAATTGTCCGTACCAGAGTGGTGTACCGAGTGGTGTTCCTCACCTACGTACCGTACATGCGTCCTCTTAATCGTAAATCATAAACATACCGTACACTGGTATATGTCATGCTGAATCCTGCGTCTGGCACATTTTTAGGATTAACACGTCAGGAGTTTTGCATGACAAAGCTATTCAGGCCCCAGTTACACTGCAATGACATTTAAGGTCAGAGGTCAAGGTAAAGTAGTTCTAAAATGCAAATGTATTCAGAATTTCCGCAAATCAATACCCATTCTCATGTTCTAGGCCGCGTCGTTGGGGAACACTGAGCTACCGTACAGCTATTCATATGACTAAATGGTTCAAAAGTGGTCTCTGTGTGCGTGTCAGTCTGTGTGTCTGTACCGGTATGTACCGGTAGGCCTACTGTTAAACTGGCACATTTCGCAACCGGGATAGGCCTATTTCCCGGTACCGGTAACCCCTTGCCATCAACTGGGTGTCAAAAGATATCTAGGCCTATAGGCCTATCACCAAGAACTGCAGGCATGGTATCTGATCTGGCATTACCCCAGCTAGACCAGTAGGCCTAGGCATGTAATGGGTCGAAAAGCTCATAAAATGTTCCTTTTAGGACGTGAATAAGGTGTGCAAATTATTTCCAGAACCAACCTCTTGTGGAGTAATTGAGAAATCTTCGTTTTATACATATCTTCAATCTTCGATCTTCGTTTTGTACATATCTTCAATCTTCGATCTTCGTTTTATACATATCTTCAATCTTCGATCTTCATTTTATACATATCTTCAATCTTCGATCTTCGTTTTATACATATCTTCAATCTTCGATCTTCAATCTTCAATCTTCGTTTTATACATATCTTCAATCTTCGATCTTCGTTTTATACATATCTTCAATCTTCGATCTTCGTTTTATACCTGCATGAATCTTCATTTTATACATATCTGTCTTCAATCTTCAATCTTCGGTTTATACTCACCCGTTCCGGACGAGGCCTAATGCTGTTTTCGACATTTTGAGCTGGGGAGTCCTTAAATTCAAGCTAGTGGATAGCCTGGATTTATTGACGAACAAACAACCTTCACACCCCTCTGAATAATGGACTAGTCCATGTCAGCACCGCAGGTTGAGATTTTCAAGACAAAAATGACGGGAGAATGGCACAATCGATCAAAATGAAATTTTCACTGATGTCTGAAGAAATACCGAAGGCTTTGATATACGGTCGAACCAGATTAATTCCACCCCTCGTAAATTGTTTATCATTGGGGAATTCCCAGACACTCTGCTGTTTTTCGAGGGAATCCCCGATTTTTACCATTAAAATGGCATTCAACAGGGTTTCGAAACAAGGATAATGACGGCGGAGGATAAAATCAGAAAAATCCCAGAAGCAGTATGGACGCAGAGAACATCCAAAACTTTCATTTCACGAGCGAACTGGTTTACGATCGCCACTCTGTTTCGAATAAAATAACTTTGATCAGTAAAAATGCCCCCAAAACGCACTGCTTAACCATTAGGCTGATGACGTCATCGCTCATGGAAAAAACTTCTTGTAATGGTATATACAGGGTGGTCCAAAAAAACGGACAAGCATACTTCCACCACCCAGAGCCCAAAACTACTGATGTCATTGGTTGGAGAATCTTTCTAGAAGAACAAAGACACCAAGATATCCCGATTCGGTCCAGTGGTTCGAGCGACAGACCCTATTTTGTAAAGCAGGGTCGAGGTCTTTGGTGAATTGTTCCATACAGAACAATCAAGAGCATACACAACAGCGTAGCCTTGTAACTGACAAAAGGATTATCATGTGGAAAGGTCACACAAAAAATGAAGTACACATACATGAGGAACATGAAAATGAAACTTGAGCATTGTTGCATAACAACTAATCCCCTTTTTCTATCATGCTGAATTCGCAGTTCACCTTTAAGGGCGAGCCAACGTTTACAATTTTTGAAACGTGGCCAGGCGTTGTAAATAAAAGATGTCAAAATACCTTAAAAGTACAAGATATATGACGGAAATGAAGGCACCTGCGGGGTCTATATGTCAAAAGAAATTGAATGAGACGTGTCTTGGAACGCACTAATTAGCTAATAAGTCGAAACAAAAGACTAGTAATCGGTACACTTTCCCACGAAATGGTACATTTTGAGGATCAAACGACATGTGGATCATAAAGTTCGAGGTTTTTTTTCTATTTAGTCCACCCATTTTGACAGCAATATTTTCAACAGGTATAGAGTACTCGGCATGTAAATTCCATGATGGCTGCCAGATTTTCCAAAACAGGGCGGCCATATTGGATTTGGATTTTACTTCCTGGTTGTCCTTTTTGTACTGAGCGTGTATGGTGTACATGAAGAGCATGTCAGGACACCCTCGCCACCACAGGTTCTATGGGTTTGTGACATTGTTGCCACACCTTCAATGTGTCATTTACATGCTTCCTCTCCAAGAAAATTGTACCTGTTTTTCGTGTTTGGTGAATTTCTTTGTTTACGATTATGTAAGGTAATTAAGCTGTAATCCTTGGGACTTTCCTCATTTTCTGTGTCTATAAAGCACAGTGATCACATTGGACTATAAAAACAGTCAACTGGGGGTGTCTTTATTGCTTTCCTCAGAGGGGCCTGGATTGAAGCACTATGAAAATTCACAATGATGGCTCGCCCTTAAGTTGGTTATTAAGGACCACTGACTTTGCTTCACAAAAATGGCTCTGGAGGTAAAACTACTGGACCGAATCGAGGTATCTTGGTCTTATTGTTCTTCTAGAAAGATTCTCCATCCATTCATACCAGTGGTTTGGGACTGAGGGTGGTGGAAGTACGCTTGTCCGTTTTTTTTGGACCACCCTGTATAGCAATCATCCCATGCACTTGAACTAACCCTGGGAAATAAATATTGGGTACTAGGTGCTCTTTATTATAGTCCCCACACACGCAGTGGGGACTATATTGTGATTACCGGTACTAGGTTTTCTTCCCGTTTCTGGCTCATTACACGACAATTATGGAGGTAGCCCAGTAAAACGACTGAGTAAACTCAACATCCATTGCCGCAGTCTCATAGATGGTAATTTTATCCAGATAAGATTTTCAGAATTCTGCCCATTTCCATTACTTTTTAAGCGTTTTTTGTTAAGTATTCACAATTTTGCTCATGAATAAACATGAACTTGAACTTCGGTGAGGTCAAGCTCAAATCAGCCAATGGCAGGCAATCTGCCTGTAAATAATGTCATGTGCTCGAATGGGAAAGGTCCCAAGCCAGACAAAACGAAGTCACATGGTCAGACTCCAGTCAAAACAAGAGCACATGCTCGCATACTAATTAGGTTAGTTGATATTCCTAAAGATAGATGGAGTTTGTAGCACAGTCAAGAGTTGTAATACAACAGTTTCTTCAGATGACAAGAATGATAAACTGGCAATTTTTTATGGGAACTACAGTATCTTTTATGAAGTTCCCATTTGTGGGGACTATCAAATAAGATTTGATACCTCCATGGCTGAACATAAAAGTAATAGCCCTGGTTACACCTACCTAAAATCCCTGTGCTTTTTGAGACACGGGTTTTTTTCCGAACCAGAACAAACACGGCGTTGACACGGCGAGCGGTTATACTACAAATGAAATGGTCCATGGACCATGTGCTCACCGGTTGGACATAATAGTCTAATGACAGAGGGAGGTACATATCAGTTATGAGCAATCTCGGTCAAGTCATTCCCAGGTAGGACTTTGATGATTTTTGGGTTATGCCACCTGGCGGCCATATTGGATGTCCGATCGGGCCGGAACTTGCATGCATATATAAAGGTCATCTGCAGGGGACCACATAGCACATTGGAGCGCTTTGGGTCAAGTCGTTCTCGAGTTACAGCACTTT
>NMRB01000611.1:65894-78458 GCA_002633025.1 Notospermus geniculatus
ACATGCACACAATCCACCCTGCTGGTCATCGATTGACGGAATAAGCCGCATTGTTACGATTGTACAATAGCAATAGGATTTCCACTGTGTGCCACTCCTAACCAGGGATTCTAAAGTTCTACCAATTTTGTGAAATCATGTCAATGTTGGGAGATTGGCTGAGTTTATTGGCAAGACGTTTGCCCTGGACTGCCTGTCCATATGCATGCATGGGCCGTCATACACTGATATTGCACACGTCATAGAAATGTGCGTTCTGCGCATTCTTCAGGGCAAAGAGCGGTGGTATTGGAGAGTGTACACAACTTTCGTGACGTTGCATTTTGTGCGTATCGATTTTTCATCGCTTTTTTCAACAAATATTCCAACTTTTTTTCTCGGAACAACGTTGCCGATCCTATTTTATGAAAATGAACTTTGTTTTGACGGCGAACAATACACATAAAGATGCTCCCTTTGTTGATTTCTGGTCCTCAACTAGTTCCAATGCCTCCAGCATAATCATGCGTTTAGGACTAAGCCACGTGACCTCGACCTCACGATCCGCAATAGACCTCGAATGACATATCCCGCCTAGCGGCGGGTCCCGGGATCATTGCGTCCAGTCATTAGTTCAGGAGTTATTGCACTTTTTGTGTTTTTGGTTTTGGCCACCTGGTGGCCAAGCCAACAACCGAATCGGACCGAAACTTGGTGTCATTGGTCATCTGACCTAGGGCTATGTGTGTACCAAGTTTCAGATCAATAGCCCCAGCGGTTACGAAACGTGCCCTGCTAACGGAACACGACGACGGACGACGGCCGACGGACGACGACGGACGCTGCACCATCGTAATAGCTCAAGCGGTTCCTGGCGGCGTGAAATAGCCTATGCGCATGCGCATGAGTCATCAATTTGCATCGCCGTCTGTCGGGGTGTCTGGATCTACAGGTAGACACGGGGATTTCGCGGTTACACTTCATAAAATACCCGTGTCTAAATAGCCCCGGCGTTTCCCCTTCGACATCGCTGGGGCTAATAAGCACGGGGATTTCAGACACGGGTCTATGTAGACTCGGCGATTTATGGAAGTAACCGCAAAATCCCCGGGAAAGCACGGGGATTTATGTAGTGTAACCACTGCTAATGAACACGATTCGATTCATTAGCCGTGGTTACACTACATAAAATCCCCGGTTATTCTGCGGTCAGACCTATGAATTGCCGGGCTTCAAGAAACCCGTGTCTGATAAACATGGGTTTTTGAAACACGGCAGATGGCGCAGCCATTGAGTGACGTCGTTTTGCGCGCCTCCAGCAATTTGTGGCAATACAGAAATGACCGAAGAGTCAGTGCATGCAGCGCAACTGTCGCCGGGCTACTTAACTACAATGTAGTGGTGTGACCTCTCGCCAGGATTTTCGTACACACGGGTTTGACACGGGGCTGGAAAAACACGGGTATTTTCAACAGGTGTAACCTTAGCTATTGTTTCGTCTTTACTGTGTAAATACATATGTCTTTTAACACGATCCAATCTTGCTGGCTCTGCGTTAGTTTTATTCGCAGACACTTGGTTTTAAAGGGGATCGAAAGTCCGAGGCCTTGTGCATCCAAAACTCCGTCTTCGAAATTCCCAAGATTTTTGTAATCAGCACATTCTATCAGCGAAACACTTGAGTTCCAGATTTTAATCTGTGGGCTGACATCAACATGGCCGAACCGAATAAAGTCGTTTAGGTATCGGGCACCTCCGGAATGTATGATGACCCGGTCTAATTTCACAGCTGTGTCAAATATTACAAATATGGCATCATTTTCACGCGGCACACTACCCCAGAATAATTTATTTTCGTCGGAAGAATAGGCATTAGAAATATTATTATCTTCATGGACGGATATGTTGGTGTAGAGTTTAGCAGGGGGGTTGTCCGGTGTCTTGGTGATGGCGATATGTCGGAAGCTCGAATCAACTTGGGGGCTCTCCTTTCCCGGTAGGGAAGAAATAGCTCCGATATGTTGGAAAAGCGCCTGTGGTCGGATTAATCGTTTGGTCTGTACCCGCATCCTAAGATAGTCGAACAGTAACCAGTCCACAGGCTTTTCGAAGTAAAACATCATGAAGAACAGTGCTATACTTGCCAATTCTTCAGATTTGTGCAATTTGCCAATATATCCCAACGAGGAAAACTCAACGGTTGTCCAGAAATCATCCTGAACAACCTGCAAGTATTGCTTGATCCCGTCTACGTAATCTTTGGCGGGAATGACGTCATCTTCGATCTGTAGGTGATACTGAGAAAGATTCTGACAGTATGTAAACGTATACGCGAAATCCACGACTTGTTTTGAGCGCCACTTCACCCTGTCCAGTGCATCTTTATAATTCTGTTTCTTCACGTCAAGTTTTGGATAAAACTGTTCCAAAGCTTCCACGATATGTATAAACCCGCTTTCAACATAGGCACCATACTTAGTGACAATTTCTGCCGCCGTGGCGCTGTTTTTTTCCCGATCAAAGGTTCCGAGATAGACGACCAGGATGACGTCATGTTGCTCGTCCGGCTTAGTTTTCTTGATAAACTGTTCGATGGTTTTCAGCAGGTACTTTCGACCGTTAGTTCTTGGGATGGACGGAATTCCAATTGTAAGAAACCCTATCAAACGAACAGCAAAATGTCTGAGCAAGAAGTCAGCGAGTTGACCACTAGGTGTCACTAGGGCCCAATTCAATGCATCTAGCGGACCCAGTCATTATCAATCGAGCAGCGATCATAATAGATTTCCTGTACATTTGGTCCGCTAAGACTGTGCTGCCATCTGTTAGCAATATGCGCGGCTGACTGCTCCTATTGTGGATTACCTCACATGACTAGTCTCGTACCACCAGACTCTTGCAATTTCCAATTTTAGAGTCTGGTCCATATGGTTACTTTGACTTGTAAAACTATCATGGCGGACAATCTACCGACGATGACGTAGAACACAACTACACTGCACTGCATGCATGCACAATCAATGCAAAAAGCATGCAGCATGCTAGTAAAACAGCAGCCTGTACGTCACCAACTTGTGAGACCCATGATGCATTGGTAATGACTAGCCAATCAGCGAAGCTCCCCTTATTTTGAATCATCGGAATAAGGTCACTGACCTAATTAAATGAGAATTGCGTTCTGTGCCAGTCCCTCGGTCTGACGACCTCGGAGTATGAACGAGGGGCTGGTTGCGCGAGACTATCACATGACTCGCTATGACAGTCAGTGATGATGTGCATGTAGGCCTACATGGTTAGAACGCAAAAGCAATCTATTTTGACTGTCTCGCAATGACCAAAACAAATTTCAACATTTACATTCCAAACGTCTGGTAAGATCACGTGACTGACAACGCTGCCGACGGGTCGCTTAGCCATTAGTACCACCGACGAACATGTGGTGGCGCTGTTCGTACCTCTGCGGGTCGGATTCAAAATCCGAGAAATGCCCCACATGTAGTGGTCTTATCCAGGAAGAAACATGAAACAGATAGATGAGTTTTACCTCTTTCTTTCCTTTGTCTACCATAGAGTTTAGGAAGACCGTTCAGGACCGCTTTCCTGAAGCTTTCCAAGGCCAAAACGCCCGCCATTGCCTGAAAGGTCAAGGTCACCTGTTAAGTTGACAACCATTTCGGATTCTTCTCCTGGCCAAACAGCTGACATCAAAAAACGCCCGAGTCGACGTCAGGGTGTGCTGTAGGTTTAAGCACCATCGGGACACAATTATCGTCATCCATGGTGAGGTCCCATCCCGAGCTACCCATCGATTCCTAGCGCTCGCTCCCTACATCACCGTAACGTACGGTGACGAAGTGAACGAGTTCTCAGAACCACTGATTCTCTACCAAGGTCCATAAAGCATGGAGAGTCATACCTCTTCCTTTGTAGTTTTCCAAGGTTGGTCTTTCGGAATGAAACGCCTGGTTTCTTCGGCTGCAAAAGCACGTAAAAGTAATGAGGTCCTGGAAAGCAGAATGGCTTCGAATGACGGGCAGCTTATCCCTGACACCACCCAGCCAGGGGCGGATCCAGGATTTCGGAANACACCGTCAGATGCAGGCCGACGGAGTCGCAAGGCGAGCGCCAAAGGCGCGAAGCCACGACGGGGGGTCTGGGGGCCTCCCGCAGAAAATTTTGAATTCTAGATGCGCTATTATACGATTTCCAAGCATGGGGACATGATTTCCTCATTTATTTGCTCATTTTTTCGGCGTTATTGACCCATTTTTTGTTGGTCTTCTGAAAATACGGGGGGCCGCGGCCCACTCGGCCCCCCCCCTCTGGATCCGCGCCTGCCACCACAATGCAGCTTGTGATAGGTCAGTCAATAGCATAGTGCGTCACACCAAAAACATGAAAAATTTATATGGCTCGCTTGTGAATTTTTGCCTGAGTTAGTAAGTCAGGCGCCTGAGATAAAATAAAAATTTAGTCATTTGAAAAAAATAATTACGTGTCCGTTCCCAGCCACCGTACAAAAGAAATGTGATTTTCAATCCAAAACACTGGCCTGTTCGTCCATTGTGTACACACAGGCTGCGCGAGACTTCTTGCGTGAGACTGCTTTTGCACATACCTGTGTAGCCGTGGAACGCATCACATCGGCCAGATTTGGCCGACGTGTACGTCCGCGACCTCATCACAGCGTAGGAATAAAATAAGTCCCAAGTGACTGGCTTAACATTCTTTGTTTAATGCAAAAATATTTACAGATTTTTTGTGAATAATTGTATGGCAAGTAACAACTATCATAACAAGATGACATTGTAAATGTCGTATGGTTCCCGATGTACAGGTGCTTCTACCGGTCCATGAATGATACATTGACAGAGATCAAGGCACGTTGCTAGACATCAGATAAAAAGGTACCATAGAAAGGTACCGGTAAAAATGTACTAGGTAATAAAGGTACCACGTAAAAAAGGTACTTGGTAAAAGAAGGTACAAGGTAATAAAGGTACTAGGTAAAAAGGTATAGAAAAAATATCATGCCTCTGCCTCTACCTCTACCACAGGCAAAGATATTTCAAATTATCAAGTTTGACCTTGACCTTGACCTCTGATCATCAAGGTCGTTGCATAATCGAAATTGGCACCATCGATAACCTAGGTATGGGTGATATCATGCCTCTACCTCTACCACAGGCAGAGATATTTCAAATAACCAAGTTTGACCTTGACCTTGACCTCTGATCATCGAGGTTGTTGCATAATCGAAATCGGCATCAACAACAACCTAAGTATGGCTGATATCATGCCTCTATCTCTACCACAGGCAGATATATTGCAAATTATCAAGTTTGACCTTGACCTTGACCCCTGATCGTCAAGGTCGTTGCATAATCGAAATGGGCATCATCAATAACCTAAGTATAGCTGATATCATGCCTCTATCTCTACCACAGGCAGAGATATTTCAAATTATCAAGTTTGATATATCAAAATCTCATGATATTTCAATCACCCGGACAGGCGAGGCTGAGAATTTTAACACAGTCCAGGCCTTGGATAAGCAGGCATGAACTGAGACTTGTTTCATGTTGCTCAGTTGACAATATGGCAAGTTATCTCAAAATATCAAATTTGTGATATCGATATCACCATGACCCCATCATCTCGGATCAAAAGTAACCAGTCCATTCGATTCCTAGGGTATGAAAACCCAAGGGTAGAACTTGTTTCTGTTGCTCTAGGTGTTAAAGGAGCCGAGTTATGGCATCAGATAAAAGCGTGACAGACAAAATATCAAGTCTGATATGTTGATTACATCATGATGGAGGCATCGGATATTGAAAATGATTAGCTCATTGGATTGCCCAGGTTGACAAACCTAGGGGTAGGATGTGTTACCAGAGCTGTAGCTGTTGAAGATATGAAGATATGAAGGCGTGACAGACGGACACACGCACACACACACACACACACACACACACACACACACACAGACACCATGACCAAAAACAATATGGTTCCCGATCTTTGTGATCGGGAACCATAATAAGCGAGGTTTGTAGGTATTTTGATCCTAGTAACTACGGGGATCGAGGGATCACATGATCAGTCAAGCCAAGTAGTTCGCTGTCAATCACCCGGCGCCATCTTGATTTCCCACAATCCTGTGAGCACGGCGTAACAGATTGGTGCGAGGCAGGAGCGCCTTCTGTTGTAACAATGCTGTTCGTCAAAAATGGTGCCGTCGCGATTCAGTTCATATATCATGGCATGGCATGACCAGCACTTTCTACTGCAGTCTACATGCTCTGTAGCAGGTTCAAGTGTGGATACTTGTTGATAAAACTCGAATTGATACTCTTAATCGCTCGAAAACAACAAAAATCTGGGAATTCCACCTGCCAGGTGGCTCCACCTCTGACCTCTGACCTCTGACCTTTCTCATATGTTTAATTATCATTAAAAAACCGCTGAATATTTTAAATTTTTGTTTCTTGGACATTAAAGCCAGACAGTATAGACAGATGGGTTATAATCGACGAGCATAGTCTCGGTCACCCAGCCGCTGTTTCGAATCTGGGGAACCGTATAGCAGTACTGTGTGGCTGGCTACGCAAGACTACACACAGCATTGGGGATTCCCCAAGGGGATTACCAAAACCTCGATGCAGGATAATGCTATATAATATGTGGTTCTGTATGGTTCTATACACCACGCACGCCTGTAGATGAGGTTGCACTATATTTCGGCCGAACTGGGGAGTGAGTAGCGGTGCATACTGTGCGGCTTTAAAACGAATGGCTCGCGGGGTTTGTTTTGGTTTTTGGTGGTACCTCCCATAGAGAGTGAACCTAGTCTCCAGGCAAAGTCGTGCTCCAGTCACAGGCAAAACCTGTGCAAATATGTGAACGTGCACCTGGGGACGAGGTTCCATTAAAAATTTGTTAAAATGGGTTAATGACAGTTTCAAATTCAGTCGGTCAAGATGTACATTTTGTACTATTCACATTGATTTCGAAGCGGTAGATTTTGCAGAATACGCCTCCGAAGTTTGGCTGTCTAAAGCAAGGTTCATTGGCGCACGGATCCGATCCGTTTCCAGTCCGTTTGCCCCGAGTTTTCCGGATACGACAACGCTGAAGTCCATTTGATAGATTTTTTACGGACCTGAATCGGACGAATTCCGTGTGCCAATGAACCTTGCTTAATGCATTTCCCATTAAACTAAAATCCTTCCTTTGCCTTTTTCTCAAAACGGCGCTTGATTTGAGGACATGTCAACAAACAACTGTCAACAAACCCCGCGAGCCGTTCGCTTTAAACTAGACTAATTTATCTTCAAAATGACACCAAAATCAACCGTATACGGGTTGTTTCAGTGATTCTATGAATGTTTGAATCTAAAAATGTTGCTCGACCTGCAACGGCTCCGCCTTATCAGTATGACCAGTTCATGACACACGACCCACTGCTCTTTGTTTGCCACACCCTTCCATACATTTTGGTTCCCGAAGCCACCGCTAGGGCTAGAAGGCTTCGGCTCTGGCTGCCATTTTATTGCTGACGTCATTGTAACGGTCCATTTTCCGGTAAAATTTCATTTTCCCCCTGTCTAAAAAAACGGTTTTGAGCTTTTGTTATACATATCTGCAACACATACAAACATTCTCATCAAAAACTTCCTCGGTGTTGCCATTCCGCGCGATTCGGCATGTTCGATTACATTTAGCACCCACATGGTTACGGCACTCTATTCTAAAAATACATGTACATGTAACCCGTGACGTCACCATAATGATCTATAAATAGATCCGCGACAAATTTTTGTCGCAAAGATGGCAGCCAGAGCCGAAGCCTTCTAGCCCTAGCGGTGGCTTCGAGAACTAAAAAATGCCTTCCGTACTCACTCCTGATGCGGTCAGTCTCGCTCATCGCAACGGTTCTAGTTTGTTGTATCCGGAAGAGAAGGAGAACATTACCAATGAGCACCATGCACAACAGGAATTGGATCTTGTTGGAGTTGAGCAGAGAGAAGAAAGAACGACAAAGATTGCGCGTCACCATTCCTGCAGAAAGACAGAACCAATCATAAGTCTGTTATTCCCACCTGCCAGTCTGTCTTGTCTAACGGCCGTCTACATGGTCTAGCCTGGTTTGAATCGATCACATTTCCCCCTTTTGAGGAAGTCAGAGCCCCAGGCAATCATCGGTGTGCGATGGCAAATCGACTTGCCAATCAAAATCCGTGTTACAAATGTGTGCGCGAGGAGAAGAGAAAGTGCCGAACGGCGAGTTGCTTCACGAGTTGTGATTGGCTCGGAGGGGGGGGGGTCAAGTAAGGGTCAGATTCATTTATAATTTATGCATTAACGCAAAAGAAGACATGATTTGGACAAGGCTAAGACGCAGTCGATGGCCTTGTTTGGACAAGATGGTTATTTCAGACCTGGTACTATGGTTTAAAAATATTATTTCAGTGAGTGCAATTTAATATGAAAATGTACCACGTGTAAATGACATTACCGTGTGATAATGGGCAAATTTTACACATTTTTGTGTGAAATTTGCCCATTAGTACCACGTGGTAATGGGGAATTACCACGTGGTAATGTCATTTACACGTGGTACATTTTCGTAATGCCCCAATCACACTGAGCTAGTTCTCAGTACGTTCTTGAAAGTTTGGCCGAACGGGCTCAAACTGTGTGCAAACGGAGTGGACGTAGTGGCAACTTTTTACGCTGCGTCATGCGCTTTTCCCATTATTTGGAAGCAGAGCGGCGGAAAATAACAAAAGACTTCACGCATGACGCAGCGTAAAACGCACAAGTGGCCGGAGACCTTATCTCGCACTGCGAAACGTTTTTAAAAAATCGCACCTGCAAGTCGCAGTGCGACTTTAAAAAGTCGCAGTTCGACTTTAAAACGTCGCAGTGCGAGATTAAAAAGACGCAGTGCGAGATTGAAAAGTCGCAGTGCGAGATTTGAAAGTCGCAGTGCGCGTTTCGAAACACGCAGTGCGAGATTTAAAAATAATAAATAAATGTCCCGTAACGGGCGCCGTACATTATAGGTACTCATCAAACAATACTGGGGGATATTAACGATATGTAGGAGAAAACCGCAGCACCCGGACGAAACCTACGCACTTCTAAAACGTGAACTATGAAACAGAGCGCTGCTGACTGCATCAGCGAACAACCTGGTTAAATAATTCATAAAATGACAAGGATAAGCCCTGGTTTAAAAACTCCCTGAGACATGTGATAAACAGAAGACACCGACTGTTTCGCACTGCCAAAAGTAAAAATACTCTAGAAGCTTGGTCTCGTTACAGACGTTGTAATGAGGAATTCGAGCTTGCTATAGCGAAAGCAAGGGAGGACTATCATCAATCTATGGTTGACCATTTATCCGAATATGGCACTGCCTCCAAGAAATGGTGGTCGGCTGTCAAGGACCTTACTGGAAAACGCAAACATAATGGAATTCCATCGTTATCTGATTCCATGGGGAATGTAGTAACTGACGATGCCTTAAAAACTAACTTACTAAATGAACACTTTGCTATGCAGAGTACTTTAGACGACCATAATGTGGAAATTCCAGCTGTCACTCCTCACACGAATTCTGAATTAGAATTTATCAATTTTACTATTGATGATGTATTGAAAATCATTTCATCGTTAAATACCTCGAATGACCTCATTGGTAATTCATTTATCAAAGAAGTCTTACCACCATTTGCTGGAGAGCTGGCCAGCTTTTTTAACTATTGCATCCAACAGAGTGTTTATCCAGATCAATGGAAAATCTCGAACGTTGTACCGGTATTTAAAAAGGGTGATAAATCACTTGTTAACAACTATAGACCGATATCTCTGTTACCGTGCTTGTCAAAGGTTTTTGAGCGTCTAGTTGCTAACTGTCTTATGAAACACATAGTTGATAATCACCTTGTGTCCCCCAGACAATCTGGGTTTATGCCTAACGACTCAACAACCAACCAGTTTTAACTGATTAAAATCAATATAAGTAATGATATTTTAGATTCATTTAAAAAAAGGAAATGAAATGGTGGTTGTCTTTATGGATAACTTTTATCCAAATTATTCTGCACATGCCGGAGACACCTTTGAAACAGCCCTCTCCAACCAATTATGGGCTGTGTTGTCATTTCTACTTCACAGTGAATGAGCCAAACCAAGTCAAAATGGAAGGGAGTGGTCATAGGGTCAATTTCTTACGAAGGTGGTTGACTGACTTTGAACGTCATTGAAACTGACGTTATTTGAACAGTGTGGTGAAGACTATTGTCTTATTAACTGAACTAGCATGGTACCTGTGTGGCGAGCACATTCACAGGATGCATGTGGCCAGAGGACGGCATTTTGCTTGGCGTCTCTGTGTGGGGGAATATAGTTAGAGGGGGTCAACTCCTCGGACAATAATCTAGGCCAATGGGAAGCAGATGGCAGCAGTTTTTATCTGTTGAAGTTCCTATTTTCTGATCACCCTGCCTGGTTGAAGACAATGCATTATACCTGGTTCCGTCGGCCACCGTGTAGATGGTGTTGCGTACGCAGCGCCATCTACACGGTGGCCAGCGGAACCAGGCTAGTGGGCATTGCAACTCATTGGAAGTTTCTTCGTGCATTTTATTCGCCTAAGGGTAAAAAATTGTAATGCCACCCGCTTAAGGGCCACCCCCATGTCATTCTCAACACTTTCTGTGAAAATGGTGCCATTTCGATCAGAAACCACGGAGGAGTTCGTGTTCGAAGTTAATGTGCCACCGTCAATTATAATGTAGATGCAGGCCTACTACCTACCACAGAGACATGTCAACACACAAAAAACTATTGAATGGGCCTTTATTCTTAATATCACGTAAAATAGGCCAATGACAGCAAGGGAATGGGCCGCATTTATAAAACACAGCAAAAGCTTACAAGCCAAAGCCCCAAGGCCAAGCTTTTGATTGTCAAGGAGAAGCACAAGCTAAAGAATTTGCTCACAAACATATATATAATTATAGGGATTTTTCTTGTTCTATGAAGCAAAAGCGGAATTTTATAAATACCTCTTCAAAATAAATAATTCATAAATAATTCATAAATAATAATTTCATGAATAATAATAATTTCGTAAATAATTCATAAATACCTCTTCATACCTCTTGTCTTTTCTGGAGTTTCAGATTGTAAAGTTCCACTTGAAAAAGACCCCGGTTGGGGTCGAAAATTTGTGGATTCTGGAGATTGACTTTTTGCTTATTATCATTTTGTGTGTCAATTTTGTGCTATTCTGTATCTTGGGTCTTCAAGAAAAAGCCCAAAAAAAGCAAATGCTAGTTCTATATGGGGCCGAATTCATAAAAACTAGCATTTGCTTTTTCTGGGCTTTTTCTTGAAGAGGTATTTATAAACTTTTGCTTTTGCTTCATAGAACAAGCAACTCCCTATAAGAACTAGCAGAAGCTTTGTCTTGCGAGCATTAGCTTCATCAGATAGAAAATGCTTGAGAGCGTATACATAAAAACGAGCTTTTCCTCATGCCACGAAGCATTTGCTGTCATTTTTGCAAGCTCCTCCAGAGTGGATTGACCTCTGCCTTAGGAGCATCTTTCCCTTTCAGGACACTGTGTTCATGCATGAAGGAGCAGGGGCAGATACAGATGGGGGTTCTCGAGATTGGAACCCCCCTCGGTGACCAAAGATAACATTTTTTTATCACTACCCACCAATCATCTCGCTTTTATCGTTGTAGCGCCCACCCGTGTTTCTGATTTAATCATCGTGATACAATCGTTTCATCGATGGCAGCGTGCATCGGACTTTCTCAACATCACATGCCGGAAAATCACATCTCAGAGCTTCTAATTTTAAAACTTTTCCTAGAGGAAGTCCCCAGACCCCCGCCCAATCGGCGCTAGCGGCTCTGATGAAGCGCAAGCCGATGGCGCGCGAGAGTCCAGCGGCCTCTAGGCCTACCTTCGGAACCAACCCCGGATCCGCGGGGTTCAAGGGTTCGATACTGCCCTTGGGGTCCGCGGTGACCATTTGTAAAAAATGATTTCTGGCTGACTTTGACATCAAAACACTGATTTCGGACGTGGTTTTTATGAAGTCGTAGACTTCATATTGCTACTGGGCTGGGCTGGAAAAAGTGGCGTGACGGCGTGGTGTGTGGCCTCGACCCAGTGGCCGTTTGTACGGCTCTTTCACAGGCCAATGCATGGCCAGGTGTAGCCTGGACACCGGCTAACCTGGATCTACGATGACGTTGAACCGGCGCTCTTTCCACACGCCAATGTACGGCTACTAAACCTGGAGACGAGGAGGGCGACGAGACAGGTTTGCGACCCGTCTATTCGCAGTCTGCATCCGCCAACTCGTGACACTCTGATGAACATGATGATATAGTTCCTCATCTAGTCATTACTTTTTCATTACGATTTGGTCGTAAAAAAAATAAAACGGGGTGGATGTTATTGCGTTTGTGTTTTTATTTAAATTGACTGGCATTTTTTAGATTCAGTTGTATTATTCGTGCGACACGACCAACTGCAGTGCGGCAGAGTCATCAAC
>NMRB01000611.1:87457-142809 GCA_002633025.1 Notospermus geniculatus
CCCCCGCCGCATGACTCATGATTCAATTTCTGCGTATGCCAAGATGAGGCAGACCTTGGTTCATAAATTCGATCAACTGATCTAAGTGCTAACTGATTTAGACTTCGACCTGATGCATGTGCATGTTTCATTTCACTGAATCTCTTGTCACATATGAATTAAAAAACTCTCGGCTTCTGTCTCGATTTCAATCATCGAAGCGGCAAACTACTAGTATGGGCGCAGCCATGAGACTCAAGAGGTGCTGGCGTCCTGACAACCAATCACCTAGCGGAACGACAAGAAACTAGGTATCCGCGTCACTGTCATGGTGGGCGTGGAAATAATGAGTACTCCCGATTATGTTATGCTTTTTATGATTATGCTATATCCAGTAAGCCAGTCTATTTCAGCTTATGACTGAGTTACTTAATCGCGCTCACCTGCATTACAAGAAGTTTCACGCGGAGCTGATCTATTCGTAGATCGCTGAAGTCATTCGATTCTAAAATTAGAACACAGAGGACTCGATGGACTCGCCTATTACAATAGCCATCGCGATGTCTGAGGCATTCGCAGTCAAGGTCACGATAAGAATGCCACCGCCAAAACAAATATGGGCCATTTGGGTTTTATCAGGGGTTCCGGACGAGGCCTAATGCTGTTTTCGACATTTTGAGCTGGGGAGTCCTTAAATTCAAGCTAGTGGATAGCCTGGATTTATTGACGAACAACCTTCACACCCCTCTGAATAATGGACTAGTCCATGTCAACACTGCAGGTGGTCACGAGTCATGAACTGGTCAAAATTTTCGTTGCATGGTCAAAATGACCGATTTTTCGATTTTCACAGCATGGAGACCTTGTACCACCCTGCTGATGTTAGTGAAGAAATCAGTCTAAAATATTGAGAAATAAGAGAGCTATCATGATTTATAACTAACAAATGTAATGGAAAAGCCATTACGAACCACACACATTTTACATGTTTTCTCAAAACTTACATAGGTCAACATAAAACTAAATTACAATGACATTTTCCAACAAACCATTTTCCAACAAAACTGAGCAGTGTCTGTTTTAAAATGTTCAGGATGCATCACAGCACACATTTCACCAGTTAGAATTTCAATAGAAACTTTTCCTTGCTTATATTTCTTATGTAATCATCCCATATGTGAAATGTAAGATAATGATAATTTGTAATAGCAATGAGCATTCCACTTCTTAATCTTAATTTTTCTCATGGAATTGCTTCAGCTACTCAAGCAAATGTGTATAGCATATTTTTATGACATAATCAATCAACTTTGGTTGTACAGGGTGTCCCAAAATTACTTGTCGGTTAAATGGCCATCAACAGTTAGTTAGTTGGCTCTGTGGTGCTTATTTCAATTTATTCCCTATGGGATTGTGCCCAGACATAGGCCGACTGGACGCAGGCAGTTGAGGAAAAGAATAGATAATGTTAACCCTTTCCAGTTAAAGTTATTAAAGATGGCATATAGAGTTCATCTCGAGGACACTAATCTGAAGTTGACAACACTGTAAAAGTGAATACTGGTACATCACTCATCATCTGGGTGCTGACACATTTTCAGTGACTGCATTCAAAGAATTCAAATCCCAGAAAAAAAATGCCGGAATACAATTATGTCATTGTCAAAATCACTCGAAGAGGAAAATAGGAAGATATTAATACATGTTGTTGCAAGACCAGGGGCAACGTGCTTCGTCCTCAGTACTTTTATGTACGTGCACAATCAACGGTCATCATTGTCACTGTTGGGACGAAAGAATCATTCATTCACTGTTCCATAACAAAGGGTTAATTCTACAAAAAGGATAAATGACACTGAAAGGGAGCTGGTTTCTTAATAACGTGTTCAGTATTACTATATCATCCTTCACACAACACCCATACCAAGAGAAAGGTGATTTTCAATCCAAAACACTGTCCTGTTCGTCAAAAATGGTGCCCTCGCGATTCAGTTCACATATCATGGTATGGCATGGCCAGCACTTTCTACTGCAGTCTACATGCTCTGTAGCAAGTTCAAGTGTGGATACCTGCTGATAAAACTCGAATTGATACTCAAAATTGCTGGAAAACAACAAAAATCTGGGAACTCCACCTGCACTGCCACTAGCTCCGCCAGCTTGCTCCACCTCTGACCTTTTCCATATGTTTAATTATCATTAAAAAACCGCTGAATATTTTTAATTTTTGTTTCTTGGACATTAAACTAGACTAATTTATCTTCAAAATGACACCAAAATCAACCGCGTAGAGGTTATTTTAGTGATTCTATGAATGTTTGAATCTGAAAATTTTGCTCCACCTCCAACGACTCCACCTTATCAGTATGACCAGTTCATGACACATGACCAGGTTGAGATTTTCAAGACAAAAATGACGGGAGAATGGCACAATCGATCAAAATGAAATTTTCACTGACTAGGCAATACCCGTTCACTGTGTGTGTGTGTGTGTGGGGGGGGGCCTTGGCGGACCGGAGGCAATAAAAAATAGGGAGTTTTCGCAAAGCCCCCGAAACGCCAACGCGAACGCCAATCCCATTGTTCGATACGACGAAGAGAACAGCGAACAATAGGATAGACGTTCGCGTCGGCGNCCTGAACAGCATTGTTATTTTCGTTAATATCATAATATTTCAAAAACTATAAGTGATATCAAAATTCGGGCTTCGTAAGGACACTTCCCAGGCCCGTCTGCACTTGCATACCAAGTTTGGCGGCGATCCGTTCATTAGTCTCGGAGAAAATCGCGAACAAACAAACAAACAAACAAACAAACTTTTGTCAAATTTTAGTAGGATGTCTGAAGAAATATCGAAGGCTTTGATATACGGTCGAACCAGATTAATTCCACCCCTAGTAAATTGTTTATCATTGGGTAATTCCCAGACACTCTGCTGTTTTTCGAGGGAATCCCCGATTTTTACCATTAAAATGACATTCAACAGGGTTTCGAAACAAGGATAATGACGGCGGAGGATAAAATCAGAAAAATCCCAGAAGCAGTATGGACGTAGAAAACATCCAAAACTTTCATTTCACGACCGAACTGGTTAACGATCGCCACTCTGTTTCGAATAAAATAACTTTGATCAGTAAAAATACCCGGAAAAATGCACTGCTTAAGCATTAGGCTGATGACGTCATCGCTCCTGGAAGAAAACTTCTTGTAATGAATTTTCTGTGAAAACCTGCAAATAAAAAAGTAGCGTAAAACATGACTTTACAAAATTCCTTCTATCAAAGGTGGATTTCACCGGATTTTCTCGACTTTCATATCATCAGATAGCCAGGAAAATTTGCTATCACATATGTTAGGCTCAGTCTCCTACATTGCATTGGTTTGGAAGTATTCCAGAAAAACTGCTGTCCATTTATTTTTTGGCATGAGTGTACAGTACGTGTACGGGCGTGACATCGCACAGGTCACGTCCGTGACGCAACTAATTAGCAAACAGTGCACTAATTATGAATCACAACGAACTTAATTCATGCCAGGGGGCATAGAAGGACGCAAGCCTGACATGATACAGGGTACTTAATGGTCCTTTGGTGGCATGAGTTGCAGAGACCGCACTGAACAAGTAAAAAAATATCGTGAATTTTACCGTGGACTTGCCCATCAGTAAGCATCTTCTCTTCACAATAACTTCTTATACACCTTTACAGACTTGATACATCTCCTCGCCCCCGGTCGCTTGCACTGCTCAAAATACAAAAACGACCCATCCGTAGGATAAATTTCGTAATTATTTAGGTCATCATCCCTGTTAAAACCAAGAAATACAATGCTGATTTCCTCAAGGACCATCCTTTCGGCTCTTTTAGAAGAGAAACCATGTTTTGGGCAATAGACCTCTTTTATTCCAACTGCTTTAGGCCCGGGAAGTGCCAATAATAAGACAGAGTCTATGGCCGCATCACACATGAGACTCCATATTACACTGCCCGTGATGACGTCAGCAGTTTTGATCAAATATTTCCAAGCTTTAAAGGAAAAATTCGTCTTCTTAAATACGATGATATACATTTTTCCATTGAAAATCCCATATGTGTAAATGTGGTTGCATGGGAAATTCTGAAGACTGGAGAATGGCAGTTTCACTCCCTTCGTGAGGACCAGTTGAATTCTCCGTGTTTTGTTGACTTCCTCTACTTCATATACACTTGAATACCCCCTTCCAGCCATCATACACGACGCGATGACATCACCACTTGCGAGAAAACCCAGCCGCAAATTCACAACACGGGCGTGTAGACATTGATCTGAGGCCGGAAGGAGAAAATCGCCCACTATAGATTTTTTCCGAAGGTCGTACACAGAATAGTGATGACGGCCCCTGCCGCTTACATCAATAATGATATACTGTTTATACATAAACACACTAAGTGAGCAACGGCTTTTAGGTTTGAGAAAGAACATGTCCTCATGGACACGACGAAATGATGTGTGGCTTAGTTGATATATTATCAGTCCATAATAATACGAGGATACTGGTTTTTTAACTTGTAATATTTTCCCCACTAGTGACTCATAATGCCACATCTCACCATTCAACGTTACTGAAGGTGGTTTAAAGGGTACCCTCTTATGAAACTTGTAGACAATGGTCTTTAGCTCCTGTCGATAGTGGACGAAAAACAGCCAATTAGCTGCAAAGAAGCCTCACTCTATTCAATTTAGAAAGTGCGCACTTTCGCCGATGTTCGTGTGGTGAAAAATGTACCATGCTCTGTCTGAATACCTACACTGTTAAAATGTTTTACAGCAAATGTTGGCAGCAGAGTAACACAGCACTTTTCTGTATTTTGACAGCACCCGTTTGCCGTATTTTGACAGCAAAATGTTATAAATTCTGCAAAAAATGCTGTATTTAAAACTGAGAAACTGTAACCTTGCTGTTAATTTCCAGTAAAAAAACAGCAATTTGCAGTAAAAGGAATTTTACAGCAACCATGCAGTGAAAATTCTGCTGTAAATTTACTGTAAATGTACAGATATTACAGACATTTTTAACAGTGTAAGGCCCCTATTACATAGAAGTATACGGAATACGAAAACGCCGGTTAACAAAGGCTTCAAGTGGATTCACGACCGTGGAGCCATTGTTAATCTTCGGCGTTTTCGTATACCGTATTCTTCTATGTAATGGGGGCCTAAAGGCCTGAACCCACTGTCGCGTTTTTTCCGCCGCGGTTTCATCACTGCCCGACAAATCCTTTGTTATTTTCTCGGTCCGCTGCCTTTTAACAAAGCATTTTCTGCCGCTGCGTTTTCCCGATGCGCAGTGGGTAAAGGCCTGTATCCACCACAACGGTTTCCGGTGCGGTTTGCGGCGCGGGAGCGGTTTTCACAGGCATTGGGATAATTAACACGCCATGTATTGTTAAACCATCGAAGGATTATCCAAAACCCTGTGAAAAAAATCCCGGCGCGGCAAACCGCAGCCGTAACCCGGACTCGTGGATACAGGGCCTTAGGCCCGAACCCACTGACAAAGAACGCCGGTCAAAGAACATCAGTTTCAGTTCAGAGAGAATCTCGATTACAGGATATGGTTCCCAGATAACTAACTCCAGAGAGAATGCATCCAGCTATGGCAAGCCGTTTGTACACTTACCTGTAACGTCGATCAGTGTTCCCCGTATTTCGGTGTTTTTCTTGTTTCCCTCCTGACGGATTAAGCGGCAACTAACCCAACAATAACCATTCTAGGCCGCGTCTATTGTTGGGGAACACTGAGCTACAGAAACACTCACAGATGTTACACCTGTATTGCGAAGAAAAACTTGGTATTTCGATTGAAAAACCATGTTTTAGCCTGAAAACATGGTTTTAAGCCAGGCTACCTGGTATTATGAATGAAATACCGTTACCTTGTTTTTCGCTAAAAACATGGTATTTCAACGTAAAACCATGTAATTCAGCCGAGAAACAAGGTTTTACGGTCGGACCTTCCAAATTCTAATTCTACCGAAATACAATTTTTTCTCGTGAATTACCTAGTTTTAAGCAAGAAAAGTTAGAGAAAAACAAGGTATTTCGAAAAAAACTTGGTTGTTCGAGCGTAATACCAGTTTTTTTAGAAATACATGTACACCCTTAATCAAAAGTAAATGCACAGCTAATAAACGTAACTTTTGTCAAAAATACAACTCATGCAAGTTCATGATATTTTTGGTCTCAAAATGTGTCTTGATGCCCTAAATAACTGCCTTGAAAAGCAAAGGTTGATCCGCTGAAGATTTTGGGAAATATTTAAGTTTATTAGCTGTGCATTTACTTTTGATTAAGGGTGTACATGTACTAGGTTTTTCGCCGAGATTTCCCCAGTCGGCCTCGTTCCCAGGTCTTGTTCCAATACAATGACTGGATGCTTTAAACAATGTTGAATAACATCATCCTGATCCTCCCAATGAATCATCATGTTGAAAAATGGCCCTACGAAGTTCTTGGGCGCTATTTCTGTCACACCGGCCATAGTTTGGTTTCCCAACCCGCCGCCGTGACGCCACTAGTCACTACAAAATTGTGGTAGGGGACGAGGAAATAGACTACCTCGTTCCCCTCCTCAATTCATAGACTATTCTGCACTAACGGGTATAGAATCTTTATCTGGATAATGAGGTGTGTGCACAGGTTTTTCGCTGAAAATGTGAAATGTGATCGAAATACCAGGATTCTAGGTTTTTCATCCGAAAAAATAGGTAATTCGCCGAGAAATACAAAAACCTGGTAATTCAAGTGAATTACAAATAACGGGTTTTCTTTAAAAGCCGGTATTTCCATGGAATTAGATTGAAAAACTGATAAATGGTCGAGGATATAGATCCCAGTAGCAAAACGACGTCTCTGTGATCTTATACACATTTCCAGAAATTCAGCTGCCAGCGCTCGAACTATAAATTCTCCCCTCTGCACGTCATCAAAAGACTTCAAAAATTGTGGTCAACCGTGACCATAAAATGGAAGGCCTAAAGAATCCCCCTTAGACGTCACCACTGAACATTGAGCGCCGTACTTCTATAAAGGGCGGCGCACACTTGCGATTTTCCGTGCGATATTCTAGGCGACCGGCCTTGCGACGACAGCAGCGACTGAACATATTTTTAGTTTTTGTTGACTCGTTTGCGACAAATGCTTCCTTGATGTCGCGGATCGACCTCAAAGGTAATTATCGCATGCGACGTAGTAGTCGCATCGGTAGTCGCCCCCATTTTAGTCGCACGTGTGCCCCGTCCTTAAAGCTGACGTCTCCGCACAAAAAGCCCCCATGCGACGAGCAAGAGAATTGCAAACGCCCTGCAAGGACCTCCAAACGAAGGCTCAGAACATGATATACCCCACGACGCCAGGAGGGCGCCACCTTTTTTGTCTTCGAGCTTTCGAGGTGTGAACATCCTCTGGTGAGCTATTGTTGAACACTTTTTTTGAAAGAAAAAAATTTGACCACGCGCCCTGTTGTCTTTGTTCCTCCGTCTTCCCCATTCGGCCACCGAACTTGTTGGAACACTACACATGTTTCCTGTTATTCGTACTATTATTACCTAAGTCGAATGCCTACGTCTATGACAAACACAAACCATGTCTCTGTCAAATTGCTCGTTGGCCGAGTGGATAGAGTGGTGGATTACATATCAGAAGATCGACGGTTCGAATCCCGTCTAAATGACTACAATTTTTTTTCTTTGAGTAGTGTAAGAGGTATCCGGAGATGTTGACAGCTCTGATGCCTGTAGGCAAATAAGGTGGCGCCCTCCTGGCGTCGTGGGGTATATCATGTTCTGAGCCTTCGTTTGGAGGTCCTTGCAGGGCGTTGTTTGCAATTCTCTTGCTCGTCGCATGGGGGCTTTTTGTTCGGAGACGTCAGCTTTAAGGGTGCATACAGTAGCGATTTTGGTGAACACAGCTACTTGCCTTCTGCGCATACATCCGGGAATCTGCACTTCGAAAACATTCTTTCTTTTCCAAGCATTTTCCTTTCCTTTTGTCCATTTGACAAATAAACCTGACGACATCGGCCATGACGACGACCGTCGAACATCTTATTGTCAAACAAAGTGCAGCGCATGCCAGCACTGACGTCACATCCTCAAATTCGATGTCGGGTTTCTTGATACTCCAGTTTCGTCTCAACAATTCAAAGTTATCGCTCTTCATCATGCTTGTCATGGGTTCTGCCATACGTGCCATACCTCAACTCTAGCGTCCAATGGAAATACCTAGTATGTCACATTTTGTTATTTTCGAGAAAAATGGGTTTATGTGGAATGACAACTTGGAAGAGTTTTGTTGTGGAAAACACTCCTAATTAAAATATGTCATACAACAGGATTAAATGCAATTTGCTATGTTTTACCTCTGATTTCATGCTGAATTTCCAAAGGTAAAAACGTAGTAAGTCGCAATTCTGATGACTTAGACGTAAAGACCGAGTAAGTGCACCACTGTCTTTGCGAGGCTTTGGCGAACAAAAAACTGTATATTATGATGAAACAATACCTAGTAAGTACGAATTTGGCCTTAACTCATTTTTTCCAAAAATGTGACTTACTAGGTATTTCCATTGGACGCTAGAACTGCAATATAGTTGTTGCCTATTACTGACAGTTGAGGTGCCCAGGGTCCATATTCATAAAACTACTTAAGTCAAAGTGTGATACTTATCTTTTGTTTTGAACAAAGGATAAGTGTCACACTTAGACTTAAGTCGTTTTATGAATACGGCCCCAGCACTGCAGAGGGAAATCTGACACAGATATTACAGGGCCTATTTTAAGAAAGTGCCCCTATGAGGTAAGCCCGGTGATACCTTTGACATTAGGTTGTTCTTACATCAGAGACCACTAGGCCTGCATTACATGTGTCCTTGTAATTTCTGAAGTGATTGAATGAAGGGAAGCATCGCTTTTTACCGTAGGTCCTGAAATAAGACGGCCCTCATAATTTGCAGTTGAGCAGTTGAGCCATGCAGCAGTTGAGCCATGCAGTGGTGAATGGCATTCAACAGTTGATCAGCAGTTGACAGTCGGCCATGAGCTGACCTAAGTTGGGGTCAGTGCACTCTGTAGGCCTAACTGAACTGATTATAATAATAATAGGTCTGGTCAGATCTCTGCAGTGCTGGGCACCTCAACTGTAGGAGTAGGCAACAACTCCTGTAGGGAACCTTCTAAGTATGACTAACAAATCTGTAGCAGCCAATGACACTTTAAAGCAGGACTTTATGCATTAAGCGACTCTTTCTCCCTCCCCACCTTGATAAGACTGGTCTCCTGTCCAACGTATATAGCCAGTGGTAACACCGAGGCTGGAATGATACCATGTCGAAACAAAAATGGCCGCAATACCTTTCATCACTTGAGAAATTCAACGTGCCTGTTATAGCGTGATTAACACATCATCAAGTAAATGTAGCATGCTTGAACTCATTCTTTTATGTCTAGCAACACTATCAACGCCTAATTGGTAACTTAGGTCATTCAAATAGATAGATTTGAACAGTCTTCTCGAGATGGTTGGTTCCACAAATATCACATGCTGCAAGAGCGTCTTTTAGCGTCTGTCCTTAGACCGATAGAGTTACGGTAGTGAACTTTG
Source organism: Notospermus geniculatus (assembly GCA_002633025.1). Lineage (NCBI taxonomy): Eukaryota > Metazoa > Nemertea > Pilidiophora > Heteronemertea > Lineidae > Notospermus > Notospermus geniculatus. Next base: position 97,077 of record NMRB01000611.1, read on the forward strand.
AAATTTATCTTTCGTTTTCACTTCGTAGATACGAAGTGGCAATTTAAAACCTCACTGTATTGAATTTTACGATAAAAATCAAAGTGTTAGGAGAGTGCAGGTATAGGTCTCATAGCCTCTTGAAGGTCCCCAAAATACTTGCCTGATACGTACTTCAAAGAATCAAGGCCTAGTTTTCAGCACACATTGAAAAAACTGCAGGCAGAGCTCTAATGTATTCAAATAGAGCATAGTACATTTTACACTACACTACGTCGGAGGACGTAAGCACATTCTGAATTCAATAAAGTGAGGCTTCAAGAATTCAAGATGCACCATAACTCTCTCGGTCTTATATGATATGCCAAAAGACGCACTGACAGTAGGGATGTTTGTGGTGCCAACCATCACCTGAAATAGGCCTACTTACGTCATGGAAATGAAGTCCAATTTCGTACATGTATTTCGTACTTCGTGTTTTGGCAGATTTGCGAAACCTCACTTATATTAAATTCGTGATTTGTGAATGCAGTTTATCAGGATAACATAATCACAGACTCATAAGACGCCTTTGTGGCTGAGCGAGCGGGATCTGGAGGACATTCTCTTCTAAATGAGTTCTTATACAGTGTGGTGACTCAAACTGAAAATTATTTTATTCGTACGCGAAGTCGTTGATGCATAACTAATGGTGCTTGTCGTATTCGCAGTTCATCTGGTAAATGGAAGGGGTGACGGGTGATTACGTAATAAGCTGTCGCCCCTTCTATTTGCCTAAACAACTGCAAAAATAGTCAAGACGATTAGTTATGCATGAGTAAAATCGCGTACGAATAAAATAATTTTCAGTTTGAGTCACCACACTGTTATAGTTATTCAACCGTCTGCACTTAGCTTTGTTTGGCACCGCGTTAACCCTTTCAGGACTGGACGAAGTTGGAAAGTGCACATTTCGTGACATGAATCTCTGATGTCTCTACAAAAACGCGCCTAGCTCCCTAAAACAGCAACCAAAACTGGCCACAAGACGTTCATTCTGGAGGCAACTAGTATTAATGGACCACGATCTCATGCAGGTTTGCTTCTTTCAAAATGTCTGTGAGAGAAGCAGGAGAGAGCCGAAGATGCAAGTTGTGACGAAACAGTCGCATTTGGCCTACGTTTTCGTCAGGTTGCCAATCTTCAAACGTCTATATCTCGATAACCGCTGCTCCTACGCCTTTGACGGTCCAGAATGCAGATCCGTCCCGAAAGGGTTAACGTTACTTTCAACTCGGAGCAGCCCGAGATCAACTATGGCTGCAGACGGCTCTTAAAACGATGATGATGATGATGACATTCCCCGGTCTGTTCTGTGCCAATACGTGGTTCGTCATCGTAGTCTACAGAGAATAGGGAGTTTTCGCAAATCTGACGAAAAACGAAGTACGAAATACGAACTTGGACGTCATATCCATGACGTAATGTTTTTCAGGAAATGGTTCGTACCACAAATGTCCCTCCTGCCAGTGCGTCTTCTAGCATGTCATGTAGGATCGAAAGAGTTATGGCGCATCTTGAATTTTTAAATTTCCAATTCGTATCAACGAAGTGGAAACGAAAGATAAATTTCGAAGTTTAATACACACCGTACCTCTGTCGTTCTAACGTCATACGCTAAAAGACGCTCTTGCAGCAGGCGATATTTATGGCACAAGCCATTTCCTGAAATACATTACGTCATGGATATGACGTCCAATTTCGTATTTCGTACTTCGTTTTTCGTCATATTTTCGAAACCTCACTACTAAAGGTGTTGAATCCAGCTTACTTGAACTAACATGAAAATCTGAGGACGGATATAAGACTGGTTTAAGTCTAGACGTGATCTGATTGTGCCACCGTGCGAACAATAACAATAAAAACGGAAAAAGAAGAACTGCATTTGCGTCTGACGAGCGGAGTTCAAATCATCAGTGTAGCGAGCATAAAGGGGTCGTAACCCTACGTCAGGCCTAAGCCAGGCGTAGTACTGGTCGATGCCCTATCTTCGACCAGCACTACGCCTGGCTTAGGCCTGACGTAGGGTTACGTCCCCTTTATGCTCGCTACCCCAGGACCCCGATGGGTGAAACCGGACAACAATGAATTTAGGGTTTACTCTAAACGGTCCAACACACATTGTTTTCTAACCAGCTGAACCTTGGGTCGAAATAGAACATGCAATTGGGCCTTGATTCGAAATTGAACATAGGCATGGTGCATGGGATTGGCTGGAAGTGTCCAGTGAATAAAACGCATTTCAATAGCCAGACTTCACCAACAATACCAAGGTCTGCCAACAAAGAAAGGGTCCTCCCATCGCGGTACAGATGATTTAAACGTACTACAGGGTGGCCCAAAAAAAAGCGCAACATCCACCATTTAAATCTCCAAGGAGGACCAGGTTTTACTAGAAAGTGACCAGGCCATTATGAGCCCAATAATGCCTATTACAGGGTATGGTATTTCATTCAAAAATGGAATGCGGGCAGTGGCCCACTAGTGGCCTGAAAAATGCCTATTTCAAGTTCAAAAAACTGTCATGAATCAATTAACCTTTTATCTGTGAATGCATATCATTATTTTGGTCAACCGCACAATGAGGAACCGGAGGAACTAATCCATGACGTGGCGCTGATGAACAACTCAGTCTAAAATACGACGTCGAAAGTGAGGCTAACGTTATTTGCCATTTAATTCTGAAAACTACACCCTATTTCCAGCCCTGATATACCCGAAGTAATCCATTGAATTTCGAATTTCACACGTTTGACATCAAGTTTAGGACTGACTCAATGTATCTGAATGTTTTCAAACGAAAATTCAAGCGGGAACATGTTGGATTTTATCAATAAATTTGACTACCGGTACATGTATTTTAGCGTAAAGAACAGATCGAAGAGCAACGTCACTGATTCTGAATGACGCACGACGGAACGACGTGCGACGTCAAAGAGGTTTTCAACGTCGCGGCGCATGCGTTTTTGAGTAAAAACTGAGTTGTTCCCCAGCGCCTCCTTTGGGCACTCCGGTTCCCCATTATTGTGGTCATCTCACCTGGCATGTAGGCCTATTATCATCGGGCATTCCGCCTGACCACAAAAAAATAGGGCTACCACAGTATTTACCTAACAGGGCAGTTGTCATTCATTGCATCATCCAAAATAGGTGTGACTGCCATTAATATGTTTTAGCAGAGTTTTTCTTGGGTTTTCATAGTTCCTCCTCATCTTGGAGTTTTTGAATTTCGCTCCCTGCCCACGTGATCACTTTCGCGCCACGCGCATGCGTGGTTGCGCTTTCTGTCATATTGCGAGCTCGTGGTGCCTTGGNCCGATCTTAGGATCGGGGAACCATAACTACTTTGTCGTGATTGACTCTGTTTGTTTCACTGCTGAGCATTTTGTCTTTATCAACATTGGTGATGCTTCATATTCCTTCCTTTTTTCACATTTTGCCATTTTTTCCAACAGGACTTCCATTGAATCCATCCAGAGCGACATAAAAAACCTGAGTGCAAAAGTGAAGAACATATCAGAACAAATTGCCAAGACCGAGCAGGACTTTCAAGCTCAAATGACTGACTTCTTGCATGTAAGCAACAGTTCCTGGTGGCGAACTTATTTTGGAATACAATCTTCCTTTCCATTTGACTGTTGTTTTGAGATCTGAAACACGATTGAAGCTTCCAGATTTTTTCTATCTTTCATATTTGGCTCCTTTCCGTTCCAGTATGCAAAACAGGAAATCGTAGAAGTTGAGTTTGACCTAGAAGAGGTGGAGGCATTACGTAAGGAACTTGCAGAGTTTTTATGTGAAGATGTGACGTCATTCAAGCTCGAGGAATGCTTCAAGACATTCCAGACCTTCTGTGATCGATTCCGAAAAGCTATTGAGGTGAATAAAAAGCTTGTTCATGAAAGAATAGTGGTGGTTCATTATGAAAAAAAGTATATACCCAAACGAGAAAGATTTTGAGGTATAAAACAATGGCCATTACTAAATTTGACAAAATTAAATGCAATGATGGTTCGCTGGTGTACCTCGCCCCACGCAGAGGATGTTAGCCTGGTTCCACTGGCCTACTCTAGATGGCATTGTGAATATGAGACAGCGCCACCATCGGTGGCCACAGAACTGGGCTTAAATGGCACGCTATATGTTTACGCCGCTGTCGAGTGACAAATCATTAGGCTACACAGGGAGTGCTCGCGCCTACATACCATTTAGGACTGTTCGAATTTACGTATTTGAATGAATGATCTTAGTTCAATTAGCGTGGAAACTGTTGCTATACATAAAAGAACCTGTTGAAATATGGTACCTTACCGGTACCTTACCTGATGAGGGATGGTATCACAACGCGTCGAACTTCTATTAGTGATGCAAAGAATGGCGGCAATTTTTTTCTCATCACGTTGACTTGTGTCACCTGAGGCCTCAATAGTATAGTGTCAGTCTAGCCTCGTTGCTACCACTGGCTATGTTTCTGCCAGTCTTATCGCATATTGGTTCCCGATGCGGCCGCCAGGGGAGGGATACTGAAGCATACCTGGCGTGGCACTTCATATATGATCATTGACGTTTCAGGAGAACCATCTTCGCAAGGTGCAGGAAGAAAAGGCTGAGCAACGAAAGAAAGCAAAGGAGGCTGCTGATGCCAAGAAAAAAGGTCAGTGGCCTAACATTGCAAGATTTCTATATTTAACGAATTGATACCGAACTGGAGGTATTGGTCGTCTCACCAAACCCGCGAGGGTGGAGCTAAAAGGCAGACAGCGAGGTGGGAATGACAGCTCCACCCGGTATCAAGTTCTATTCAGAGGCATGTTCAGAGGCAATCCGACCAGGGTGATAAAATCTAATGTCCCCACCCGTCTGATGTCCCCCTGCATTGTTTGTCACAGGATTAAGGGTCTTGGTCTCTCTAGAGTCCAATTCAATGGTGCCGCTTAATCCGTAAATGTATTGTTGGGGGACATCACATATCGGGGGACATTAGATTCTACTACACCGGCATCCGGTTCACGAAGGACGCTACGTACGTCAGTGAATCACGCACTGTGTAACAAACATGTACATTACATCGTGAACATCTGTGTGCAGTGCTATAACAACAAGCTGCAGGAGTCGAAATGAGATACATGTAGCAGGGCGCTTTCTTCAACGGATTTTCCGCAAAATATTTAGCTAATGATACAAAACATTCTTGACTGAGATAGCTCAATGAATATCCATCTCGCCCTATTCTTTCCACTGCCTCTCTGAATGTTCGAAGCGAGAAACACAATGGTGGACGCGGGTTTTTTGCGACACCAAAGCTCGGTGTGGTTAAAACAAGGCTAATACATTCCATTGAAAACAAGGCTCACTGGTGGTTTAGAATACGCTGCAATGGCTGGACCTCGGCCCTGCTAACGTCCGAGGTCGAGCTGTCCTGCACGAGGGGACCACAGCAGAGACATTTACTAATATACCTACATTTACATGTATATGTAGGCCTTCTCCTGTACTGCAACGTATCGTTGGGCGTTGTGATATGCACTGTGTAAAGTAGTCATAGTCGGAGCCTGAGCCGAATGGGTGAGACTTTAACCAAAATGGTCATCGTCAACAACTGCATGTTTTACAGTTAGAATGTTGACTTTAACTGCCAGATCGTGATAATGACATGTTGTGAATTTAGTTCGACACTGCGAATTATTTGTCGAATCAGTTTATTTGCTCCTCGATGTTAGGAGCACGGTATTGGATGTCAAATGCGTTATTTGACCGCCGACGTAGAGGGAGCCCCTAGCGGCAGTAAGACGAACTACAAAAATGCATTACAAAATGTTCGTAGTAAATCGGGTCAATTCACTGACAACGTAGTAAGCCCCTGGGTTGGAGAGTGGCGCGGTGGCGCCAGCTGTCGAGAAAAAGTAGCAACACCGTGGTCCTTTAACAGAGACCTGAGCACCTTTCAAACAGGAAAAAATACTTGACTAATGCCAGTACTATTACTCCTTCCAGCCCGCCCCACATCCGATCCGGAGGAGAAAGAGAAAGGCAACATCATTGACCGTCTGCTCGGAGATATCAAGAGCGGCAATATCAAAGATGGCGGCGAGGAAAGTGGTGGTGATTTCGTTCGTTCAGGTTTCGCACGTGGTAGTCTCACAAGGCGTGGTGTTTACCCGACGAAAAAGATGCATTCCATCGTGGAGTCGGATAAACGTCCTCAGAGTGCAGATTTTTCTGAATTGGGTCAGAAGATTGAAGAGGTTTCTGAAAATCAATCTCCAACTGATACACCAAATGCGAAACGGCGGCTGAGGGGAACAACATCCGCGAATGATGAACAGTTACTCGATTATTTAATTCAAAATGGCGAGGAAGTTAGTCAGAATACGAAACCCAAATGGGAAGACGTTATCATTGATAAAACAGGCAATATGAGTCGAAGACGTCGAGAGAGGTCGTTCAGACGCGGGACCATGGAAAATAGTTCATTTCATGAGCGTGAGAGGGAGACACTGTCGCCAGCTAGTCCGCAGAAAGGGCATCGGCGATGGAATAGCGAATTAGATAAAAATGAAATTAACTTTGTGCTAGAGGAGAAAGGTGAAATCCAAAAATCTCAGGACAATTCAGTGTTTGAGGACTCAAGCAGATCGGTCAGCACACCTGTGAAATCCGATGTAGAAAAGCCTGACGCACCTGTCATGACACCAGAGGAGGCGAAATTAGCGGAACGGCAGCGACGTCGGCAACTGCGTCAGAACCGTGCAGCCAGTGAACCTCCAAAAGATCTCATAAACGATTCCGGGCAGAATAAAGCAACTAGTCCACAGCAACCCGAGGAAGCGGCTAAAAATAAAGTTTTAGATGCTGCGAAAGAAAGACGTCAGAAAGCCAGGTATGTTAGGAATAACCGGGCCAGTGTACATCTTAGTGATGTTCACAGTGCGCTCAGTCCAGAGACACCGGAGGCAGAGAAAGCAGTAGAGGTGAAACCCCCCGAGGCGAAAACCCCCGAGGTAAAACCCGATGTACCTCAGTTGACTAAAGCACGTGAGAATAAAACTACGGATTCGCTCCCGGATCACACGAGAGAAGACACATTACACCAACAACGTTTCTCCCGGCGCAGCCGCAGTATGCTTAATCCTAGAGAAATAGCACAAGTTATACAACGGATTGATGCTCTTCCAGAAACAGACGAAAATGGGCAGATGGCAGTGCCCTCTACGGAGCAAAACAATAACGAACTGAATAAACATGACACCGAAAAACAGATTCCTTCAACACATATATCGCCCAGTAAAATATGTGGTAGTACTTTAGAGAGAACTGACATTGACCGTGCTATTCAGGATATGGAGAAAACTTGTAAAGATATTGACAAAATTGGTTTGAATGAAAAGGACGGCTCGGATGAAGACAAGAGTAAAAAGGTGAATACTCTATTGATAGAGAAACGCCGGCGAGGTTCAGCTACTGTTTTAAACACTGCCTTTGAGTGGCGTGATGTGTCAGTGTCGGATAAAACAAACACTATCCTAAGTTCAACAGTTCCGATTACCCCTGAGAAAACACAGGAAGGGGTGGATAATAGTGTTCGTTCAAGATCCTTGCGTCGGTTGAAGTCGTTCCTGAAAGATCGGCATCATGACGATGACACTCTGGTGTCCTCATCACCGGAAACCGTCACGCCAGCAGACGAGACTGTTACCTCGGCAACAATCGCCAACAACGAAACTGCAGCAGACAACGAACCGAAGCCTCGGAAATGGCGTCAAAAATTAGCTGCACACTATGCCGAGTATCGTGATGACGACACCAAAGAGGAAAGTAAACGGGAGGTTAGGCCGGAACCAACGTCGGAAGAATCAGAGATACCACCCCCTGTTCCACCCAAAAGATGGCGTCACACAATGGGTGGTCACGAATTCTCCAGGGTTGAAGTCACTGGTGCAGTGGACTCCCAGAATGGTTATCCAACCGAAAAGGATCTCAACGAATGTATGTCATATCCGCCGGAGATGATAAGATTAGACCGTGCTGAAAGTGATGGCCAACTGATGGCGATGTCACCACTGTCTCCAACCGCATCTATTATCGAACCTACTGCATCATTGACAGAACGGGCCTTACTGGAGCATTCGAGTAAGAAATGGAAAAACGAAGAGCAACAGGAGGAAGACTCGGTATTGCCAGAGACAGGTGACTTGAAGCCATCCGGTCTTCAAGGTGGGGTACCCCGTAAAATGGTCAGTCCAATACAGGAAAGCAAGCCGGTTACTCGGCGTTGGGGCCGCTACCTCGGTGAAGCTGAAGACGTAATCGAAGACGAAACGTCGGAAAAAATGGCCGATAATGATCAGAAATCAGGGTTAGCTGCTTTACGAACTGTCAGACAGGGTATCTATGACAATATGAAAAACGATTCACCGGTTGAAAGCCCCACAAACGAAGAGAAACCGATTACCAAGAGATGGCGCAGCAACGTCGAAGCAGGTGAAGTAAACAATGCCATCAAAGCCTTTGAAAATAAGCTTGGTGCCAAGGACGAACGGCGACCGCATGACACGAAGAATATTCAAACAGGTTTAGCCAGTCTTCGGCGGCAGAAATTTGAACAGGCTCAGCAGAAGAGCAATGAAGATGATGAGGAAAAGAATGACAGACGACCACCCGTTGGGAGTTTAGCTGCCAAAAAACAGATGTTCGAAGAGAATGTGACGCCAGTCAAGATGCGAAGACAATTGTCCAGTAATAAGGATGATTCTCCGAGTTCGCCGAGATCTCTGAAGTCATTTGATGGAATATGCTCCGACTCCATTGAGGATAGGCCCACGTTCAAGCTTACAGATGAGGATGGTCTCATCAATGTCGACACCGAATCTGAGTGTGATACCGGATTTGAGACTGAGACCCAATCAGACACGGTATCGCAGCGGACGTCCATGAGCAGCACTTTAGATTCAGAACTGCCAGGCACACCGACGCTCGGAAGGAAGAAAATGATGACGCCACAATCGGAGACGAGTGAAGAACTTGAGGAAGTAAAGAACCAGTTGGAGAAGAATGATGAACTGATACAGAGGACGATAAGCTCGGAATCTGACAGTCGGCAATCCGATGTTTTCCCAAATTTCTTCGATGTTCCTGTTTCACCTATGAATAAGCAAGGCAGTCTTAGTTCCCATGCCGTGTGTTCCGACACAAGTGACTATGACAATCTGTATTCTCCTGAACAAGATGACAAGCTCTCTCCGCCAGTGTCCGCCATTGCGGTTTATTCCTGCCAAGATGTCTCAAGGGCTGGAGTCAAGGATAGGCTGACACCGCAACCAAACATGACCAAAAGCACGTCGGATTCATCAGCAAGTTTGGCGTCCACGTTGAGTGTTGATTCCATTAACAGCATCAAACGGTTGCCACGGACAGTACCATCGGCTCCAATCTCAACCGACCCATCAAAACCTCGGTCAGAATCAGCAACGAGCGTGGGCTCTTCCTCTAGCAAGGAATCGACAAATACGGTAAAGACTAATGTGGTGAGACGCTCTGCAACGCTCTCCCCCTCCTCCAGAGTTCGACCAACTTCAGGCACGAAGATGGGTATCAGTGCATTAAAATCTGCCTCCACGAAAGACAAGACATCGCTGGCGAAGACGACTGGGCCAAAGGCAACTCAAGAAAAGACAACGAAACCAGTCGCAAGGACTCCATCTCGATTGTTAAGTCCGACAGCTGCCAGCAAGGCGAGAGACGGAAGTACACCGGCGTCGAAACCGGCGTCGCGGCGAACAGGCACAAGTTCGACTCAAACCACGAAACCACCCCCTGTAAGCAAAACTGGTCGATCAGTCTCACCGGCAACGTCGGACGTATCTGCAGCTTCTGCAGCGAGCAGCGAGGGGCGTTCACGAACGCGACCGGGTGCGAGAATCCCGATGTCTGGTTCAACTCAATCGAGTCGACCCCGCACGAGTCCAACAGCGGCTAAACCCACTGTAGCACCAGCGACGAGATCCCGGGTATCGCCAGATAATAAGGTTTCTCCCTCCCCTGCCATTCCTAAAACTATCTCCAGGAAAGTAAACCCTTCTCCAGCCGTATCGACAAGGAAGGATACTCCAACCGTCGAAAGTCCATTTTCGCGTAATATATCATCACGGAGCACGTTCAGGGCAGACACTGTGGCAAGTTCGCCTTCAGTCGCACTCAAGCGGGACGCCGCGGTCAGAACATCCATGCGAGACACCAGCAAGATAGGAGTAACAAGAAAAGCTGCAGTCCCCAAGTCACTCCCGCTCACCACGAAAGCGACATCGGGGAGAACCGAACCATCTGACAAGAAAAATGTACTGCGACGGTTTGGTTTGGTTGGTCGACCAAAAAGCGACGCAGCTGAGAAGACGGCGGAACAGCAGAAAAAGAAAGCTACGGCTGATGTGACATGGGTGTAACCTATGGGCTGGTCCACGTGCGTGTTTTACGATTTTTACAGGGAATTGGACATTTTCAGTTGATCAGCCACGTTAACTGTGTGATAATTATCAACTTCCTGTGGAAATCGTAAAAGACCGGCGCAAAAAAATGTTCAGCGGTTTTAGCGATTGTTAGCGAGTCAAGGATCTGTGCCAGCATGTCTGTTGGTCGAGGGTGGTGCGCACTCCCGGCATTTGATGAATTCTCTTCTTCGCCCATCAGGCAACACAAATATCTAGGGTTGGACATGCACTCTTGTATCAGTCGGGGCGGGTACCATATCCGCCGAGATCGAAATACTCACAGTGCATCCATGCAGCAGTGCTGTCGACAGCGATATCTTCGCTCGTGTGATGAATCGCTTTGATGTACATGTACATATACAATGTGCTATCAAAAGGGGGTATAGATTGAAAATCCTTTCGTGGTCAAGATGGACTAATACCCATGTACCAGGTTTATAAGGAGTTTAAAGTTAAGCTTTATCTGTAGTTAGAGTCTGTAATTCTTACTTCAAGAAGTAGTTACACTGGTGGACAGAAATATTAGGACACTTTCCTAATTCTAAGTCATTTTCCTCTTTTGCCTTCCTTTTGTCTCTAACCACTGGTTATCTTTCTTATTAATCAGAACATTTTTACCTTGGCAAGTGCGTTATATAATCCCATGAGATTACCCATGCCAAAGGCTATTGACATGGGGTTGCTGATATATGAATAACAAAGACAACCATGATGTGCTTCGTCCATTCTTGTCACCTCCAATATCTTGAGCCTTTGAATTTGAGAAGTTTGAATGGCACCCATCATAATTATCATTGTTATTCATATATCAGCAACCCCTTGTCGAAAACCTTTTATATAACCCACTTGCCAAGGTAAAAATGTTCTCATCAATAAGAAAAATAATTAGTGGTTAGAGACAAAAGGAAGGAAAAAGAGGAAAATGACTTAGAATTTTGAAAGTGTCCTAATATTTCTATCCACTAGTGTATATCTGAATCAGATATCGTGTGACGCTCTTAACCCTTTCACTTCCATTGGTTGCTTGCGGGGAATATAATGGACATTACACCGGTGTCAGAACAATCAGAGAACTGATATAATCTGTCATTATGTTCATCTGATCTTGCTGTGAAGATAATCTAAACTCCCACTTACCTGTCCCATTTCTGAACACGGAAAAAATGACCAAATTCTAAGTTGAAGATATCGCACGCTGTCATTCTTTGCCAGGCTCGAGAGTGGGACAAGTTAAGTGGACAGGACATTACTGTTTCTGACCATACCCCACCCCATTATCTTCAACTTAGGATTTAGTCATTTTTTCCGAGTTCAGGAATGGGACAGGTAAGTGAGAGTTTAGAGTATGTGCTGTAAGGGTTAAGTTATCGTAGGATTGAGTTCTATCTTTAACATTATTTATACAACAGACTATCAAGTATGATATTATACAAAATGTTGTAAATTGTTGTAAATACATTGTTCAGGAATGGGAACTAAAGTCGCGGCGTGGCGCTGTGAGCGACCCTAGAGGTAGCTTGCTTTGGCTACTGTTAATAGAGAAACTATATCACAGCAACTGAGAAACAGTTAATTTGGGCCAAAATCTTTATACATAGTGCATTTTCCATGCAATGCATGCCAGAGTTGGATCGTGATACCCTCTATTGGTAGAATAACATCAAAATGCCTATTGAGAGCTGCCTCTAGTGGCGCTTACGTCTTCATAAACCAACGTTCACTCTCATCATGTGTGCGTTGTCATTAGAAAGGGTGCATGGTCCGTTTCCTTTATTGTTATCTTTTTTACTTGTACATTTATATGTATCTAAAATAGTATGGGACAATATTGATTAAAATCTCGCAAAATATTGCTTATCCTGTCCCATAATTCTCAAACAAACTGCTAATGCAGCCACCTCTTTGTAAATATCGGCGGCTGTGTGTGTGCGGCTCGTTTTACTTTCGCTTCTTCTGACCTTTGACCTATCAGATACTGTCTGATTGAGAACGCACTTGTTTTAGTTGTATTTCTACGTCGTCTTACTCAGATGAGAAAGCACACTTGTCTTGCTCTAACGGACTGCACTCTGTAGTGTACATGTAACTTAGTATGATGTACTGCGTGAGAGAATATAGGAAGAGAGGTACAGTACATGATCTGTTCTCGGTAAATAATGAGGATAACCAACATTGTGACAATTCTGTTTTCTTAGAATTTAAAGCCAAACTCTATTGAATTCAGAAAGTCTTTACGTCCTTCCACCTTAAAGATAATGCATCACGACTTCATTGCGTACATTCAATGTTTTTCATTGATGTTTCCATATTGTGTTATTTTGGACTTTTGGGACATGCCAACTCACCAAATTGAATACTTTCGGTATCAAAAGAATTTCTAGAGGGGCACGCAACCAACAAATAACTCATAAGACAAAGAAATACTGGACACAAACAAACAAAATGTAAATAAACAATGATTTTCCTGGCCCGCGAAAATACCCGTGATACATTATCTTAATAATGAATGTACTACATGTATGTTCTGTATGAATTCATTAGTGCTCTGCCTGCCGTCTTTTCAATGCGTGCTGAATTCTAGGGGTTGATTCTTTGAAGTACGCATCAGGCATTTTGGGGGACCTTCACAAGGTTATAGACCTCTAACTGAACTACATGTATCTTAACACTTTGAAAATACCGTAAAATTCAACACAGAGGAGGTTTAACCATTTTTCATCACACACATGTAGCCTACATCATGGAGGTATAAAATAAGATCTTATTTTATACCTCCATACCTACATATTGTCCAATCCGACGATGGGACGCCTAACTCCTCGTGCATAGAACCATCTATAGCGTTTGACAAGCTACAGCAGTACCACATAGCCGTTCTTTATCATTCGTATCGATGACGAGAAATCATCTTAAAAGCCTAACTGAAACACACTTTGGCTAGCACTAGGTTTTAAAAAACAGGGGCAGGGAATACAAGTGGGCTTCGGAAAACTCAGGGAGGTTTACGAATTGAGAGTTTGCATCAAGAAAACCGAAAAGGGTTGTGATTTTTTTTGATGATTCCATTTAGAATAAACAAAAACATCACGTTCTGATTACATTTTCGGTGGATAAGATTTAACATGCAGAAAAACTATTACTTTGCATTTATACCGGCTGATCGGGTTCCCAAATTCGTTATGTACCAAATTATTAATTATTGATTGAAGCTGAAGACAATTTTTAGGTGAATTTTTATCGGCATCACAATGAATCACTGACAAATGTGCATATAAGATTTATTAGAACTAAAGAGCTCATTCTGTCCTGTAAATATGATGTAAATACATGTACAATTCAATACAATACTGTCTGTAAATATTCTTCATCGACATTGCTATAGTATACATGAGTATACCTTACTACTTACAATGGTCTAGTACTGACGAAAATTAATGTAACTGTATCTTCTAAGTCATCGTCTCCATCATTTCATGTACCTGTATATTTCAAAATAAAACATTCATATTTTATCAGAATTGTTTATTGTGCTGTTCGTATGTTCCCAGAGACTGTAATGAGAGGTTAAAAAACAGATCGTCGATGAAGTTACTTCACAGGGTGTTTCTCAAGCTTTATGGAGCAGAATTAGAATCCAAGATGGCTATCTCGCGGCCATATTGGAAGTGGAAATGGAATCAAAGTCAATAGGGTACCTCTGTCATGCAAAATCAACTGGTGGCCATACGGAAATCAGGGCAAAATCAAAATCGATAAGGCATGCCTTCTGACCTGTATCACCCCAGCCCTAAAATACGAAGCCGATTGACTATTAAGCGGTTCTGAATTTCTGGAGCAAAAGTAAAATCCAAGGCGGCCACCTAGTGGCCATATTGGCCATAATGTCCGATGGGCTTTCCTAGACTGCCTCACATATATGAATAACGCAATTGTTTTTAGGTGCACTGATTTTTAATACGACTTATGACAACAAAGTTCTGAATTTAGTTCAGATTATTGGCTTGAAACAATCAAGAACACGTGCATAATGACCGGTTAGAACCAGATTTATATTTACTATTATTCGATCATTCATATCATTCGTTTAGTTGGGATTGCCGATCTTGATAACCAGGGGCTTTTTCTTAAATGTACATCGATAGTGAGAATTACAGATATAGATCTCGTCGGGGAAAGAGAGAAAACTAAGAATTTTATCACGGTGAGAAGAACACCAGTAAGTTCTCGAAGGGTTTTTGACATATTGCAGCGGAGCTCTCTCATTTCCTGCAGGTATCACTGATCCACTCACCCTATTGGAATATATTGGATTTATAAAAAAAACTGATACAACGGCTCAAGAAAATGTACTCCTGGGCCTAATTTCATTTTAAGCAATATATCGCAGCGAGTGACCTTCCTGAGTTTGTATCACATTTTCCGGATCATTCATGACAGAATAATCGACGTGGTGCTGCAGTTTTGATACCCACAACGACTATCTTCGATCATAAAAGATGACAAGCGATGGCTCAAAGACACTCGAGGAATCGGTGCATTTGAAAACTAGCGGTAGGTAGCTATCAACGCCTGTGACCGTTGTTACATAGAAATCAGCAGCTCACTTCTCATTTTTCACGCCTTTCCCAGAAAAAACGTATCAGAAAATATAGCCCTATGTGAACAGTTCAATTCACACTGTATCGAGTTAATTTTTCATGTTGCGGAGGGTTCGTGCCAAAATCAAAATGGCGAGTGAGAAATGAGCTCCCACCAAAAGATTTAGGGCGTCCTCGCCAGTAGGTACTAGGGAGGTTTCGCAAGCGCCCGGTTAGGCCATAGGACGACGTTTATCTATTGTTTGGGTATACCCACACAATAGATAAACGTCGTAGGGCCGAACCGGGCGCTTGCGAAACCTCCCTTNTTTGACGTACGTATCCTCCACTTTGTTGTCCATTTTGACTAGGCCTATAAGTAAAATCCTCGCCGCCACTCATGTCATAAGCACACTTAATCACACAATTTGTTATGCCCTGAAATGCCGGGAAAATGCATATGAGAGCGTCTAGATTTTCAAATTTTCTGGGGGAGGCCCCCCAGACCCCCCGTCGGCGCGCGCCTTCGGCGCGCATGGCCAGGGCTTCGCCCTCTCCTGAGGTGCCCCTTTTGGATGGATTGGACACCCGCCCTTGGCAAATCCTAGATCCGCCCCTGTGTAGGCCCACTGTATATTTTAAAAAACAATTTTGGTGCAAAGTAGTGAAGGTTATAGAGCAAACAAATGTGGTGCATGATAATCCGAATTTATTTTCGATTATATTATATAACATACTACATGTATCATTGACACAGTTCAAACCATACCTTTACAATCAATACAATAATAGTAGAGAGGCTACTGGGTACAATACACTTACGATTTCTCTTCTAGACTGACATTCGGGTAGCAATTGTGCATTAGTAGGGAATTTTCGCAAAGGCCTCGAAAAGCCATCGCGAACGCCAAACCCATTGTTCGATGCCATGAAGATAGCACCGAACAAAACGATAAAAAGTTTTTAAAAAGTTACAGTTTGGGTTTATAGTCTGATACATGTATCAACAACGGTAGAGGTTTTCATCCGACTTTACACTTTAACCCCAGTCTGTCCTGAAACCTTTCAGTAGGACTCAGATGAGCTGCTCATTCAGCGCTACAATCTGAGCATTTCCGACCGGTACCCATTTATACACCTGTGGGTGGAGAGAGGCCAGTGAGGCAAAGAGACTTGCCCAAAGTCTCACGATAGACGTTCGCGTTGGGTTTCGGGGGCTTTGCGCATCACTCAAAATTCACTGCATTAACGACACCCGTCCTTTTTTGCAGACTTGGTTCCTCCAGTGCACCCCTCGAGGTTACACGTTCCGAACACCGACGACGAGGTCTCTTGTTGCTGTCGATGTCGTTGTACGATCCCTGGATGGTACGGGAAGGAGCTAAGGTCCCTTCTGAAACTAGCATGGCCAATGGTAAGTTGACCGCCACTTACAGTGAGCATTATAACACAATCTGCATGAAAATCCATTTATGTTATCCATACTGCTGCCAGAGAACACACTTCATTCGATCGTTTCCAATCGATTGAGGAATCCTGTCTTGCCCAATCCTTTTCAGCTTGGCATTTGTTGGGGTGAACTGTATGTAGTTTTGGTCTGAGGAAAACGAAATTTTGATACCCGGCGTCGTTGTTTTTTAGATACATGTATAAGTTTTTTTGCCATGTGGTGCGTATTGTACTTTGAGTTGACTAAAATGTAAAATGTATGGCGGTTCGGGAAGGAAAATTTTTCGTGCAGGGGTCTCGGTTCAGTGGACTGATATCGGGTTGAAACTCGATTGTTTAAATTTTTCTGTCATCGTTTGCATCAATGTACTGGCAACTATCCAATCTTTATTTCTTCGCAATTATCTATTCTTGTGCAATTTGAACTAAGACAGGGGAAAACAGAAATCTGATCGAGTGTCACTCAAACAGCATTTTACCGGAATCAAGATCAATGTCAATCAAACCGTTATCACAAGTGTCTCTTGACCCATCATGCCCGTGATTGTTTTGCTTTTCAAGCCCACGCAAACGAGAACAAAACAGTCGATTTTTTTCGCTTGGCGAGTAGTAGAACAGTATTCCCGTCCACGGTAGAGACATTAACTGGCGATTTTTATTAGCTCACCTCGGACCGATTTAATAGACGTTGGCTAAGCTAACCATTGGTTCCACCAAAAGTAGATGGGCGTGCGAAAAAAGTACATCTAAATTTTGCACCAAAAGCCCCGTTTTCTAAGCTCTGTAGTGCTTACTATCCATCCAAACAGGGCTTTTTGATGAAAATTTAGTTGTACACTTTTTGCATGCCTATCTATTTTTGGCGGAACGAACGGTTAGCTTAGCCAACGTCTATTAAAAATCGGCCCCTGATGTGCTCATGGTGCAGCGTCCGTCGTTGTCGTCCGTTTCGTAACCGCTTGGGCTGTAGACCTGGAACTTTGTAAATATACCCCTAGGTCAGATGAACCTATGACACCAAGTTTCGGTCTGATTTGATTCTTGGCTTGGCCACCAAGTGGCCAAAAACCGAAAACACAAAAAGTTCAATAACTCCTGTAATGACTGGATCATCTCCAAATTTTTAACGTAGGTAGGCTACATCTAATAAGGATACATGGCCTGACGGGTTTTTGATTTGAACTACTTTTCAAGGTCAAGGTTGCTATTTGGTGGCACGTTTCATAACCGCTGGGGGTATTGACCTGGAGCTTGGTTTATATACCCCTATACTGTATGACCTTTGAGACCAAGATTCAGCCCGATTCGATTCTTGGCTTGGCCACCAGGTGGCCAAAACCAAAACACAAGAAGTGCAATGACTCCTGAACTAATGAATGGAACATCTCCAAATTATTATCACAGTTGCATCCAATAAGGATACATGACGTAAGTAACAGGTTTTTCATTTGACCGGTTTATAAGTCACACCCTTATCAGCGATTCATTCCTTTTACTTGCAGCTCCTCGTCTGTTTAATGCAGTATGCCACGACGTTCATTGCGATCATCTTCTGCGGCAGACTTCGAACCAGCGATTTGGCAGGTGTTTCTTTGGCTATTTCGGTAAGAAGCAAGTTCTCTTGAGGTGGTGCCCACAGGTCGACATTGCGTCTTGAAGCAACTCGACGGATCCGTCGCAGATCAAAAACCACCACGCGCAGGTCGCACATTTCAGCGATTGAGAGGAACTCGGAGCATCTGGCAGTTATACCTCGAACAAGACGCTCGTGATGCATCCAGCAGTTGCTCGGAGACGCAAGCGCGCTCAGGTCGACAAAATCGGCAACTGATCAGTCACTCCGAGTTGCTTCCATCGCATGAAAGGTAGTTGCTGCGAGTTGCTTCAGGACGCAATTACGACCTGTGGGCACCTTTACAAAAAAAAGGTCTTCTACGAAGCACAGTGTAATCTTTTCTTCCCCGGCCAATTTTCCTTGGGACATTCCTTCCTTTCACACCGGGATTTATCCCAAACTTGACTTTTGACTAATATTTACATATCCGTCCGTTGCAGTTACTGAACATCGCCTGCATATCCGCCTCTCAGGGCCTTGCCAGTGCATGTGACACCCTCTTTGCCCAATCCTTCGGCAGTGAAAACAAGAAATTGATGGGTGTTTATCTTCAGAGGGGTAAGATTGGTCTAAATGTATTACTCCCTGTACTGGTCACCATCATAACTTGATTCAAATATTCATGTTGTAAAGATGAAATTCTAGCCCATCTTTCAGTCAATGGCTAACATTCATAAAGACTAGTAGCTGCTAAATTCTCAGCGTTCTCACACCAAATCACAAGGGATCCTTCTCTGGACATCTAAGTTGCTATTCTTCTGCGAAGATAATCCCTTTTTTTATTTTGATGCAACTAACGTCAGATCCTGTTCCTTTTTTCCACCAGGCTTGATCCTACTCTTCTTAAGCTCCATTGTCGTCGTTGCACTCATTCTGAATGGTGAGAAAATCTTCCTCGTTATCGGTGAGAATGCTGTGGCATCGAGGTGAGTAAGTCTTGACGCAAGGGCCCAACGCGCCGCGTAGCGGTCAACAGCGAAGCTAGCCAAAGACTTGTCACGGGTCAGTCAATAGAACTGGACTCATAGGAAATATGCACCTAATGTTCAGATGGAAAATACCGGACGGTTGGTTCACGTTTTTAGTGGCTGTGAACGTGGATGGATACATTATGTAGCGATATACTGACAGATTTGCTGGGGACTTGCTCTGTGGTTGTAAAATGCGATTTTTGTAAGATTATTCTGATTTGTGACGTCATTTTCTATCATCATAAAAATATGTTGAGTAGCTGGGATATATTTATAAACATTTATTGAGCAGCCACTCTCATGACTTGGCCGGCTGGCGCATCGGTAGAGCGTCCGGCTATGAATCTGGGGCGCCGGGTTCGAGCCTTGCAATAGGCAATTTTTTTCGCGTGTCGTTTCTCTGTTTATTTTTTTTTGCTGAACACTTTCAGTCGCAGGACGAATATCTCCCCAGCCCTTCCTTTCCCTACAAATCTGCATTTGCTAATAAATACTTATAACCACAGATCCCTGTCAGCTGCCCCTGCATTCAGAGAGACTTTCACTAAGTCTCTCTGAATGCAGGGGCAGCTGACGACCATCGACATTCCCCTCCCAGTCACCAAAAATATCAACACCCCAACTAACGTTCAAGACTACTGGATTCATTCTTCAGTCGCCGAGCATCTGCGTCCGACGCACGATCATATTTAGACGCTGATATCGGTGACTTTTGCTAGCAGCCATCTTGCCAAAATTAGGTCATGCTCACGAGGATTTCACCCACTGGGGGATGTGAAAATCAATCATCTGTCACTGTAATTGTCAATAAAGGTTTAGGTGTGAGCCTACGCATTAAAACTCTGAATTTCCAAATCATGTGAAAAATTTGACCGTGCACAGCGGGTCAGCGTGTGGAAGCGTGCACAGCGTATGGAAAAAATGGTCACTCTCACGTAGTACACTCTTAGCCAAAAAGGTTCTATAGGGGTTCTTTGTGCCTCACCAGAGGAACCCCAAGGTTCTATATAGAACCTTCTGTAAAGAACCCGAAAGGGTTCCATATAGAACCTTTCGGTCGCTAAAGAACCCATAAAGGTTCCAGTTAGAACCCTTTTCTGAGGAAAAGGTTCTACCTGGAACCTCTCTAGGGGTTCTTAAACAACCCGAGGGTTCTTAAATCAGAGGGTTCTCCTGGTATGGCAGCAAAGAACCTTTTCGGCTAAGAGTGTAGTTGCTTAACTGCTTCCTTTCGTTGTCCTCTTTTTCGTATTGTGTCATTTTGCACAGTATATAAATGTCTCCCTGCACAGAATAAATTATGATAGTTTGATAACGGAAAATGGCAACATTTTACATGTACGTATGTGTCAAGTTGAAATGTTGTGACGGATGGCACCAGAAACACGTTCATTCTCTATAGCTGTGGTGTAATTCTCCATGAATTCACTCTCTCTTCATTTTGCATGGTAGTCAAGAAAGAAATATTCCACGTTCTTTCATTAATGAGTTCCTTATGTTGTTTTACAAACAAGGTATTTTGACTTGTCAATCAGTGAGTCAGCCCTATTTTAAAGCATCGTGCTTGTCATTTGCAGGGTCGCTGGTGAATACCTTCTTTTCTCGACGCCCGGTGCTGTGGTAAGTTCCAGAAATCCGCATATGAAATCACATGAAACATACGATATCTTTTTAAAGAGTCGTCTTATTCAATCCACAATCACATGAACCACGTAGTTACCACGTTTTAGTGATGATACCGTTCTCCATAGTGAGCTTAGACAATCATCTCCCTGCCTTTTGGAAAGGATTGCAAACACATTTTTGCAAAACCTCATTACCACCACTAAGTTAATCTTTTTACACCGTTGCAAATCAGTTCACAAGAGTGCGTGACTGTCCTTTACGAATTACAGGCCTTCTACATATACCAAGTCCTGTCGAGGTACATACTTAACCAGGTGAGTAGGTTACATCGACAACTGATTTACAAGTAGGCCCTAAGTAGTCATTGCATCAGCCATCATGATCTGTTCTGTCGAAGGATGTGGGGATGTGACACGTACAGAATGCCGCCCCGCATTCGTCCCCGTGTCCAAGTCAGTATATGCCATGAGATGATGCTGAATGTTGGAAACTTCCAGGAGATCCTCGAAAAGAAACACAAGAACGCCAACGCCAAGGGGTTCTCTCTTCTCCTGCCCTCGACAACTATCGGTTGTGTTTGCGGACCACTTGTTGGAGGTCTTCTGGCTTACAGTGTACTTGACTTTCTTTGAGATTTACTGTTTCCTCGCGGCGCCTATGATACCAGCACTGTGCATTGCATCTGAGTAGTTTACAATTTTAGAGGCATCTTAGAATGCTTGGTACATATTTCGTCCTTTTATTTCATTTCGGAGGAGCACGCAGATTATCTATAGATTTGTCACTTCTATCTAAATCTTTCTGGTTGCTTGATGAATATTATGTTGGAGATTTAATTTCAGAAGTGCATCACTAACTGTCATCTGTCCATGACCATTTCATTGCTGATATAACTCGCTTATTTGTGGTCTGATTGAATTGACATTGCTGACTCCTTTCCATGCATTCGAATATACATGTACTTTGCACCGTTCAGCATTCTTGCCCAGACGGAGTAGCCTATGTACCAAGGATTTGTCTTTTTGTGGTTTCAGAATCGCGTGATCCCTATGATTGTGATATCAGTGCTTGGGAACATTGTTAACGCCGTAATTCATTACGTACTCATGTACCAGGTCGACCTTAGGCACCGGTTAGTAACTCGTTTCTCCGTGATAGTTTTCCACTTATTGGTCTATGTCAACCTGTAATGTACAGTGTACACTACAGGCCAAAACTTTGGGGCCACCCCTCAAAACCCTACACATTTCCAATAAATCCTTTCTATCTTCAAGTCACCTGCACCTCGGGCTATTGATATCTCTATCTGTTTCTGGGCGGATATGCAACTGATGCATCTTCAGGCCAAGTTTGGTTGGTTTAATGCTAGTATTTTGGGCACTGACACCATGTTTAAAAGGAATGAATTCATTTCAATTGGTTTGTCAATTGCAGTGTGCTGACCTCTTTTGAAAGGGTCACAGCGACAAAAATAGTGGTAAAAAACCACTCAACCAAACTTGGCATGAAGATGCATCATTTGCATATCCGCCCAGAAACAGATAGAGATATCAATAGCCCGAGGTGCAGTGACTTGAGGAGAGAAAGGATTTATTGGAAATCAGTAGGATTTTGAGGGGTGGCCCCAAACTTTTGGCCGGTAGTGTACATTCATTTTAGAAACATTATTAGCTGAACTTAATGAAAGGCCGAGATACTTCAGTTCGTGTACTAGTAGAAAATTGAATATCGTGAAGTCAAGCTAGCTATGACTGTATATCACAACTGTGCAGTTGGAAGTATGATAATTATAAAAGTAATTGTACTTGAAATTGAGAAATTGACTGATTGCTAGAGGGGCGCTTTAAGATTAAGGCTAATCCTGTTGTTCGCAAAATGGTCAAAGTTGGTGTTGAAGTGAATATTTCTTGATATTCAGGGGTTCGTCCACTGCCCTGAGCGCGACCTACATTAGCCTAGTTGTGATGACCGTCGTTTACATATTCACCTCGAAGATGTACAAGTTTACATGGGCAGGCTGGACATTTGAGGCCTTCCACGACTGGGGAAGCTTCATGAGACTCGCCATTGCGGGCATGCTCATGTGCGCTTTGGAGTACTTAATGTACGAAATTGGAATTATTTTTTCAGGTAGGTATCAGTGACTACATCGGTAGGTCTTTACTGAAGATTACTCTGTCGTGATCGGTAACTTACATCTTTCGCCAGGTGGGTAGGCTGGGATGCATCTCCGACCCGTGCCATTAAAGCACGGCTGTGTGCATTAGGTGACTCTTTATCCCTACCCACCTTGATAAGACTGGTCTCCTGTCCAACCTATGTATAGCCAGTGGTAACACCGAGGCTGGCTTGATACTATGTCGAAACAAAAATGGCCGCCATGCCTTTTATCACTTGAGAAGTTCAACGTGCTGATATTGCGTAAGTAACTTTTCATGCTTCAACTCATTCTTTTCTGTGTAGCAACACTCTCAATGCCTAATTGGTAACTTAGACCATAAATAGATAGATTTTAATAGTCCATGAATGTGTCCATGAATATACGCCGACGTTGCCTAAAGGTCAAAGGTTACGTCGGCCGTCGCGAGATACAAAACCTAATGCATACAGTCGTGCTTTAAGGAATAAGATGGAATTATGAAATATATCGGGCCTACATTGTGCAATCATTGCGCCATCCGATGGACATGATCCGCCGTCATATTCTATAGGTGTCTCATCACTGTATACTGAAAGTTAAAAGATAAAGTTTGAGTTTATAGTCTGATATCAACAACGGTAGAGGTGTCATCCGACACTTTAACCCCAGTCTATCCTGAAACCTTTCAGTAGAACTCAGATGAGCTGCCCATTCACCGCTACAATCCGAGCATTTCCGACCGGTACCCATTATTTATACACCTGGGTGGAGAGGGGCCAGTGAGGCAGAGAGACTTGCCCAAAATCTCATGCCCAGTGGGATTCGAACCCGGGACCCTCTTACTGCTAGTCGGAGGCCCGAACCACTGCACCGCCGTGGCTCCTACCGAGTTCTTTGCTAGCATATCACTCTCTGTCACTTTCAGCCTTCCTTGGGGATGCTTACGTATCAGCACTCGCCATCACATTCCAGTTAGGAGGTTTAGTGTTCCAGACATACATAGGTGTTGGCGTCGGTACTTGCATACGGGTAGGACAGCACCTCGGTTCAGGAGATGGCGTTGCAGCAAGACAATCTTGCATTGTTGGACTTACAATCGTAGGTACGAAACATGGACGAGTCGGTACAAGCGGTGAGGTTTCGCAAATCTGACGAAACACGAAGTACGAAACTAAAAAAATACGCAATTGGACTTCATTTCCATGACGTAATGTATTTCAGGAGGTGTTTGGTACCACAAAAATCGCCTTCTGCAAGAACGTCTTTTAGCGCATGACGTTAGACCAATAGAGTTACGGTGTATGTTAAACTTTGAAATTTATCTTTCGTCAAGATGTGTCACAACTCACTCGGTCTTACATGTACATGATATGCTAAAAGACGTACTGGCAGCAGGGACATTTGTGGCACCAACCATCTCCAGAAATACATCAGGTCCTGGAAGATGAATTTCATATTTCAACTTCATGTTTCGTCAAATAAGAAATAGCGATACCACGTCAAAGCTGGCTGCCGTGGACGTTGGTCTCATGCCTCAATTGACTTCCCTGTCATGCCTGTACACACACCCAAACAAAGCTTTCGGAATATTTGGAACTGCCCCTTGTGCGTTTGTAAAGATACGCAAAATAGCCTACTGAACGGTCTTCTTGACAACTATCAACTTGGTATTGCCACTTCACTCTAATATACTCAGTGCCATTCCCTTCCATGTGACTAGGTCAGTGAGTTTCAGTGAGTTCAAAAACATGTGGACCTACACTGTTAGAAATTGCAGAGGATAACAGAAAATTCCTGCAGCAGAGTTTCAGGACGTGGATCTGTAAAATTACAGACCCAAAGAAATGTTAACAGAGACGTGACTGGAGGCTGACCAAACCATATTTTCATACTGCTCTCAGAAAGCATCATTCTGGACAGTCCAACTGAGTCCAATTAATTGATGAAAACATAAATCATACCATATGTAAATTTACAGAAGGTTCTGCAGACTGCTGCAGGGAATTTCTGAAAATTTTTACAATAATTTCTAACAGTGTTCTTGTACATACATGTAGTGAACAAACCTATGCCGTACCAAAGTGATGTAATCTCCACCATGTCTTTTCCAGTTCCACTGGCTATCGTGTCGGTTACGTTGTTTATGGCGATACCCCAATATCTTGCTCGGATTTTTACGAATGACATGTAAGAACACTGTTTATCACAATATCGCTCAATTTCGCTAGATTCGGCGATTTTTCGCGATTGGGATGCGGTTCGCAGGAAACCGCTGCATGGAATCGCCTGAGTTTTCGTCACTAGCCCAATCTGTTGTCGAAACAGGTCTGAAAGAAGGGATTCTTCGAACCGATCGATACTAACCGCGTCTTGGGTGATTTGTATTGCTAATACTATTGCCTGCAGGTCAACCTGAAGCTGCATTTTATACCATCCGGTACTTGCACGTGATTTGGTTTTCAGTATAATCACAGAAAGCGATTTTTAAAATTCAGCCCATTTCATGAAACTGCAGTTGGATTAGACGATGCGCGTCAGAGCCGCACCCTCCCCCCCCCCCCGATTTATCTCTGATTTCGTCAAGATAGGTCAACCGACATAGCTTATTGAAAACCATTCTTTTCAGTGAAGTCATCGACATTGTCGCGAAAACACTGCTCCTCGGAGCTGCATTCACGCAAATACCTGGTGCTGTAAACGTACGTATTAGCAAATACAATAGGGAGGTTTAGAAATCAAACGATAGACGTATTTACGACAACGTTATTTTTCATACTACACATTAACCATAACTTATATTGCATTTTCGGTACAAAAATAACGTTGTCGTTAACGTTTACGATTATCGTTTGATTTCTAAACCTCCCTAACCATTCATTTTACTGGGAAATAATGAAAAAAGAGACAGAGGTGCATTAAATCCGGTGAATAGGATTAGGTCACTAAGCATGTCGGATATTAGAAACGGTTCTTGATAATTTACAATTTTCGGAGGTGTGAAAATTGTGTGGCAAGTTGGGCTATTTTTTTTCGATTTTCATTCTGCACTCCTCTTCATTCCGTTTACACCTCAGATGGTCGCGTGTGGAATCCTGCGGGCCTCTGGGCGTCAGACCCTCGGCATGTTGGCCATTACTATACCCTACCTCCTGGTAGGGCTTCCAATCTCTCTGCCGACAATGATGCTCACCAGCATGACCACCAACGGTACGTAGGGCCAAATGTTTTGTTTATAACAAAGTTCTTGATCAATATGAAATTTTACTTTCTTTGTTACACAAACAACTTAATTCTAGGACATTAGGAAATTAATTCTATTTGTTTGTTATAATACATGTACATTTTCAGCATAGTAGTACATGTACGTACGCGTTCGTATAAGAGTTGGCTAACTACATGTAGGCTACTCCGTGTCAGAAAAACCTTGATTCAACCAACATCTGATCATCTGGGATATGCAGAATGTGTTATGTAGGTTCGGGACCAAGCTTCAATCTAGAGACTGTCTCTCAATCGAGGGACGGTATGCACAATCGAGGGACCGTGATGTCATCAGCATCCATTTTTGCCATCTACCCTGCCCATGCTTCCTTGGCATGTTTACCTTCGGGGCGTCCTTCTAACACTGGCACTGTGTTGGGTTAAACTGTCCAACCTGTCAAGATATGAGCCAAAAGAATCTGTTCCCAACATTCCAAGTTGAATCTGCCGGTCACCGTGTCACTGTTGACTGAGTTTCGCCGGGCACTGCCGGGGTGCAGAACAAAAACACCCAATTTTGTTCCCATAAAAAACACTTTGCTAAGAAAATAATGGAGTTGCTGAAGTTAAATGAGGTACGAAACTATTCTTTTTAAAGTTCTCTGATAAGATGTTTTAGGGTCAAGAGTACAGTTTAAGGGGAAATAGTAAAAATATTGGTTTGAATTTGGTTCATTACTACTGCATTTGTATACTTGCCTACATTTTCTGTACATCGCCTGTACATCACTTGTGCATAGGCCGATGCCATGCTAGGCCAGGGTGGAGGAAGCAGACGCATGTATTGACAACAACAACAACTGAAAAAAGTGACATCACGGTCCCTCGATTGTGCATACCGTCCCTTGATTGTGCATACCGTTCCTCAATTGAGAGACGGTCTCTAGATTGAAGTTTGGTCCCGAACCTGGGTACATGTATTATTTTTGGGTTCCAAATGAGGATTTTATCTGTGGCTCCTTTTTCGTGGTACTTGAGTTTTTTGAGGGCCCAAGGTTTTTCTTGACTCAGATCAATATGATGGTCCAAGGTAATTTGGGTGTTAGAAATGGTTTAATATAATCTAAACTCCCATTTACATGTCCCATTCCTGAACTCGGAAAAATGACTAAATCTTAAGTTGAAGATAATAGGGTGGGGGTATGGTCATAAAGAGTAATATCCTGTCCACTTACTTGTCCCACTCCTGAGACTCGCAAAGAACGAGAGCGTGCGTTCTTCAACTTATGATTTGGTCATTTTTTCCGAGTTCATGAATGGGACAGGTGAGTGGGAGTTCAGAGTATGATTGCATGTCTACGGTTAACCCTCTTGGTGCCACACTTGTGTTGGTAACAATTCCCATGTGAACCCCATAAACTTCGGGCTTTAATTAAATATTAAAGCCAGTACTTTTTCACCAGGACCTGAGAGATGCTGATACATTCCTTTATATCCCATCCTTGCATGTGGGACAAACAAATGGACAAGAAATACGTGGAGGTAAACCTTAGGCGCCGTATTTCAACAATCTTGGGTAAAGTTGGAATTTTGGACATATTCGTCAGGCTTATCACGGATTCTCTTCTTTTTCTACAGGATACTTTCTTGGTATGATTATTGCTATATCAATCGAGTGTGCAATAATCATGGTGTTTGTCTATAAAACTGATTGGGACAAGGAACTAGAGAAAGCTGCTTTCAACACGAAATCTGGACGTTACAGCGATGACGGTGAAAAAACG
Source organism: Notospermus geniculatus (assembly GCA_002633025.1). NCBI lineage: Eukaryota > Metazoa > Nemertea > Pilidiophora > Heteronemertea > Lineidae > Notospermus > Notospermus geniculatus. The sequence goes on from NMRB01000611.1 coordinate 124,942, forward strand.
GGTAAGTACAATGTATGTACGCTGGTGGACAGAAATATTAGGGCACTTTCAAAATTCTAGGTCATTTCAAACCTCTTTTGCTACGCTGGTGAACAGAAATATTAGGGCACTTTCAAAATTCTAAGTCATTTCAAACCTCTTTTGCTACGCTGGTGGACAGAAATATTAGGGCACTTACAAAATTCTAAGTCATTTCAAACCTCTTTTGCTTTCCTTTTGTCTCTAACCACTTAGTTATTTTTCTTATTAACCAGAACATTTTTACCTTGGCAAATGGGTTATATAATCCCATGAGATTGTCCGTGCCAATGGTTATTGACATGGGGTTGCCGATAGATGAATAACAAAGACAATCATGATGCGCTTCATCCAAACTCCCCTCCAATAGCTTATTAGCCTTTGAATTAGAGAGCCTTGAATGACACCCATCATAATTATCCTTGTTGACCATGGATCAGCAACCCGTTGTCTGTAAACTTATGGACAGTCAGAGGGTATTATATAACCCACTAGCCAGGGTAAAAATGTTCTGATTAATAAGAAAAATTGGTTAGTGGTTAGAGACAAAAGGAAGGCATAAGAGGAAAATGACCTAGAATTTTGAGGAAATGTCCTAATATTCTGTCCACCAGTGTAGGTCGTTGAATACACGTAGGTCACAGATTATAATGTCAACATACGTGTTATAAATTTTAAATACTGTTGTAGGCCTCATTAACTGACTTTCAATCTTACAATTTCTATCAATTTGTTCAATATATTTGCCAGGACTCCTGTCCGATTCCTCCAACCACGATGATACTAATTACGGCGCCGTCGACATTCCACAGCGGAAGCAGGCCAATGACAACGTTTGTCGTGTGTTGGTGAAACGTTTGTGTACAGTGTTCGTCATCCTCCTCATTCTCGCAGCCGGAATACTAGTCCATTTCTACGTCAAGGTTGGCAATGAACTTCCCTTTGACGAGTGCCGGGAGCGGAATATCTGCAACTCGACGGCCACCGCCTTTCCAACGAAAAACATCACCACGGACCCTCTTTTCGGGGCGTTTCCTTGAAGGCTATTCAAATGTGATACTGATAATAAAGACAAATAAGTACTGATTCCAGAAGGGCTGAGTGATTGATATTCAAGCTTCAAGCTGGCCGTCTAACATGGACGATAGTAATGGACAGAACACTGATTCACACCATCATGGTCATTATTCGTTTTGACATTTGTGACCCGGCACAACAAAATGAGTCGGAATGCGCACAGAAGACCCAACATGTCCAAGGTGACACCAACGGTTTGTTGATTTCAGAATTGTCTACCCATTGTGAAATTTGACTTGTCGATTTCTGTAGTTTTTGTCTGGTGTCATCTTCGGTCTTTTTCTGTGCGCATACTTGGGTTATTGAGAATGCCCATTTCGATTATGCAATGACCATGCTGATCAGATATGGTGACAGGACAAAACGTACCTAGGACAAAATGTATCGGACAAAAGGTACCATTTGTCCGGGCACCTTTTGTCCAGGTACATTTTGTCCGGGTACATTTTGTCCAGTACCAATTGTCCAGGTACATTTTGTCCTAGAACCATCAGATATCAAGGTCAAGGTCAAGGTTAATTACGGGATGAGGTATTGGCATGAGATCAAGTTCTATGGGCCTCATCGTATCCATCAGTCAGTGTATCCTGATCTCTGTCAATGTATCCTGATCTCCATCAATGTATCTTATCTATCAATGTATCTTGATCTCTATCAATGTACCGTTCATGTACCGGAAGAAGCACCTGTACATCGGGAACCATACGACATTTACAGTGTCAACTTGTTTGGACTTGTCTAAGAGATAGACGTCCCTTATAAGTTCGGGCCAATATCATCAAATGAATGAACATGAAAGTGTATTATATGAATAATACCGAACCAAATACGTGATTTTGTTGGTGATTTATTTTCGAAATGAGATACCAAGTATATGTATTCGCCTGGCATCGCTCGTGACTTTTCGGTCATTTTCACTGGCGATTTCAAGAGCGATATCGCATCTCGCTGCGATTGATGTTTTCACCAGAGATTTCATGGCCGAAGCGTTATAGCGATTTCCCGCCGGCGAGTTTTAAGGGCCGGTTTGACGGGCGTTTTTATCGCGGCGATTTCAACACTGTTGGCGATATCGCATCCAAAACGCCCGTGAAAACGCCAAAAATGCCAACAGCGGGTGGCATCGCCAGCGAGAGAAAAAAGCCATGGTAAAACTCGATCAACAGTCGATCGACCTACGGAGCGATATCCGTTTTTACTGAGCGTTAAAAAAGTGGCGATTATCGCGGCGATAAAACAGCCCGTCAAACCGGCCCTTTAAGGGCCGGTTTGACGGGCGTTTTTATCGCGGCGATTTTAACGCTGTTGGCGATATCGCATCCAAAACGCCCGTCAAAATGCCAAAAACGCCAACAGCGGGTGACATCGCCAGCGAGTGAAAAAAGCCATGGTAAAACTCGCGAGCGGGAAATCGCTGTAACACTTCGGCGATAAAATCTCTGGTGAAAACATCAATCGCAGCGAGATGCGATATCGCTCTTCAGATCGCCAGTGAAAATGACCGAAAAGCCAAGAGCGATGCCTATCGCTGTAGCGGCAAAAAAGCCATGTATTCACATGGCTATTTTGTCGCAAGGGATGACGAATCGCCCGTGAAAAATGAAATCGGCGATAAACCAGCTAGTGAAAACAGTCGATCGACCTACGGTGCGATATCCGTTTTTACTGAGCGCTAAAAAAGTGGCGATTATCGCGGCGACAACAACGCCCGTCAAACCGGCCCTTTACCATGGCGTTTTTCTCTCGCTGGCGATGTCACCCGTTGTTGGCGTTTTTGGTGTTTTGACGGACGTTTTTGATGCGATATCGCCAACAGCGATAAAAACGCCCATCAAAACGGCCTTTAAGGGATTTCCAAGCGAAACGGTGAATGAATATATACTAGTTCTTGACCGTTTCACCCCAAGTTTATCTGGTGGTCCAAGTAGTGCTTGGTTTTTCCTTAATAAATATAACAGACCCCCTCATAAGAAGAGCTTCCCAAGGAAATGGACAACATGGATCAATTCCGATTTTTATTACTAGCCAATAAAAACCTGACAACTGCAGGTAAGATGCAGGTTGCGGAGCTTTTCAACGTCATCGTGTGATCTTCCAACGGTTACATTGCATACGTCAACATGGATCACTTAATCCAATGACATTAACGGTTTCGTAAGCAAAAACAGGACATCTTTAGCGATACAGGAGGTGACCAGAGCCCCGCAACTCACCTCGTGATTGGCTGATAATTGTTTTTTGCCTGCTGCCCGCCATCGCTGGTCACATTTCCATGCAATACTTGCCACAATCCAAACCGCACAGAAAGTCCGATAGTGCTTTCGGTGCCTATCGGCGGTTTAGTTAATGGGAACATATGTTATAACCAACTGCCAATAGGCGCCGGTAGTACTATCAGACATTCTGTGGGGTCGGCCCAGGAGGATACCTCCCAGACGATGCAACCGCACTACAACAATCCACGTTACTTCTCCACCATGCGATGTCTTCATCATTCACAGAAGGAAAAAACGATCTCATCTCGAGATGAAATTAATCTCCAACTCTTGTCCCTAAAATGAGTTTCGTTTGCAACTCGAATAGACATAACTGGGTCTCCACTTGAGATGACATTGTCTCCAAGTGGTTAAAATGATTCTCAGCTGTTTCCACCGGATTGTATGTTGTCTCTAATCAAATAAACATAAGTTGTGTCTCCATATATAAAAATAAACGTTTCACACCCAGTGAGTTTCGAACCCAGGACCCTCTAATCGCAAGTCGGACACCAGAACCACCACACCACCGAGCTCTTCATACATGTATAAGCAGATTTTGGTTCCATTTCGGTTTGTTTCCAATTTTCTCCCGCTGATGCCCCGTCCCATCGATCGACTGGAGAACTGAGAAAACTGAAAATGAGTAGACTTTGTCTCTACTTCAGAATGAGACTCCAGTTGCAGTTATCTCCAGTCGATGCAAGAGGGCTCCAGCCTTAGAAAACTGGTACTCATTCTGTTTCGAGTGGCACAAAGAAACTCATTTTAGGGACAAAATAGTATTTGTTTTATATGAAGGACAACCGATTTTTTTAAATTTCCTACAGCTTTATTCATACGGGTGCAAGTAAATGTTTAAATATCGGTAGTTAAAGCAAATGCTAGTTTTTTTATTCGCAGGGCCGCGCCATTGGGGGAGGGGGTCAAGCCTTGGTGAAGGATTTTATCTTCCATTCTTCCAACTTTCTCCGCTAATGCACAATGGGTAATGCTTCCCGTGTGACAGTACCCGCTTTATTGTTTCGCCGACACTCACAAACGGAGAGATATGTTTATCAAATCTTCCCCAACAATCACGTCCCGACTTATTCCTTCAGTCTTTTGTGTGTTTGAAGGCAAACGGTACAATGAAAAATATTACACCGATCCTTTATAAAAGTCAGAAGGTGATGTAATCAATATGCGGGCTTCAAGGTATGGCGAGTGTAAATGTTCAGCCGTCATGGTTTGATGTACGCAATGCCTGTTCGAAATCTAACTAGGGTTAAAGTTGAGGACACAGACCTGCGTACGTGACCGGAAATCAGACTGAGAGCAGGCCGGAAGTCCGCCATTTTGGTAAATATGAGAGGAGTTCTGAACACGGATATATTGTCTAATTGCCACTTATTCAGGTAAGTCAAGAAGATATTTCATCTAAGCAGCCATCAAATAACAAACGGTGCTTTTGTTATGCTACTTTCGATATTAGCTGGCCCCCAAAAGGCACTGCTTCGGCCGTGTGTTTGTGAACAGAAGTCATCATCGTCTACTACTGCGCATGCGTTGGCCACATAGGGGAATTCCCTACTGAATATACGACACTCAGTGTTTTATTTTTTGCTCAAGAGCACGTGCCATTGTTTACAGTTTGGACTTAGAAATTTTTCGTCTACAAAACATCACACATCATTCCACAGAATGTGAGGATTATTTGTGCATCTTCTGTCGATAGGACATTATGATGATTTTGATAGCCTGTATGGCACCGACACCGGTGCTGCAAATTGAGGGGGATCTAAAATATTTGGAGGCAAAAAGCTAGACCCCCACTAGTCATGAAATTCACGACTTCGAATATTTGGGATATTCTATACAGCACCCCTCGTTGTGTGGAGGAAATTCTCCCGTCTGAGAAGGGGTAAATGTTTTCACTGCTGGTGAAGCTCTGGAAGCAGGACATCATTTAAAAAGTATCCTATCATGAAGTTTCAATGTTCTAGATGACACTCCTACCGTTGCCCAAAAAATCTGACCACTTGTAAGGCGTTTAAAATCCGAAGTTTGAAGGACAGTGAAAACACGCCGCCATATCCCTGTACATTGGTTTGTTGACTTCCGGAGCGAAAGGTCACTTGGGAGTTGAAGGTTCGAAAGGTCGTAATTATCGGATGTTTCTTCGCCCTTGGAGGAATAAACTTTCACCATTGCGCATGCGCAGAAGGCGCAGTTTGAGCAATCGGAAACACTCGGCGATTTCCGATGACAGCAGAGGCAAACGCCGAAAGTGACGTCATCAAAACATTATGGCAGCCAAGTTCGGCGCGATGCAAGATCGCACCGAAGAAAAGCAATTAAACCAATGTGTTCTGGTCAGATTACAATCAAAATGGTCCAGTCACCTACTGTTTTATATGAACATTACAAATATTTGGTATTAAAAGCAATTTTCGCTGTAGGTTTTCGAGATATTCGCAATAAAAGTGCAGCGTGTTCGCCCTATTGATATGCAAATTTTCGTTTACACTAGTCCCCATAGGAGTTTGTATTGATGTATCCGGTCGTAGAATCATAACTCTGTTATGTTCGGAGACAGGAGTTTTCGGTCTAGACCCCCACAGCTCTCTGTGTCGTCCACACCCTACTGTATACACTCTCTGAGTGCCACTTTTTAAGTATTACATAACTAAAAGACTTCAAATTTGCAAAAGTAATTTTTTCATGTTATTTTATGCGTACATGTTCTGAGTCCCCTCCCAGAGCCCCGTCCCAGAATCCCATGTTCTGAGTCCTATGCGCCAGCGGTGTGAGTGTGTGTGGGGGGGATTCCTCGCCAAGGGGCAGTTGCATGTCCTTACGTCCTCAACAGGGAGGATCCACCCCTGTCCTTCCCCAGTCCACCATGCTGGGTCAACACCCTAATTAACTACCACTTGGTGAGGAGTCCCTCCCCTGTGAGGCCCCCCTCGTGTTCACCCAGTGAAGAATCTCTCCCCCTGTGCGCTCACCCCTCTGAGGAATCTCTCTGCTGTAAGGAATCTCACCCCTGTGAGGAATCTCTCTGCCTCTGAAGGCAAAAATGGGGGGGGGGGAGTGCCTTGTCCAAGCCCCGGGTAAAAGGTAGGGGGTCTACACACTTTCAAAACATGAAAGAGATCAATCATATCACCTGATCAACCAACCATAACATGATAATAATAACTCGAAGGCAACAAGTAAAGAGCCATGTAGACATGGTAGATGGCCTGGATATTTCTAAGTCCAAACTGTAAGCAATGGCACGTGCTTTTGAGCTAAAAACAACACAGTGCCATATTTTCAGTGGGGAATACCCCAACGCATGCGCAGCAGACGATGATGACTTCTGTTGGTAACCGCAAGTGTTTTAGTGAAAAATGAGACCACCAATTTGCTGGGAGTATAAAAGATTGATGCAAAAAATCAAACTGATTAAGTCGGGGTGATGACCCGTTGATGTTGTGTCTCGTACGAGTGTGTCAAACATGTTGGGAGGCCTGGATTGGCACTATGTCATTAAAAAGGGGGTGTTTACCATCGTTGGCATTTTGAATTCGTAAAAGGTGTACTAGAACGTTCAGGCAACATCTTTTTGCGCCAAACTTGCATTGTCGGCTATTTTGCACCTCATGTATGGATCCCGGGAGATACGGATGGGAAAAGCAATGATCTAGTGTCTTGTGTTTTCAGTTCAAAGACATTCCTGTACTGGCGTCGGTATTATGAGTGAGGTCATGCTTTGTGTGAAACGAATCTTCTGCCTTTAGTTTCATCTTCGTCGTGTTGAGAATATCCTTGGTGAGTGTAATCGATTTTTCATACTGGTATCTGATCTCGATTTCCCAATTTCACTTCCTGGTGACGCTTTGAAAGTTTTCTTCATGTGCATCACAAACTTCACTGATTGATGTTCTAATCATTTGAGAAGTGCTCTACTTCTTGACATGACAAGTGAATTTAAAGGGTCCCTGCAGGCAGCCTCCTCCTAGGCATTTGATGGGCTCATTAACAGATCGGTTGGCATGAGAATGTAACTTTGACATGTATTGCAAGTAAAATACACTAACCATCAACATTTGAGCCAAAATCAGAAGGTTGTCAGTTGCCAGTGCCACCTGTGAACCCACTGTGAATGCACTGATGAGCCAAATAGTACCAGCCTATAGGGACCCTTTAATACCGAACAAGTGATGCACATTGAAAGTAAATTCATTTACATCAAGGGAATGTTTCAAAGTGATCTGTCCCTTGGTACGAGAGATTACTCCTTTTTTAACTGAACATTTTTTTTCTACTATCACCATTTTCTATTTTTCTATTTTTCGTCAGTTGTTTTATGTTCCCCTTCCTCTCTTTCAGATGCCATCGAAGGAACTGAGTCTCTCAACCTTTGCTCTGCCTCTTTCTGTATCAATCAATGAATCAACAAATAAAACGTTGTTGTAGTTTGCACCACATGCAATCTGACATTACACGGACAGAGAAATGAACTGCCAAATGTTAATTCCATACGTTGATCGCCGCTGGTGCCACCTTTTGTGAAGTTGGACAGCGTTTCCTTGGCCTCGTGATGACAGGGCTTTGCAAGTTCGGGACAAAGACAAAGTAAGTTAGATTCATAAATGGGATTTGATGATGGCAGAATTGATGAGGTTGTGGGGAGTCGATGAATGCAGGATGAACAGCCACACCTTTAACTGAAGGACGATTTGCACGACGGCTTCTCATCCCTGGCAACTATTTGTGGAACATGGCGTGCGGTTGTCTATAAAACTACGACCTAATACTTTATATAAAGCTGAGACCCCACAACAACCACATTTTCCCACATTTTTCTCTTCATGCAGATGACAACTCCTGTTTGTTTATCATTTGAGAGAAAGCAATCTACCCGTTTCCCATGTAACTTGTATGTCTTTTTGATTTTCAACTACGTTTTGTTGTGTATGTTTTTTCTCTAAGATTCCTTCTTTTGTATTGCAGCCGTCATCTTCGAAGAAACTTTGCTCAAAGGTCAGGCTTTGTGAGGAACGAATCTTCTGTCTTTAGTTTCATCTTCGTCGTGTTGAGAATATCCTTGGTGAGTGTAATCGATTTTTCATACTGGTATCTGATCTCGATTTCCCAATTTCACTTCCTGGTGACGCTTTGAAAGTTTTTCTTCATGTGCATCACAAACTTCACTGATTGATGTTCTAATCATTTGAGAAGTGCTCTACTTCTTGACATGACGAGTGAATTTAAAGGGTCCCTGCAGGCAGCCTCCTCCTAGGCATTTGATGGGCTCATTACCAGATCGGTTGGCATGAGAATGTAACTTTGACATGTATTGCAAGTAAAATACACTAACCATCAACATTTGAGCCAAAATCAGAAGGTTGTCAGTTGCCAGTGCCACCTGTGAACCCACTGTGAATGCACTGATGAGCCAAATAGTACCAGCCTATAGGGACCCTTTAATACCGAACAAGTGATGCACATTTGAAAGTAAATTCATTTACATCAAGGGAATGTTTCAAAGTGATCTGTCCCTTCGTACGAGAGATTACTCCCTTTTTTAACTGAACATTTTTTTCCTTCTATCACCATTTTCTATTTTTCGTCAGTTGTTTTATGTTCTCCTTTCCTCTCTTTCAGATGCCATCGAAGGAACTGAGTCTCTCAACCTTTGCTCTGCCTCTTTCTGTATCAATCAATGAATCAACAAATAAAACGTTGTTGTAGTTTGCACCACATGCAATCTGACATTACACGGACTGAGAAATAAACTGTCAAATGTTAATTCCATACGTTGATCGCCGCTGGTACCACCTTTTGTGAAGTTGGACAGCGTTTCCTTTGCCTCGTGATGACAGGGCTTTGCAAGTTCGGGATAAAGACAAAGTAAGTTAGATTCATAAATGGGAATTGATGATGACAGAATTGATGAGGTTGTGGGGAGTCGATGAATGCAGGGTGAACAGCCACACCTTTAATTGAAGGACGGTTGTCAATAAATAAAACTAAGACCTAAGACTTTATATAAAGCTGAGCCCCACAACAACCTCATTTCTCTTCATGCAGATGACAGCTCCTGTTTGTTTATCATTTGAGAGAAAGCAATCTACCCGTTTCCCATGTAACTTGAATGTCTTTTTGATGTTGAATGACGTTTTGATGTGCAGTATATGTTTTTTCTCTAAGTTTTCTTCTTTTATATTGCAGCTCTCATTTTCCAAGAAACCTTCCTCCAAGGACACGCTTTGTGAGAAACGAGTTTCAACTTTGTCGTGTTGAGGATATCTTTGGTGAGTGTAATCGATTTCTCATACTGGTATTTGATCTCCATTTCCCAATTTCACTTCGTGGTGACGCTTTGAAATTTTTCTTCATGTGCATTACTGACTTCACTGATTGATTTTCCCATTAGTTGAGAAGCCCTGCCTACTTCTCGACATAAAAAGTGAATTTAAAGGGTCCCTACCGGCAGCCTCCTCAATATTGATGGGCTCATTACCAGATCGATTGGCATGAGAATGTAACTCTCAGGTGTATTGCAAGTAAAATACACTAAACATCAACATTTGAGGCCACTCAGAAGGTTGTCAGTTGCTAGCGCCACCTCTGAACCCACTATGAACGCACTGATGAGCCAAATAGTAGCAGTCTATAGGGTCTTTTTAATACCGAAGAAGTGATGCACATTGAAAATAAATAATTCATTCACCACAAGGGAAGGTTTCGAAGTGATCTGTCCCATCTAACTTGGTAGGAGAGGTTACTCCTTTTTAACTGAAGATTTTTTCCTATTTTCATCATTTTCTATTTTTCTTCTTTTTTGTCAATTGTTGTATGTTCTCCTTTCCTGTCTTTTCAGATGCCATCCAAGGAACTCAGTCTCTCCTCCTTTGCTCTACGTCCTGTCTATATTAATCCTTCAATCAACAAAGCGTTGTTGTAATTTGCACCACATGCAATCTGACATCACACGGACTGAGAAACGAACTGTCAAATGTTAATTCCGTACGTTGATCGCCGCTGGTGCCACCTTTTGTGAAGTTGGACATCGTTTCCTTGGCCTCGTGATGACAGGGCTTTCCAAGTGCGGGATAAAGACAAAGTAAGTTAGATTCCATAAAAAATAGGATTTGATTATGACAGAATTGATGAGGGTGTGGGGATCGATGAATGCAAGATGAACAGCCACACCTTTGTTTGAAGGACGAGTTGCACGACGGCTTCTTATCTCTGGCAACTATTTGCGGAACAAGGCGTGTGGTTGTCTATAAAACTAAGACCTAAGACTTTATATAAAGCTGTGACCCCACAGCAACCACATTTTCCACATTTCTCTTCATGCAGATGACAACTCCTGTTTGTTTATCATTTGAGGGAAAACAATCTGCCCGTTTGGCATTTAACTTGAATGTCTTTTTGAATGACGTTTTGATATGTATGTTTTTTCTCTAAGTTTTCTTCTTTTGAATTGCAGCTATCATCTTCCAAGAAACCTTGCTCCAATGTCAGGCTTTGTGAGAAGCGAATCTTCTGCCTTTAGTTTCATCTTCCTCGTGTTGAGAAATCCTTGGTGAGTGTTGATCGATTTCTCATACTGGTAATTGATTTTGATTTCCGTTGCAACTATTCGGAAACACGGCGTGTGGTTGTCTATAAAACTAATACCTAAGACTCTATAAAGCTGAGACCCCACCTACAAAACTAAGGATGAGTTGGTGTATGATCCAGGCTACCACCGTGGCAGCTGATCATGAACCCAATGGCCAACATCCTGACCAGCTTCTTTGGTGTTTGCCTCCAATGTTTCGGTGTGAAGGTCTGTTCAGATTTCGCACCGAAAATTTGAAGATTACATAGTAATTAAAGGTGTTTCCTTTCTTTATTCACCTGAGATATTGAAGTGGCCTGATGGAGATAAATTCCCAATCCACAATGTTTTGACCTTGAAATTTTGACCATAATCCTATGACCGTGGAACTCAAGGCCCCTGCAACATTTCGATTTAACATTTTTCATTTGTTTTCCTGGTACGTTCATGCACATGGCCATGGACCATTTCATTAGCTTTCTAGAGTCTGAGGTCTTAGTACTGTAGATAACCAGAACCATGTGTCTTCTGCTGTAGAACTCCTGTTCCTGTCTTTGAGCACAAAACATTCCTGGCCAGACCTTGGTTTTCTGTGGTCAGTTCCTAAAATGCTGGCTCGAATTTTTTTTCTTATTCTCCCTAAAATGGAAGGCATTATGATCGGAGTGTAAGGAACTGATATCCCGCATCGATAATGTTGAACTGTGAATGCATTTTGTCTCTAGAGACGTGTATGTACTATAGATAGGCATATGCATGTGACAGTTGCTTCCTTGTTCGTGGGACGCTGATGTTAGCCCTATGTAACGTATGGGGTGGTGGGTAAAACCTTCTGATACACTCTGAAGACATACATAGCCTTGCCTTGTCGTGTTTCCGTGTTCATCCAATCACATTCGAAATATTTTAACGATGGTTCTCGAACCTTTGGATTGTTGGATTTCAAGTTTTTTTCTTGTATTTCAGTCGTCAACTTGTGTGTTCTAATCTGAGCTGCTTGTACCGTTCACGCCAGCCCTGAAGTTAATATTCTACCATCCACATGACCTTCCTGTTCGTATCCACATCCGTACGGCACCATTAAGTTGAGAATATTTATGTACCGGTAAGTAGACTTCAACTTTCACTTATCATCAATCCTCTTATGGTGTGTCGTCTTGACGGACTACAGATTGGTACTTGAAAGACAGTATCGCCGCCAGTGGTCAGTGGAACCAAGTTTGCCTTAATATATCCGGCTGGCGGATTTGTTCCTGAACCTTTCAACAAGTACACTGTACATTTTGTAGTTACTCTTATAGCCGCGAGAGTGACCCTTTTTTTAGCTCACCTCAGAGAGTGAGCTTTTCTCATGACGTGTCGTTGGATTCCATGAATGCCAAGGCTGAAAACGAAATGCAAGACTGTCAAGTTCTCGTCACCGGCATTTCTCTAACTTATTGCATCAGTACTAACATTAAATTTAGAAATGGAGAGACGGAAGTACATTCACCAGATTTGCAGTGATGCAGTGTGCTTGCATAGACGTATTAGTAAGATACCTCCATACCTAATCCAATTAAAAGACCATTAGGCCTACAACTGGCCTTAAACTGATCAATTTAAAGGAGCTGGACGTCCAAGTTGTAAACAAACTGGTTTGTTTACAAACAGTGGCCAGCAAACTAGTTTTATTCCTTCGTGAAGGTGGCAGCACCAGTGATCGTTAGACTGGTGCCCGGTCCAATGCAACTCACTCACGATATTCACGTCAGTACATATCACGGACAATAGGTGGCAGCACCGCAGGCGTCGCGTGGATAGAGAACCAGTGAGTGAGTGTTTACAACTTGGACGTCCAGCTCCTTTAACATACATCGTTCTGTGTAGTGATGCTTTGATACATTTACTAATACATTTGGTGCCTTTAAAACAGTCTAAATCTGTGGTGTGTGTGGTGTGTCTTGGCTGAGCAAAAAGACTTAAAACAAAGGCATGGTAAACAATCATATGGATTAACACAGGAAGTTAAAATATCTCACCTCTCTGCAATGCCATCTGATGTACTTTACAGTAACTAGACTAATTTCTACGACATGAATGGCAAAATGGGTAGCAAAGGTGGGAAGCTTCTTTTATGGCCAACACCCATCCCACATGCCACAAAATTGAGCGGAAAAGTATTTATCTCCCAAATATTGCCCCTAAAATGGCTTTGACATTCTCTACAATATGAATTATTGCAGACTGTAAGTATAGGCCTATTTGAGCTTTTGTTCAGTAACCTTTCTTGAGAAACAAACGAAAATTTGAGTCGTTCAGAATTTGACTGTATTGGTTAGAAAGGGGTAATATCAAGAGTTGTCCAAGGGATATCAACTGGCACCCCCCTGATTCATGATAAGGAAGCCCCCAGGCTACCAGAAACAAGAGAGAGAAAAACTTTATCCGACCAAACCAGGTTCACTAAAATTTGGGGGTTTGGCTCCCGGGCTGGACAAACCGAAAACACAAAAAGTGCAATGAATCCTAAACTACAAGCTGGATCATCTCCAAATTTTTAGCTCACCTGTGAGCTTTAGTCGGGCCAAAATTTCCTGTAGACGCAGATGGTACCTCGGTATATCACCACACAAAATCAGTAAACTCCTGGTCAAATGCCCACGAAACGTGCCACCCCACGAAAACTACTAAGTAATGTGCAGAGACGTACATGTTGTACATGTGTGTGTGATGTTAGCAGTCAATAGCTGAAACCTTGGAGGAATTGCTGGCTTCCTCCAAGCTCAAACGGTTTAGAAATGTGCCCTTGTTCTCAGGATGTTAAAAAACTCCATCTACTGAAGGCCAATCTTCCTTCAACATGACTCCATTAGTGAGGTTTCGCAAATCTGGAACACGAAGTACTAAATACGAAATTCAACTTCATTTCCAGGACTTAAATATGGTTGCTCCCACCATGTCCTGCTGCCACTGCGTCTTTCAGCACATCTTGAATTTCTAAATTACTACTTCGTATCTTCGAATTGGAAACGAAAGATAAATTTCTACGTATGATACCGTAATCTATAGCGGTCTAATGTCAAAAGCTTAAAGACGTTCTTGCAGCAGGGGATGTTTGTGGTGCCACCCATCTCCTGAAATATATTACGTCAGGGAAATGAAGTCCAATTTCGTATTTCGTACTTCGTGTTTCGTCAGATTGTCAAACTAGGGAGTTTTCGCAAATCTGACGAAAAACGAAGTACGAAATACGAAATTGGACGTCATATTTATGACGTAATGTATTTCAGGAAATGGCTGGTACCATAAATATTGCCTGCTGCAAGAGCGTCTTTTAGCGTATGACGTTAGAACGACAGAGGTACGGTGTATATTAAACTTTGCAATTTATCTTTCGTTTCCACTTCGTTCATACGAATTGGAAATTTAAAAATCCAAGATGCACCATAACTCTTTCGATCTTATATGACATGCTAAAAGACGCACTGGCAGGAGGGACATTTATGGTACCAACCATTTCCTGAAATACATTACGTCATGGATATGACGTCCAATTTCGTATTTCGTACTTCGTTTTTCGTCAGATTTGCGAAAACTCCCTACTCTCCTTTGTGAACAATTTACGATGCCAGGCTTGTGTGTGGGTATTGTATTAGATAAATTGAAAACGACCTAGATTGAACTCCATTACTATAGCAGCTGCCTCGGGCGTCGCTCGTTCGACTCCCCTCTAGGACGTTTTTTTTTCACCGCTTCTCCTCTCTCATGGTTTTCCTTTTTCTTATTACTGAAAAAACTCTAAGTGCACGTACATATGTACAGTGTACATGTACTTGTTGAAAGGTTCAGGAAAGAAATTCGCGTCTGACTGTGCACTACGCTTAAGTGGCACATACATCTGTTAATTCAATCGACCATGTTTCGACCAATCTTTCAAAAGGGACTAGTTTTCAGCGGGCAGCTTCTCCAGTCTCCTTCAGTAACGTTGGCTGATTCTAAATGAACTTTAATTTGCTTCAATTTATTCTTATTTTTTCTAATATTGCAGGTTCTTGTGCGGATTGTGGAACAACATGCTTTCTTCCGTCTTACACATATCATGAAGTGGAGAATATCCTTGGTTAGTATCAGTCGATTTCCCGTGTTCTATCTCGATTTCACTCCCTGACTGCTGTTACAATTTCTTTTCATGTACACCACCACCGGCACTTCTCCGATTGTACTTCTCATTATACATGTACGAAAAGTACATATTCATGTAGGCCTTGTGATGTACATTGAAAAGGAATTCCTCAACAGCTAAAGGGGAGACTCGTGATGTTTTTTTCTTGACACTCTCAATGGTGAAAGGCAGTATTGCCACTGGTGATCAGTGGAACCATAGATGATGGCGGTTTCCAAAAAAGTCCAGTGGAACGGTTCGAAAAATAAACTACATGTATCTCCAACTATCCCCATTTTTCCTGTTTGAGGAGAAGGAAGGGGTTAATGTTCAATGAAAGGGGCAGGGAAGGAGAAGTTGAAAAATAAACTATCTCCATTTTTCCAGTTCAAAGAACAGGAAAGGGTTAATGTTCATTTAAAGTGACTAGGGTGGGAAAAGTTGAAAAATAACCTATCTCCATTTTTCCAGTTTGAAGAACAGGAAGGGGTTAATGTTCATTTAAAGTGACTAGGGTGGGAAAAGTTGAAAAATAAACTATCTCCATTTTTCCAGTTTGAAGAACAGGAAGGGGTTAATGTTGATTGAAAGGGGCATAGGAAGGATAAGTTGAAAAATAAACTATCTCCATTTTTCCAGTTCAAAGAACAGGAAAGGGTTAATGTTCAGTTAAAGTGGCTAGGGTAGAAAAGTTGAAAAATAAACTATCTCCATTTTGGGTTCGAAAAAATGAACTATCTCCAAAAACGTCCAGTGGAAGGGTTCGAAAAAATGAACTATCTCCAAAAACGTCCAGTGGAAGGGTTCGAAAAATAAACTATCTCCAAAAACGTCCAGTGGAAGGGTTCGAAAAATAAGCTATCTCCAAAAACGTCCAGTGGAAGGGTTCGAAAAATAAACTATCTCCAAAAACGTCCAGTGGAAGGGTTCGAAAAATAAACTATCTCCAAAAACGTCCAGTGGAAGGGTTCGAAAAATAAACTATCTCCATTTTTTCTTATGTTGCAGGTTCTTGTACGCATTCTGGAACAACATCCTTGGTAAGTATTACACCGATTTGCCGATTTCACTCCCTCTTGTGGCTGTCGAAATTTCTTTTCATGTACATCACTACTTCTTCGATTAATTTTTCATATTTTGATAAGATATATACTTATCATTTCATGAAAAATTAGTCTAACACTGAAGTAGTGATGTACATAGAAAAGGAATTTCGTCTCAGCGGCAGGGGAGATTACTCCTGACCGTCTCAAAGTTTCGGAGCTAGGGGTGGAACTAAAAATTTTTTTGTTGGACTTAGAGCATTTTTTAGGGGTTTTTTGGGCATTTTTTAGGCAATTTTGGCTTATTTTTGCCATTTTTCTGCTATTTTTGCCACTTTTTTGGCTATTTTTATCATTTTTTTCTTATTTTTCTATTATTTTTCTATTATTTTTATTATTTTTCTATTTTATTTCTTTTTTCTTTTATTTCTTCTTTCTTTTATTTCTTCTTTCTCTTTTCAGAGTCCAGAAGCTGAAGTCGCTTTTCTTTTTCTTCCTTTTGTCTGTAGTAATCAATCAACAAATAAAAAGCTATTTATTAATTGATTCGTTTCCTTGATCATTGTCCAAGTCCAGAGGAAGGAGTTGATATCCAGTTAAAGGCGCAGGGAAAGGAGAAGTTGAAGAACAAACTCCATTTTTCCAGTTCGAGGAAAATGAAAGGGTTAATGTCCAGGTAAAAGTCCTTTTCGGCAAAGGAAAAGAGTTGAAAAACAGACTTAACGGTAAACTTCAACTATCGCTCCCAAGTTAAGCCCTGCCAACACTGCAACTTTTCGAAAACAATTCTGAAAATCTTTAGTTGCAACAAAAATAAACAACAAACTCGTTTTGAGATTGTTGCGCAGCATAACAGGACTTGCAACACTTAAAACAAGTTTTGAAAATGTTTTAATCTTCGTCGAAGTCGTCGCAGCTGTAGACAGGGCCGAGGGCGAGGGTGGAAGTGATGTACCCGAGCTGTTGTGGCCAGGTTCGATTGTCCGATGCATGTACCCGTCATTCGGAACTTCGTGAGTCGGAACAAGAGACAAGTTCGTAAGACTGTGGGCCGGAGTCCCGCAGCGTGGGCATACTCATCCAAGTCGGTTCACTCTGCGAGACTTCGGCCGAATACTTGTCCGTTGTTGTACCATTCACATTCCCTGGCCACCAACAGCTGTGAAAAAAGAGCAGAGTTCCAAGATAAAAGATCAATGACAAAAAGACAAATGACAAAGAAACAAATAACAAGAAAATTAAACGAACAATTAGTATTCATCAGCAATGAAATATCTTTACAGCGGTTTTCAACGCGACTGTGCAACATCACAAGTCGCCACCTGAAGAGTTAATTTCAAAACATCACGTTTAAATATCCTTTCCTTGTAACACACAATGTCACTGCAGAACGCCACCATCGGAGAGTTCATTTCAAGCCATTACGTCATCACCTTGTACACAACGATTACGGATATCAGAGTCAAATATTCGTTCCTCGTGTCCAGCAAAGGCAGAATCCGGATTTGTAACAGCAGTTGAGCACGTTCGCAAGGTCACCGACCGAAGGTATCGTCAGGACAAAGGCATAGGCTTGGTAAACATCAGCCTGAAAAAATATTTTAAATTCAAACGACATGCACCACTGATGTAAAAGACTTGGGGGTGAATGGACTATTCCTATTACTGCCTCGGTAAATACACAAAAAAATACAAGTGTCATGTACATATGAGGCAGGGGGTCAAATTATGATGGGGGGGGGGGGG
>NMRB01000611.1:149504-197950 GCA_002633025.1 Notospermus geniculatus
GGGGGGGGGGGGGGGGGGTCCGCCCGAGTGACGTACATGTATACCCCACAACGTACATATGTCTGCTATGAAAATTGAGGGTATCTAGTAATACCATCGGCGAGTTCCTGTCCCGGTGTAACATCTGTCAGTGTTCCCCATCTGTGAGTGCTCCCCTCCTATTGTCTGACGGAATAAGCAGCGACTTGGCAATAGATCGTGTTGATCTATCTGTCAGCGTTTCCCAAACAAGGGGACACACTGACCCATAGAAACACTGGCAGATATAACACTTGTCAGAGGGAGAAACTGTCGGCAGTTATAATCCCCCCATCGGGCCATCCTAGGCGTCATACAAAAATAACCATACGAATGGAAATATTTCTAGGTATACGGGCCAGTAATTTAAAGGAGTTAGACGCCGAAGTTGTAAACAAGCTGGTTTGTTTACAAATATGGTCGGCAAACTAGTTTTGTTCCTTCGTGCAGGTGGCCGCACCCGTGATCGTTAGACTGGTTCCCGGTCCGATGCAACTCACTCACGATATTCACGTCAGTACATATCACCGACAATAGGTGGCAGCACCGCAGGCGTCCGTGGATAGAGAACCAGTGAGTGAGTGTTTACAACTTCGGCGTCTAACTCCTTTAAATCCGCCACTCCGAATTTTTCAGCCAGAAACTCGCTGCACCCATAAACAGATAAAGGAATTGAACATAAAGGTTCAGCTTACAAATTTACATGTAGCATTTTATAAATGTGGCGAGTGTCCCTTTAAATTTCAACGGATTTTCATTTCGAGTCATTCATATGATAGGCAATATTCTTCTACGTGTTTAGTGCAAATTTTGTTGAAGTCTGATCAGTTATCTATAGGCCTATATGATACAACAGGACTGAATTAATGAGAACCCCCGAACGATGATGTGGAAGGAAGAGTCTTCTTGTAAATTTGAATAGGGTTATGTACATTTGCACAGGGACACTAATGGTGCTGAAAATAGCTCTGTTATCCTCAGAAATGGAATTGAAGACATCAAGTTGACAGATTGATTCATGTACCCCACCACCACAAAAATTTTTAGAAGCTCCTGCCTATACGTAAAGTCAAAATTCAGGCAGTGACAGACATCTGGTGGCAACAATGAAGTGTATCCCTCAGTTACCGGTACTTCATCATTCGCAGTTACATGTAGGCTAAACCTTTGTTTGATTCCTTTGTGCTGCACCCCATCACTATATATCGGAGTTGTGAACAGAAACTTTAAAAATCTCATTCGCCTTAAACTCCCCTCTGGAGGTCGGCGAACTAATCAACCCGAACAAGAACCGGTAGCCCCCGCGCCCTGCTTCGCTTCCCGGTAATATCGGAAGCAGTTCAAACGCAAAAAGAACACGCGGCAAAAAAGAAAAAAAAGCGTCTGCATTGGTTGCAAAAACGCACCACACAATCACATGCCACATGCCATGCATCCATGGCATCACATGCATCATGTGCATGCCGCATGTCAGCTGATTATCCCGAGATTTTTTTAATTTTGAGTGGTTTTGCATGCATTTGAATAAACAGTATTGCGTACGTAGGTACATAGGCTAAGACCCCGAAAACTTGCAAAATGCGAAGAATCAACATGATCAACGGGGTCGTCCGGGTCCCAATCGCAATAATAGGCTAGGCCTAGGCCTAGGCCAGGCCTATTCGCATGCGGCATGGCATGGCATGGGCCGATGCGATGGTGAATGAATCGTGAATCAATGCATCATCGAACCATCATCATGACCATCCACATCCATGACATCATGCGTGCATGCAGCAGCCAGCCACACGCCACAGTCACAGGCCTTGATCAATCCACTACTAGACAATGCATGCATAGCATGGCTAGGCCTAGGCATGCTAGGCCCTGCTTAGGCTATAGGGCCTAGGCCTAATAATAGGGGCAGGCCTAGGCCTAGGCTTGGCTAAATCATGTAGGGGTCTAGGCTAGGCCTAAAATTGAAAAAAATAGGCCTAGGCCTAGGCCCTAGGTCTACTAGTAGGGGAGGCTAGGAAGGATTTAGGCCCCCTACAAGAAAAAAAAAGAAAAATATCAACTGCGAAGAAAGATAGGCCCAGGCCTAGGCCTAGTATTTGATATTATTGAAAATTATCAAAAACTGAAAAAGTGAGATTTTGCATGAGATTACGCTGCTGATGTAGGCTAAAGCTGTCATCCAATGCGTCCTATCATGCCAGTTTCATCCAATGAAAAGCCACAGTTATCAAGAAAATTGAACTTTTCGCCAAAAAACCTCGATTTTTGACAAAATTGGGCATTTTTCTACGTCAAATAACATGAAAATGATGAGCCTTTTCAGCGTATTTTTTTCGCAGTTGTGAATGAATTTCCCTTGTCTTCATTTTGTAAAAATTTGGTAGTCTTGCACTTCAAAATGTTCGAGAGATCTCAAATCGGTGATATTTTGATATTCTGATATTTCCGTGATATAGGCTAGGCCTAGGCCTATTCACTTTTCCTTAAAATTTTTCGAACCAACAGACTTATTACCGTACCCTTAATCAAAGTATCACATCCACATTTGAAAATCATAAGACTGACTGACTACCGAGAAAGTAAGAAAAAAACTACGTATGTTGCAATACTTATGGCCAGTGAGTGTGCTAGTAGGCCGGTATCCAGTAAATTAGACAAAAGTAAATTAGACAACGGTATTTTAGACAAAGTAAATTAGACAATGGTAAATTAGACAATAGTCATTTTAGACAATGGTAAATTAGACAATGGTAATCTCAGGCTGTTACAGTGCATGTTAGTTATGCTTTGCCTACCATAGTATTAAAATCTAAACGAACGTTCTATCAAGCACTAGTAAGTCTATTTAAACCAGGGATTCTAATGGGAGTCAACTCAAGAACTCCTCATCTCTTTGCAGAAAATTGAGCCAAGGGTAGATGTAGGGTAGATGATAAAGCCGACGTACATTGCCGAGAATATTAAAATATCATTTGACGCCCTACCCCCTGGCTGAAAATGTCGTCTGATACTCCAAGAAAAATCCGCGCCCAATCCGCCAAACGGGCGCGTGGGGCGTGGGCTGGTAGCACGCCTAGTCTCCACCCACTCACGGCCACTAAGACAAGTTCAAATGCCAAGGAAGTGATGGAGCAACTCCGGCGTGACAGTGTGGATTTAGAGCGTAAGTTCGAGTCGTTAAACTTGGAGGAAAAGGGGAATTCTACCTGTGGTTCTCAATCCAACGGGAGGAACGCCTCAACTCAACGAATTGCTTCTGCTCCGGTTCTCAAGAAGATAGAAAACGATGCTGATACGGCTGATGATGTGTCTGATGTGAGTGATATCGAACTAAGGTGAGTCCAAAATCAAACGACACCTGAAATTCACTTCCGTCATGCATTTCATAGCCGACTCTTTTGGGCACGGATTTGGTTCATCCAAACCGAACCCGTAAAGCACAGTTAGTACGGGGATTTTGATATAGAGGGAGCACCTGGCGTCATTAAATTCATTCATGAGAAAAATGTGATATTCCTTATCGATCACACGTAGATTTCAAAGCACTCTTCCAAATCCAAATTCAGCAAACCTGCCCAAGGCCAAGTGTAAAACTTAGGAAAGACATGAGTAACCGCATTGAAAGACTCCTCGTCTGGCTATCAAATAGCTATTCAGTTATGGTTATGGTTGTAGGCCTACATGTAGTTTAGTTAAATGTGCCCCCCCCCCCCCAATCCAGAGCCCCGTTAATGAGTTAACTGTAAACTTAAATATATTTGTGATCTCCTCTCCAGTTAACCGGAAGTTAACGACTGGGCATTATGGTAACTGCTGTACATTACAATGCATTCTCCTAAACTAAACTGTGAAGGTCCCCGTCAACTTCTAGTTAACTATTACTGGTATACTTTAACCGTCAAAAGTTGGATTTACACTCAGCAATTAACAGCCGTCTAAGTACTAAACTTTCTGTGGGAAGGTCAAATTTTGTGGTTATAACTAAACTTCAACCATAATTGAAACAGTTAACTAGAATAATTGACCTCATCATCACCCATCGTAATAAGATTGTTTCCACAACCATGAGCACGCATCGCTCTTGCGCGACATTGTTGTATGTTGTAAAGAGCAATAAATAAATTTATCAAGTATCAAATATCAAATATCACGGAATTAAAAGTACTACGTTCGGTTGTTACACAACGTGATGTCTAGGCCTAAGAGGGTCCAATGCCAATTCCAACATTTGAGGTAATAAATTTGTAAGAAAAACTCGGTTAACGATGATTAGGGAGGCCTATCCGTATCGACGGATATTGGTTTCTTTCCCGCGACAGAGAATACGAATCGGGAGCCATTCCAAATGTAAGCTTTTTCCCGCCCAGCGACGAATCAGGCGAAGAATCAAGCGAAGACGACGACAGTGACACCTTCCCGCAAACAGAAGAACAACAACTCCACGGCCAATCGCCCCATTTCTTTTCGCGTGTTTCGCCAGGACTACGGACATATTCAAAGACGACGGAAAGTGAGAAACTTTTACTGGATAACATCAAACAGCACGATCATCCACAGGCCCCCCGGCTAAGCAAACCCTCCGAAATGCCGGCAGGGGCGAGAGAGCTGCCGAGGCCGACCAGAAGGAAAATTCGGCCGAGTTCAGCAGCAGCGAAACTCCAGACTCATCCGAAGTTCTATCCTACAACTCTTATCGATGTGGGGCGGCCGACGACTGCGGCACTCTCAGGGGATAAATCTACATCTACCCTTCCCCAACGACCGGTGACGCACGCGGGACCTCGTGGATACAGAATCGACGATGTACCCCCAAGACAGAGACGGAATACACTGTCAACCGTTGCTGGGATCGCGGAGACGGATACGGCAGTGAGGGGAATCGCTGCACCGCCAATCCCGGTCGGAACTGTTCTGAAATCAAAGGTGGGTTTCTTCTAACATAACTTCATTTT
Source organism: Notospermus geniculatus (assembly GCA_002633025.1). Lineage (NCBI taxonomy): Eukaryota > Metazoa > Nemertea > Pilidiophora > Heteronemertea > Lineidae > Notospermus > Notospermus geniculatus. The sequence continues at coordinate 154,472 of NMRB01000611.1, forward strand.
CACTTCATTTCAGTTACGAAATTGAGGTTTCAACTAACATATGAACGTTTTTTTTACTAATCTTTTTTACTCTAATTTTTGCTGATTTAGTACCATTGCTAGTTTGTTTTTGTTGTGTTCTCGACAACGTGATGAGCCATCATTCGGTCGCGAAATCGGCACGAACGTATGTTCGGTGACGCGATATCATATCTTCATTATTTGCGATAGCCTTTATTTTACGCATCGAGAATTGACAATATTTTCACAAAGATCACTAATTCAGCAAGACTTCCAAGCAGAAGCTTGTTTATTGGTGCTAATAATCGGCGGTGGTTAAAAACAAACATGCCCCAACGCGGCCACCGTAGATTAGTTGGCGGCGTTGTTGTAGCAACAAGGCCACTTCCTAGATACACGTGCACCATAGCCTATTCTTTAGTAAACCTTACACTCTGAACGTGTACAGCGACAGTGTATAAGTTTTATATGCTTGATCGATCCGACGGGCAAATCAGTTCTATGTATTGACAATGCATGGGATATTAGCGGCTAAGCTAATGTCCTTGCCTGCATGCATGGTGGGAAAGAATTATAATTAAGGCTTGACCTCCAGCTGTGACCTCCCCGGGGTGACCTTGCGGGAGGGGGACTTACTGTAGGAGCTGTCGGCCAAGGAACCATATGGCTTGTTTGTGGATTGGCTTGTGCAGCTTGGACACTGCAATTGCATTACCGGGTAATTGGTAGGGATTTTGAGTAAACTGGTAAAACTCTCGACCCAATCATTACCAAACTGTAATGAAACGAGAAGACAAATTAGAAGACAAATTATGTCTTCTTATTCCTCGACTCGTTATGGTGCATTCACCTCTTCAAAACACTCGGAGCGGGTTCCAGCTTCTTTCTATGACATACACCATGGAGGTACTACCTCCATGATTAGAGAGGTTTCACTCCTACAGCATTCTGTATGAGCTTTTGCCAGTTCTCCATCGCAAGTTTGAATTCCTGAGTCTTTGGTAGGATATGATAATGACATTGACAGATCGATACATTATACATACATGTACTTTTCCAAGCTTGACACTGACTCATGTTTATTGGAGTGCTACACTAGTACTTGCAACTTGCGTCATTTCCCACGCAATATGTCCGAGGTGCATTCCTGATATTTCCCTGACGCAGTTTGCAGATCCATGTTGTACAATTTGTCCCCACACCTGCATTCTTTTCCTCTATTGTGTTGGTGCTGTGAGGCATGCATTCAATGTTTGACATGACCTGATACCCACGAATCTCAAATTGAAATTCTCATGCATTGATTCATTGAAGAGAGATAGCACAAATCTAAATCACCATGTAACGTTTACGTCTAGTCTTCTGCATGAGTTGTCTCCTTATCCTATAAAACGGACTGTTCATTTTCGACAGTTGACGAATCGGAGTTGTGATCCTTGAGAAAATGGAGAAAGCTATGAAGCTGCAAATTGCAGCGATTATTCTGTACAACACAACAAATAATCCCTGCAACTTGCAAGCGCATAACTTTTTCCTTATTCCCAAAAGATCACAACTCACATTCCTCAAGAGACAAAAATGAGCAGCCCCTTTGTATTTGTATATTAGGTTTTTCCATCAGGGTCGAAGCCAAAGCATCATTGGCCCTGTGCCTCGAAGAATGTAGACCATCTCATCTCATATCCCTCGCTCACATCACTTTGATGGAGTCCTTTACTTGCCCTTGCAAAGGCACAGAAGCAAACAAGCCAGAAGGTATACTGGCAGTGTCCCGTGCGGCTGACTGAAGAAGATGGATACTGGGATTCCTACCTGCATGGGATGGGGTGTCACTTAACGTGATAACCACGCGGCCATCAAGGTTTCTCAGTGGATGGATCCTTGGCTATCAAGGATCCTGTCATCTCTCCTGGAGTCTCTCCTCGTCATCGTTGGTTCTCTACTCCGGTGCTCCGGTCTCTTCCTACTCAGTATTGTTCGATGAGTCGATGCCATGAGTTGGCGCTTGGACTCCTAAAAAGACATTTTAATATGATGTTTTTCAAACTTAGAAAATTTGCGTACGATTTTGAAAAATGCTGTTTTTACTTTCAAGATCTTGGATCTCCAAATATTCTTGTACTTCAAAAATTATTACTTCCTTGTTTCCCATGATCCTGGATATGCCTCTGTATAATGAAACACGCACACATCAAAATCAGAGTTCGGACGTCCAAATTGTCTGTGACATTATTCATGTTCTTATTCCCATAAAATAGGGACAGCATTCTGCCATGTTTGCTGATCACTTTTGGTCTTGCTCCTGTGTCATTTTCTCCACATTCCCTGCCATAAAGCGGGCAGAACCCTTCCAGGTGATATCGCAAGCAACTCCTCTCCACCGACATGACCGAGCAATTAAGGCCACCTGGTGTTGACGCTCGACAGCGATGCGTGGATTTCTTCTGACCAGCGACGATCGCCCAAATATCAATCAAACAACACCCATATCAAAGCGATGTCATCTAGTACATGTAGTCTGCAGTGACTGTCGAGAATATTGGTGACAACCAGATTGCTATATGCTTAGCGGTATTGCCCTCCCCTCACCTGGTGTGCTGAGGTCGCTTTGGCTCACTTTGATGTGATATCATACAATACTAAATTGTCACCTTCAGGCGTATCTCATCAGCAAACTTTGATAATTTTAGATGTTCATTCATACAGCTTTGAGGGTCTTTTATCCTCTAGATTCAACACCTATTGGCAATGTTGTTTTTTCACATCAATGATTTGACCCCCATTGGGACACGAATTGAAAAAATACAACTAATGGAAATGGATTTTGTTTCAAGCAAATCCGGTAGGTTCCCTAACTCATCTTACCCGGGGGGCTCAAATTGGACATCCCCCTACATGCCCTATCATTGTAATTCATTTACATTCAAAACAAAAAGGGCTGGACTTTGTGCTGTCGTTTACCTTCATGCGAGTACACATACACCAGTATCAGAGTCTCACAACATCAGTATCAGAGTCTCACATGATGACTTCAGGGAATTTTGAAGCAATTGAGTTGACAAGCCCTGCCTGAATGTGTACATGCTACATGTACATGTACATCTGTCTTCGAGATCAGCTGTATCTCTAATTTCTAGGGTGTGTAAAGCTGCGGATGATCGCGATGACAAGGTTGAAATTCATGACGTTGTACGATCTCCCTCTAGGCCTTAGAAAGGACAAGCTAAATATATTCAAAATGGCCGCATTGGGTTCTCTATGTCTTTGTGCTCCTGTTTCCATGGTTTCCTTGCTTTCGTATGGCTTTACACAGTTTTCCAAGCGGATTGAGTGCCAAAAAATACTAGACTTAGGCTAATTGAATGCCATCTTCCATTGGTTTTGATGCAGAAGCATTACATCATTCGATGATTTGATGATTCGAAGATTACAAAATATTTCTGATGTTCTCAGCATCATGAAATGAAGATTTCGAAATCGACTTGTTCTTTTACTGGAGTTTACATTAGACAATGGATTGTGCCACAGTCAGCCTTCTCCTGATCGTTTCTGCTGTGATGAACCTTCAAATGTTTGGAAGTATCTCAATTCTGTCGTATTGGTGACTACTGTTAAAGCTTATGGCTGATGAGGATGTAGAAATGGATGGATAGGCTTTGCCATTCAACTTTTTTATCTCAATTCTGTCGTATTGGTGACTACTGTAACCTATGGCTGATGAGGATGTAGAAATGGATGGGTATAGGGTTTGACTTTCAGCTTTTCGCCATTCCCGAATGCAGCAGTTTCAATATTTACATGACGAAGAGGATATAAGTGTGGCACACCTGTATGCTGTTCTTTAAGATACCTGCTACGGGAGAATTCTTAAGGAGTGCTTATCGTTAATATTCATTAAAATTTCAACTTTAAAAGTCATAATGGCAAGAGATATGCAAAGTTCCCCCAGCTCCAAAACTGACTCTGCTCCATCTACGAGTACCAGGGGTCCATTTCTCTCTCGTTCCTCCCTCTCCGTATACTCCCGCAAAAGCTCAAGTACTACCGACACGATGCTCTTTCCTGTGACTTGTCTTGATATGTTGGCACGCCTCGGGGCACCCGCATCCAGCCTTGGGGGTGAAGATTTACTTGACGGTATCAGGAAGGTTTGCTTGTGTGGCATTCCAGAGGAAGACTGGAACCTGGCTCCCTGCCCTTTGGATGTAAGTTAAAGTACCATGTCATGCATGTCACCAGTTATTCCAAAATTCGTACCTGTAGCCGCACCAGCCGTTGTCAGTCCAGCTCAATGTGATGTGCTCAATTTTGAAAAGAAACGTAGCTTAGAGCTTTTGTGTGTGCTGAAGTTCACTGACTGACAAAAAGGTGAAAGACATCACCATCTTGACCAGGTAAATGCCATATCAAGTAGGAAAACAGGTGCTTATACCCTCATTTGATATTTTAGATGATATCAAACATTGATTCTGATATGGTAAAGGTGCAACTGCAGATTGACACCGGTTGGCCTAAATTACAGGGTCCATATGCATAAAACATATTCCCTTAAACTATTGTTCCAAACAAAAAATAAGGGGAATTTTACACTTACTTAAGATGTTTTATGCATACGACCCCTGAGTCTTAGTTTTCCCTTAAAACCGCTAAGGATTCCTTAGCTTAAAAAAAATTGTATGCATGCTCAGATCTGCGTCAAAACGTCGAATACCGATTAACACAAGGTAAGTAGCATGATCTTGCCGCCTCATGTGAGAAATAATTATGGATCTCTTCATTTGCCCTTGTCCGCAGGCTGATTGGCCAATTTTGTTCAGTGGCCCACTAAATACGCAGCTCAATTAAATGACCCACCCCGTCAGTCGACTGAAAGTGAAAGCTACGGACCGGTCATAAAAACAAGCTTGCAACAAAATTTTTCATTTACATGTAGGCCATTTCAGGGAACCTTGTTTCTATGTCTAAAACAAATGGACAAGTCACCACCCACCAGGAAGTTTACTATCATTCATTCAATCGGACAGCAGTTTGTAATGTTGGTCATGTTGGTAGGGAAGTGAACAATACAGAATATTGATACTAATGATAGTCAATGGCTAATGATCAGTCATCGTCATGGTCCTCTGTTCCAGTGTCAGTCATGAAAGTAATGACGCTTAGTGTAAACCATCACATCGGATGGATATAACACAAAAATGGTGTGATCATTGGTGCTGTATTTGTATTCAGGATATTGGTGTGTTGATATTCCGACCACTGTACAAACTTTCGAATGATATGAAATGATGGGATGGGATTTAAGTTCTTTTTAAATAATGGACTGTGTTTCAAATTCAAACCTAGCACGTTAGCAGCGCCTACCTTTGACAAATTTCTTTTTTTTTCTTGTACTTTGGTTGAAAATCGTGGACAATGGCCAACAAATATTTTTTATTGTGAAGGACTAGAGATATTACTGATTTTCCGCAACATATGGTTTGACCTACAACAACGTTTAGTGATGATTCGCCTATCGTTTTCCAAAGAGTAATGTTGCTCTTTCCACCACATTTGTACCATTTATATAAAAAAATCATATCATAATGCAACTTTTTTAATGGCAAGTTCAAAGTTCACGTCTTTAAGAACTACTATGGTGTAATTAAGCCATATGATGATTCCAATTTCCAATCATTTCCTCATCCTAAGCTGACTGTTCATTCATTGACCATGAAGTTATGGCAGTCAAGAATAATTGTTTGCCTGTTTACAATGGTTGCTAGGGGTTGCTTGATTAAACTCATAATTGCTTATGAAATTGAATACAGGTTTGAAAATTATCTCTCAAGCTGTGTGGGCTTGATATCATAATCTCAAAGAAACACCTTGTTGATTGCACAGTATAAAATTGGGCATGGCTTTTAAAATTCATTTGGGCAGCTGATTGTCCATTGCTGCAGTCTATTGAGAAGGTCAGTGGATGGAATTTTGACGAAAATGTTACCTTTCCTTTGACAACGCTTCTGAAAAATGGATTTACAGGACCTAAACAGATATTGATTTGGAATACATGTACTTACACATTCCTTTGGTAAAGGACGTAATTAGCGCACACTGGATTGCGAAGTGGCTTGGGATGATTTTTTCGATGGAAATTTTTTGCTGCCAAAGGATGCTGACTTTTGAACGGTCTTCTCATTGATCCAGTAGGAATGTGACTGACACGAAATGCTGTCCATAACTCGTCATTGGCCTCTGATCTGAGTATAAAACTCAGGAAGTAGCTGATGTCACATGATCTGGAATGATATTAATGATGCATGCGTGAAAGTGAGAGTAATGGCTGTTAACAGTGTTATGTCACATAATGTTGGCGTATCTGAATAGATGTTGACACTTCTCTGTAGCCAAGGCGACCATCTTGTTTGTCCTTATTCATGGTGATCTCTGCCCGAAGGTCAGTTGACCTAATTCATGATGGCTTCATCATTGTCACAAAACCTGAGGGTGAGGTTTTCCTCTTTACCAAAACAAAACAATGACGAGAGTCGAAAAGGAACTTTGGGAAACATCTTGAAAAAATGGCAAAAAAGGACGAGGGTGTCCGAACCAGCTGCAGTATCTGTTGCTTCCAAGGCTATGCTCAAGTTTTATATTTTGTTGGAGGGTGTGCAGCAGGTTTTAGACGATGAAGGGACTCCTGCAGCACTCAGGGATGCAAGGAGAAAAGGATGGGTAAGTCACAATAAAAATCAGACACCAAAACAAAACAAATAAATCAGGTGCCTATTATGAAAATATTGGGGTGTCCATAATTATATCCATTATTTGTATTTCCTGGGGCTTGATTTATCTTTACACCCACTATTTGATCTGGTCTAAGTTGTTTTCTCTTATTATTATCATTACATGTACATGTATTGTTACCATAAGCAGTGTAGCTTTGGGTCCATATTCTAGAAGCCTCCTTAACTCTAAGGTCCACTTTAATCTTTTGTATTTTGCCCGGCAAACAATAGCTAAAGGTAAACCTTAGAGTAAAGGAAGCTTCTAGAATACGGCCCTTAGGGAAAATCCGAGGTGACAGCGATCAAAATCCCCCTGGAATCCAAGTCCGGTTAGTCGAACTGTCGACACTTTACGAAAGTCCATCAACGATGGAATCACCAGTCCTGCAGTCCTTGGCGTGTTAAGGTCCTCTGTATACGGTTTACCCTAAGCATGCATACTTTCAAAACAGGTCTATACCACTGTTCTCATCCCAGTAACCGGACCCCTGTGAGCCTGTTGACAATTTTATATATTGATACTAAGCTAATATATTTCCAGGTCAGGTGGCTCACTGACCAAATTTTTGTTAATTCCTATTCTCTGCTGGTATTGGCCACCCTGCCTGACCTACTAGTATATTGTATGTTGATATGATTGAGGTTATTCCATAAGCAATATGTCAACCAGTGAATAGAAAACCAAACCAAATACATGTATATCAGGAATGTGAATAATTCACCTGAATAGCCTCCTGACTCTGTAAAATGGCTTCACTTCGTGCACATTTCTCAATCTACCCCATCCTCCGCTTGCTCCTACCACAGCCACACTAAATTGATCATTAAATTAGTTATTTGAACGTTCGGGAGGTGGCAGCTATGTTCTGCGAAGACAATTGGAGAATGTAGTTCTGTATACTAAGATTCAAATCGGCACCCAAATGTTCTGGATGGATCAGAGAACTTGTCGGAAGTTCTTATTATTAAACTTTGTAGGAGTTTATAAGATAATGATGCGATGCGATGTATCTCACATCACAGCGCATCGCATCGCATCGCATCTTATCACATCACATCATATATACAATGTAATGCGTTAGACAACTTGACTGCAACACCTGATTGGTCACATGACTTGCAATAATTGATAACAGCTAATTATGGGGCGAGTGTCCACATTATTTTTGTTTGTGGACTCAGGCTCGTGAAAATCATGTTTGTCCCTGACTGCGAAATACACAATGAGATTATCTGTGATAAATAATCCAGAAGTGGCCCTGTGCAAACCATGGGTGAATAATTTGTCTTCAGAAATATAGCTGCACGCGGTATGCGGATTGCGGAACGCGGTAAGCGGAAAGTGCAATGCATTTCGCATACAACAAATCGCTTCCGCCAGGGATTCCGCGGCCCTAAACCGCATTCCGCGTGTCAGCTAAATGCAGCTTTATAGTTCATCTTTACACTGAATTCATGGTCTTCTGGTATTGAAATGTATGAAAACAATTTTTCATACTGTATTTCATGTGTAATGAATCACTATACAATTTGTGCTTATAAATCTATACAGTCTTGGGCATTGTTGGGTTGACAAGTTACATTTCACATCGACTAGAAGGAAACAGCAATGTTAGAACATGGCTAATATACATGTACAGAAGAATCTGGTCATTTCAAAATGGCAAAGAATCAGTTCAACCCCTCATGTTAGAAATATTTTACCTGATAATTCATTGTTGTTGCAGTTTCTGCTGTGCCCAACCTGTTCTGGTTAAAAAGCACGACTTATGACTCAGCTCTGCAGGTTTCCTTGATATTGCAGTCCTTGGAACCCATCACCCAGGGATTTCCTTTGTATGTGTCACTTGTGAGTTGATAGCAAGTTTGATTAATGTGGCAATTGGCACTATTGTTTTGGGAAGTAACTTTACCCTTGTGTTATGGCGTTGCCAAGACCACTGCGGGTTACCACATCACAAAAAAAAACTGCCGTTCAGTTTTCGATTCCAGAGCAATTCAGACATCTTGGATATTTTCTTTTCGTTCTTGTGACTGGACGATCTGCCTAGCTATTGGAGCATAAAAGTGGACTGGAATATGCTACTTTCTGATTGGGTTGGTGATTTTGGATTAGATATTATCACTGCATGTGGATATTAAGTACTAGTCTGAGATTCTGTTAAAATTGTTTTAAATTTGGAAAACGCGAAATTTGCTTTGAATATGCTTGTCTGAATCTGAAATCTGAGAAAAACATGTCAGCTGAAATTCGTAGTCAAACTGCACTGGGTGAAAAATCACCATCTTTCTGCAGTGTCTCACAGAGGAGACAAACAACCCTGGACAGTGGACACTTCAGTAACCCTTTCTCAACCTCCGTCTCGGAGTCCGAGGGTCAGAGGAGTGTTGCAGTAAACTCGGAAACTAGGGTTAGTCGAGACTATTTGCATCTTCCGCAGTTGGTCACAGATGTAACCGATGTGTTATTGGGTGATGTGGAAGGAGAAAAAAGAGGAGATTTGTCAAGAAAAGTAAGTAGTTTTGAGGAGGCCTCCAAGGTTATGTTCACGGATGAATGGATCTGAAGGGGTTTAACTCCCCCCCCCGAACTTTGGCATTGACATAAAGTAGCTCAATGTAAATTGGTCAACTGCTTCACAGTTAATCCGGTACTGAACAAAATTCATGGTTGTGTGAAACATACTCTCCAATTTAGCAGAGATGCCTTCTTTGTCAAAATGCTTGGTGTGCTCTCATGATGGATCTTTAGCTCACCTCGTACTCTTAGTGTGGTGTCGGTACATTGTCCGTCGGCATCCGTCTTCGTCCATTTAATACTTGAGGGCACGTTTTGTAGCCGCTGAAGTCATTAACGTGAAACTTTGTACGTTTATATATGTACTCATAAATCAGATGACCTCAGACACCAAGTTGTGGTCCGATCCAATTCCTTGCTGGGCCACCAGATGGACAAAAACGAAAAAAGCAATAACTCCTGAACTAATGGTGGATTATCTCCAAATTTTCATCATAGTACGTGCATCTAATAAGGATACAGGACATAAATAAATGATGGGTTTTTGATTTGACCTACTTTTCAAGGTCAACAGAGGTCAGAGTTCAAAATTTTGATGTTGCCGGCACGTTTCGTGGCTGTTTGACATAGATTTGGAGAAAAATGTGATGTACTGTATAACCTTAAGAGGGTTGGTATAATCGTGAGGTTTTTAGAGTACAATATATTTCTGCTTGGCTAGGAACTTGAGTGGTTCGTTAGACATGTTCCGTCCCTCAACACGTCCATGTGGCATATTATTGTCGGGTCCTCAGCAAGGAAATCAAATTTTTCCCAAACACATCTTTTTAAAGTGCCCCATCAAGATTCTGCGTAGATTTTGCATTAAATATTGATCTAAAAATTTGAATCTTCAGTGTTGAGTTGACTGTGAAACTGACATTAGCAATTGCTGTGTCAAATAAAACTACCGAATTCACAAAAAAAGTAAATACTGGTAGTATAAATACTGGGCGTGGGGTAATAATATTGGGAAGGTACAATTTTGAGGAATTTGCTTTTAATTTGTTGAACATCCGTCTGGTATGTTACTGGCTCTAATGACAGACTGAAGTGGAATTCATTATTTGTTTTCCATCCCTCTTCAGACTTCGGTTTCATGTTTTCTATGTGGGAATGATATAGTTGTTCTGTCAGTGGAATGTAGCTCATATCCAATAGAGCTGCGGTGCATTCTTGATTACGACAACATGGACCGGTGTAGAATCGACATAGAAATGTTCCAGACATTGGAAGAGTATCTTTTTGCTGCTTTGTTTCAGAGCGAGTTTGTAATTGACGGGGTAAGTCACCTCTGTAACTCTTTACAGGTACTGCCTTGGCGACGGGAGTGGTTTTCAGAGTCCTTGGCCCGTATTCTAGAACGTTCCTTTGGCGTTAAGGGAGCCTTTGGCCCGTATTCTAGAAGTCTCCTTAACTCTAAGGGCCACTTTAAGCTTTTGTATTCTGCCCTGCAAACAATAGATTAAAGGCAAACCTTAGAGTTAAGGAAGCTTCTAGAATACGGCCATATAAGTCAACCTTTAGCGAAATTTTATTTCAAGAACCAACATTTATCTCGGGTGAAAGGAGGCCTTTAAATACCTTCCTTTAGCAAAGCTTGGGTCGTTTCAAGAACCTTCCTTCATTACAGGAAATGTTTTATTTTGCCTTAAGGAGGTCTTTAAACGTAAGGTTGGTCTGGAGTATCCTTCAGTCTTCCTTTACAAGCCAAAATGCAATGATTTTTTCTGAGGATCTCGTCTACCTTAGCGACGGGTGATTACGTCAACCGGCTGGCGCGTTTCAAGAACCAACCTTTATCTCGGGTTCAAAGGAGGCCTTTCGGTACCTTCCTTTGCAAAGGTTGGGTCGTTTCAAGAAAATTGACATCGTCCTGTTACTACAGATAATCTGCGAGTATAAAGGGAGCCTTAGAGAAAGTGTCCCTTATTTAAAGGGTGCCTTTACCAACTTTGTGGTGAACGACGACCTTTACATAAAGTGAAGTTAAAATGTGGTTCTTGAATACCATTTGTTAAAGGAGCCTTTAGTAAAGGAACTGCTCAGTAAAGGAAGCCAGTAAAGGAACTGCTCAGTAAAGGAAGCCTCTATAAAGGTCTACTTTAGGCTAAATGAGGGTTTTGGAATACGGACCACTTGTTGTGGAATAGCCTAATCTTATGTAATTTATTAAATATTCACTTGCTTCTACTTCCAGATAGAAGAAAAGATTAACATAGAAACACTTGAGGAACTAAAGAGTGCATTTGAACAAGCTCAGTATGGCAATCTCAATCTGGATGAATTCAAAGATTTACTGCGACAGAAACTCCATGTTACGGGAGGAAAGGTTTGTAGTTTTCACTTCTGATCTGCACCACAGCTCTTAACCTGCTGATGCCATCTCGAAAATTGAGAGCTCCCCTTGGATGACCATGCCATTGAGGACTGAGGATTCGAGGAATCACAATACTTAAAGCCCCACTGTATTGAAATTTACGGTATTTTCAAAGTGTTAGGAGAGTGCAGGTAGAGGTCTCATAACCTCTTGAAGGTAGCCTAAATCCTTGCCTGATACGTACTTCAAAGAATCAAGCCCTAGTTTTCAGCACACATCGAAAAAAACTCAGGCAGAGCTCCAATGTATTCAGATACACGTAGAGCATAATAATACATTTTACAAGCCTGGTGCAGGCGACAGGGGTTCGCTATGTCGAATAAGCATGGTTGGGGAGAAGTGAGAAATGTGGAGGAAGTGGTTACTGTAAACTCACGCCACAAAATCTCACGGGCAAAAGCTTGCTCTAATGGAAACGGGCCTTAATGATAGGTTTCTGTGGCCTCTGCCAGAATACTCAACTCCTCTGATCTGTCAAGGTCCATTTCCACTACTGCATTTTCCCGGCAGGTTTAATTCCCAAAGAGTCAATTCCGTTAGCCTATATATAATCTCTTTTTTCCTAATATTTCCATCCATTGAAAAAGCCTGCACTAATGGCTGTCTCAGAGCCCATCAAACCTTTGAGTTCATTCTAATGATTGGGAGGACATACTTAAATCAGGCATTTCTGTGAAATAAGTTCTGACGGAATGAGCACTGTTGATACAGTCATACAATGTTGTGATGTCTTTGTGAAATATCAAAAGCTAAATTAACTGCCTAGCTGCAGGGTTTTTGCTTGACAATGTTCGTAGCAAAAGATTTATATAAAAATTATTCACCCTTTATTAAACGCCGTGTGAAAAAGCGTCGACTCAAAATCATTAAAAGTACTTCGATTGATGTGCACGTTTACCAGACCTGGCCCATCGGGACTCAACAGTCAACTTCAACAATCACGTTACTCCACACTGATTTACTTATACATGTAACTGCGACCAAAAACTGCAGATTGATGTGGTTTGTTGCATATTGTATCAATATTGCACAATTATCCAGTTAACCGAACGTCACAATCCCTCATGGAAAACGAAGGGATGCAATTGGCCTTTAAGGGACATTATATGTATGTTCAAGAACGAGCTGTCATAGATGAATTTTATACTGATAACAACCAGCAGTGTGCAGATTTCTCTGGATTTAGCCTATTTTTCATATTCTCGTCACTAAATCACTGATGGACCTTTATCTTGTCTGGACTGTGGCATACCATTGGAGTAGACTCGTATTTGAACAGGATAATGGCTGCATCGTTAGCACTTCTTGTCAAGGCATGGGGCCCGAGATTGGTGACCTTTCCACCATCAACCTTATCGACACCCAAAAGAACTCTTCGAAGCAAATCAGAGACTTCAGCGGCTCTGCGCTCTTTGCGACACGTTCTTGATTCTGTGGGGTTCCATGAAAATGTATGCGATTCTTCTTGATGCTGTGACCTGATTGAATTGAATCACTCCACTCAAACTGCTTGGGCAGCTACAGTGGCCCTATCGAAATGTATGCGATTATTCTTGATGCTGTGACCAAATTGAATAGAATCACTCCACTCAAAGTGCTTGGGCAGCTACAGTGGCCCTATTGAAAGCCAGGGCAGATTTTCAGGCCTTTCTACTTCGCTTTCCTGCGGACATTAATTGTAGGTTTCTAACAAACTCTGCCTCGCCTTCAAAAGTTCCCCAGTGTGAATCAACATTATGATATAAACTGAAAGATGCTACTGCAACACTGCAATGACCTCAAATGGACTGCACATCATGTTTCCAAAAAGAGTTCAAAAAAGGCCGCACATGCACAGATTGAGTTAGAATGTATCTACTTATGGGACTTGGCTGTGGCCCCTGATTAAAAACCAATGATACATTTACAAGAGTCTTTCTTGAACTGATTACTGATAATATTTTGGGCTGGCAAACTAGCTGAAGGAGTGAGCATTAAATTCTGGTCACACCTTCTTATATTCATTCAAAATTATTGATTTCCTTCATCTTTCCTTTACTTCATTCAGGTTGCTCAAATTGATGCCCTCTTCCAAAAGATTGATTGGTCCTCGGAGGGGCAAATCACTTGGGATGAATTCTGCACCTACATGCAGCTGGAATATGCCGAGAAAGAAGATTCTTACCTCAGAGCCAAAGAAGTCCTGTTCCATTTACCGGCGAAGATTGAAACGATACCACATCGTGAGCCGGTGCTTAGGATCACTGACACTTCAGATGGCCACTTCATAGCGTGCAGTAAAGATGGCATGGTGTCATTCTGGTCGAGTGTTCTGGATCTGAAGAGGACAAGAACTGTTGTGGTAGGTTGATAGAATCCCGTTCTCTTTCGGAATTACAACCCTTTTTGGCAATAGTGAGATTTCGCAAACCTGACGAAATACTAAGTACGAAATATGGATTTCTGCTTCATTTCCATGATCTAGTGTATTTCAGGAGATGGTTGGTACCATAAAATATCCCTGCTGCCAGAGCGTCTTTTAACATCATGTAAGACCCGAGAGAGTTGTGGTGCATCTTGATCTACGAAGTGAAAACGAAAGATAAATTTCACATTTTATACCGTAACTCTATCGGTCTACATGTAACTTCATACGCTAAAAGACGCTCTTGCAGCAGGCGGTATTTGTGGTACCACCAACCATCTCCAGAAAATACATTAGGTCCTGGAAGTGAAGTTGAATTTCGTATTTCGTACTTCGTGTTTCGTCAGATTTGCGAAGCCTCACTCAATTGAACCAAGAGCAAACAGCAAATGTGTGTAGCGGACAGAGTTGGCTGTTGATAGTAAGAATGTATTTGATTATTTTCCAGACTTCTGAGATGAATGCCAGACAGAAGCAGAAATGGATAACAGATTTTGTGATAATGAATCAGTACAATAAATTTATAGTCGGAACGGGTGATCGAGAAATCCAGTTTTTCGAATTGTCTTCCTTTGAACCCTATTGTCAAATAAGCGGACTGGAAACTGTGCCACTAAAACTAGACTACTGGTGAGTATTATATTTAGGTCATTTATACCTCTTTTAAGGGGGATCACAAGACGTCACAAGACGTTAGTGTCAAGGGCATGTTGTATGAAGTATATTTGTTTCTTTGTTACCAGTGTCCCACAAGGCGCTCTAGTCGGCCCCCTCTTTTCTATTAATTACATGGGACCTCTGGGTGACCTAATTAGACACCGACGCATCAGCTTTCACTTTTTTCGCTGACCGCTCTCAGCCTTTTCCACTTTCTGTGCTTTAAACTCTCTGATTTAGCTTGGGGCCGTCCCAAAATTGTTTTGATGCCAAAAAAGACGAAGTGACTTCGTCTGGAGGGAGGGGGTTCTCGATTTGGGGAAGCCACTTCATCTTTTTTGAAAAAATTGGCATTACACTTCTTTACAGGAGAATAACTTTTTATATGCAGTTTTCAGAATCTTGGTTTACTGAGTGTCTTCACATGTTTTTCTTTATCATCTTTCCATGCCTACCGTCCCTACATGGATGAAGCCAATGTCAAGTGCCCACTTCATCTTTTCAGGGGGGGGGGCCCGGGGTCAGGGAAAAGATGAAGTCACTTCGTCTTTTTTGGCAACAGTGTAATTTTGAGATGGCCACTTACAATGTATGTACATTCTGCAGGACATACCTTTCTGTCTCTCCAGTTCAACAGGTTATGATGAGTGCATGATACTCTTTGGTGACAGTTCTGGCTGTGTCAATATCCTGGTCATCAATTCTGCTGGAGAGTGCTTGAGGTAACAAAGAATCTTTCTCTGAAAAAAAAATTATTTTATTACCTTACGAAATTTGGATTAGTTTACATTTTTACATTCATATAAATTACTTGTACCTCTTTCAGGCTGGGCCATCCTTAATAGAAAGTTATACTCAGCTTCCAGATTTGGATAAGTTCCATTAGATTTATCAGTTGTCTTGCAGAAAACGCCAACCTTTCTAAGACACGATACCAAAGGGGCTATTCATTTTCGTCAATTGAGAAAACTGAGTTGTAATCCTTGAGAAAACGGAGAAAGCTATGAAGCTGCAAACTGCAGCGATTATTCTGTGCAGCACAACAAATAATCCCTGCAATTTGCAAGTGCATAGGTTTTTTCGTTTTCCCAAGGATGACAACTCAGATTCGTCAAGTGACGAAAATGAACAGCCCCTTTGGATAAGTGTATTCATATCCATCAGTTACCTTGTAGAAGAAAGGCCAACGTTTCGAAACAAATTATCTCAATTCGTCAATTCTCTGTTTATTTCAGAACATGGAAGAAGATGTCAAAACAAGATGGGATTGCCAACGTTGGTATAGAACATGTGGCAAACTCTCCTTCCTGTAAATTCATTCGATGGAAGGTGCATGAAGATTGGGTGCAAGAGGTTGGTGCATTTAAATTCAATGAAAATTTCCATGTGCAATTTTGTCTCGAATTTGTATGTGCTGTCCAGGAAGATGCACATGATGCCTGACTGACTGACTGACATTTGCTGATAGGCATTTGTTACATCATGCACCACATGTGTAGGCCTATGTGTTTTTCAGAATGAATAAAGAGTTTCCGCAAAGCCTCCCCCGAATTGCTGTTACTTGTGTGTGGTATGTTTCATATTCAATTCCAGATAATGCATTATCATTCCAGTTGAAGTACTATGACAACATTCGACAAGTGATTTCGTGTTCAAACCATGCATCATCTGCGCTTGTGATTGGTGAGTTGGATTGATTACCCTGATAGTCTGCCAAAAGAACAATAGAGTCTGATCTTTCAATTTAACCATTTTGGAACCATAGACTGATAGAGTGGATTTCCGGTCGTAACGCTACCATGGTGTCACGTTGTAATGCACTAGCGTCACATAAAAAAAATCACTCTCCTTTCCTTTACTTTACCAGGTTGTACAGTTGGCAGCACACATGTTGAGCAACAACTCAAAGAAATTAAAGAACCCAACGCAAACCATGACAAAGCCAAACAGAGTAAATTAAACTACTCATATACTCAGGTGCGACACCGTCTAGATGCGGACCAAACCGTGTTCAAGATTTACAAGGGGGTCAAGACATTTGACTTCTCTAAGAGTAAAAACGTCATTGTCACTGGAGGAATGGATAGAATTCTCAGGATTTGGAATCCATATGTTTGTGCGTGAGTATCTTCTTATGTGAGTCAGCATGTAAAATCTAATAGAAATACAATACGTCCCTTTATGGGATACGGTACTAATTGTTCTTGTTCCAAATCAATCACATACCTGTACATGTACTTTTGGTTCATAGGAAACCAACTGGAACTTTGCGAGGTCACAATGCTCCCATCTGTTATCTGAAAATAGCTGAAGAAGAGAACAGAGTGTATAGTGTGTCAACAGACAGGTGTGTCAAGGTAAGAACTAACACAAAATACCATTCATCGACCTGATATATTAAACAGAATGGAACATCATCCTACTTCAGATACGTAGGATACGTAAAGTCGTCTCCGAATTTCGCAAATTTTTCACCCCAATCGGGGTCTTTCTCAGGCACCGCTTCCTAGTAGACATCCCAGAAGTGAAACTTTCACTTCTGGGATCTCTAGGCTACTAGAAAGTGCCTGCGGAAGACCTTTCGAAATTGCGAAATTCGGAGACGACTTTTATGTATCATATTATTTTGTGTGTCGGTTTTTGCGCTCTATGTTGGATATCTACTTGAGATAGGGGGCCTAAATCGATCCTCTTGTATTCCAGGTTTGGGACACGTCAGATCACAATATTTTACTGACGATCCGACCAAAGGGACACAAGATCCGCGGTGACCTTCAGGCGTGCTATTATTCAAGTGTAGCCAAAGGTCTTGCTGTAGCAACAGATATTATGGCACTGGTCAGCCAGCGACTGCGACCTACCCTGCACGCCGATATCCCCATCACTCATAAAGAACCTATTCATTGCTGCAAGTACAATCCAAGTTTCAAACAGGTCATCACGTGCTCAGATGGTTCGGTGAGTTGACTTATTTCACAGAGTGAATCGTTGTTTTGCAATGCGAAGCAATAGGAAGCAACAGCTCTGGTATTCTCCACGTTTATTTAGTTTTATCCACACTCGCCATCAAGGCACTTACATTGATTATTTGAAATTGTCATACTTCGTTCAGTTTGATTCAATTCGCTTTAATTCAGGCTGTCAAAGTTTGGGACTTTGAATCGGGTAATTCCATATTTGAGTATGGAGAAGCCCACGGCGATGCTGCCATCACATGCATGTCATTTGATAACACTGGGAGGCGTTTGATCACTGGAGGAAGGGATGGCTGCCTGCGTGTCTGGAACTACAACAATGGTCATTGTCTGAGGGTAATGACAAAAGGTGGGTTACTAAATTATATTCTATGTACTAACTAGTCCAACTTTTTGCTTACTCTTCCTAGATTTAGTTAGCACGGCGTTTCTACCAGTGTTCCCTGGTCGTTGTCAAGTGTACAACTGAATCTCTTGACAACGACCAGGGAACACTTGACAACGACCAGGGAACACTGGTAGAAACGTCGTGCTAAATAAATCTAGGAAGAGTAACCAAAACGTTGGATTAGTTATTCGAAACCTTTCTAAAAATGCCATTCAAGCAATTCTATGTACTGGTTGACACTTCTGTTTTGTGTAATGTTACATGTGCATTGTACCGTACATCTCAAATGAGAATCAAGGTCTACCTGTTGGTGATCGGCAAATAGTGTCGCCATCTCTTAACAACACCGTAAAATGTTGATTGTCGTTTCTTTCAGAACATGATAACGAAGAGATCTGCTCAATTACATACGTTGAGTTGAACAAAAACAGGTAAGATGGTATTTTCTCAGCAAAAAATTTAAAATTGTCCATCTAGCCCACTAACGACTTGTATTGTGTTTCAATGACCGAGGGGAATAGGGGTTGTGTTTTACGGGGTGTTTTGATTTCTAGTATGGCGCCAGAGCCACCATCATAAAAATTAGAGTTCCCCAATTTCGGGAAAAACAGATTCAACATACATGGGGGCAAGCCACGCTCACTATTCCTCTTATGTCTAATTTTTTTTCTTATTTTCATTACAGATATGTGATAAGTGTGGGTTGGGATAAGAAGATAAATATCTATCCAGATTCCATGGAGGGTACCATTCATCATGTCCAGCATCCGATGCCAAAATGGGGCGACGACCAGAACGGACACAAGGAGGACATCCTCTCAGTTGCACAGTGCCCACCAAATCTGCTAGCGACGTCAAGCTACGACGGGGAGGTCATTGTGTGGAATCTTGTCTCTGGACATATTTTCTGCCACCTGGTACCCGAAGTACCAGAAGGATACGAGGACGAGTCGTGTGAGTTCACATCCTTGATTTTGTCCGTTATTTTCGTTCCTGGTAGTGGTGATTGTATTTAGCTTCACGTCTACTACATGTACATGTACATGTTCTTTCTAATATAAATCTACGTTTCGGGAGAATTATTTCTTGAACTAAATTAATTAACTCATCTGCCCCCAGGTGAAACACACAGAACCTTCTGTCGGAAGTTGTCTACAGACGTTGGATGTGAATTAGGAAGAATTTGAAGAAATATTCTTCAGTTGGTTGATGAGAACAACCTTTCTTCAATTTTTTTTCAATTCGTATCATAGGACGGATGTGAGAAAACTTTGCAGAAGATACCGTGTGCTGAACTCTCGGGTTAGATGAGTTAAAATGCCATAGGCCTACATGTGTCACATGCAAATACCACACAATAATACAAGGGGTGAAATTACACGCAACGTATACACAGTGATATTACAAATATTTTTGTTCGCGCACAACACAAGTGAACCTGATGTTTGTTACATCAGGGAGAAGACGTAACGAAGTTCTATTGGTACCCGATGAAACAATTCTCCTAACTACAAATGTGATAGTTATTCTGAATAATCTTGGCGTCATTTCAGTAAATGGTGAGCTCAGTATAAACAAGTTACTCTTCCTGATGACACGCAGCAGCAACAAGGATGTAGCGTCATTAGTTGCCAGTGGACCTCGTGGATATGTGCACTTTTGGAACTGTTACCAAGGAGGTTGTGTCGTTGGAAAGTTTCTGGCGGTATGTTTGCTGATTACTTGAGCCGTAGGCTAATATATATTTTTGGGCCAGAGTCCACTGACAGGAACTTTAAAGGACCACGGTATTGCCACTTTCTGTCGACAACCGACGCCACCGACATCATTCTCCAATACTTTCGCCCCAGTTTTGGAGAATGTATGATTACACTATAATGCACGTAGTAGCATGCGTGGTTTGCCAAGTCGTCAATAGAGGTCTCCCTTAACGCGGGTAGGTGTAACACAGGATTGGGAAGCAATACTGTGGTCCTTTAAACCACAATATTTTGCAGTCTTGAATTTCAAAATCAGTCATTTATCGACTCCTGGGGCCAAGTGCCGAAGCCTTTCATTTGTTTCGACAAAACATTGAGTATCGCCATCTAAAGGCTAAAACTGTAACTGAAGTCGAAGCAGACATGTGGTACCAGGCATCTGTAAACCAAAGTTATCAAAGAAATACTAATATTATATTGTTACTCATATCACACAAAGTGTACGCTTGGGCAAATTGGTGACCAGTTATATACATCTGCATGTATTAGTTGCTACAGGTAGTCAAGAGATTTATTTGTCATTATTGAAATACTAAGTATAATGTTGAATTCTTCAGACCTTCCAAAGTGGAGCAATGATCACTGCCATGGATGTCAACAAAAGGAATACAGTGTTGTATACAGCTGATAACTTTGGGTTTATCTGTGTATGGAACATTGAAAAATATGCAATGACTGAAAAAGAGACCAATCCACCAGAATGTAAGTCATCAAATTTCGTGCCTTTTTGCGTAATAGCATTGAAATACCATGTCGTTCTGCAATCCACTGCAAGTTTTTCTGTAAACTAGGTGTATATCTGTATTTAAACAATTTACCGGCGAAAAGCTGTCTTCCAGCAAGCCGTTTGAAAATATACTTAAATGTAAGATATCATAGATGGCATGTTCTTACTGAGATTTCAGAAAATAGAGAACGTGATACCAATAAATGGCACATAGAGAACGTAATACACTGTACCAATAAATGTGGCAACGCAGTTTTGGAATCATTTGTAACAGAGAGTTTTCCCTGAAAAACTTTCTGGAGAATGCTCTTTAAATTGATTTGTTTGTCGATGTAATTAATTCGCCTTGTAACCAAGTACATTACATGTACATGTACAAGCAGTATGTCTTCATCTCATGATAACCTAAAAATTCATCATTTCAGTGATGTTTACTTGGCGTGGACATATCGAGAGTGTTACTTGTATTGACCTGGTTGAGGAACACAAAATGATGCTGACTGCATCTCTTGATTGTACTGTTAGGATGTGGACCCTGGATGGAGAGTACGTTGGTAGGTAACTGGCCCTCTTATTTTCAGGAGAGTTTTATTGTATTGAATGGGATTGGATTTAAGGGCCGAAGTCAAAGCATTTGACCCTGGTAAATGGAAGAATCCATCGCAGGCTACTCGTGATCCTCAGTTGGATGGGATATTTTACTTGCTCTTGCGAAGCTACAAGGCACAACGAGGTAGCCTACTGTCCCATGTAACTGGCGTGAAGAGCCAGGGATAATTAATCTCAGATGGCCCACACAGGTGGGATTTGAACCCATGACCTATGCTATTTATTGACCAATGCTACTTGCAAAGCGGAGGTGATAACCTCTAGTTGGGTCAGGGCTCCTCTGTGCTTTTATATCCAATGGGAAATCCGTATTTGCCATTTGAGAGACATTTGAAAAGGTATGCTTCCCCAGTTTATCAGAATGGATGCCTCCAAACATTACCATGTCAGTACAGATTTCAGGTTTCAACAACTTCTCTCTTTAAATACTGTTTGGTCAACAACTAGATGAAATACATGTAGATTCTATTTTCTTTAGGAACGTTTGGACAGCCAGAACCTTGGGATGTTTTCGACCCACAGACCTTTGTCCACCCCATGGTCCCATATGATGTACTCATTGACCCCATGAGTCTACCGAACCACCCAGTCCTCAATGAAAAGAACAGTGACAGTGAGTCAGACACGAATGAAGTCAAGCACGAGGAAAAAGAAAAGGTAGGCTACTCACTAGCTTTTGGAAAGGTTCAGAGGACCTGACTGATTTCTTCCGGAAAAGGACCTGCAAGAGAAAATATTGACCAGGTTCAGGGTAATTAATAACATGTTATCTTTGTGTATTTTAGGAGAAAGTGATGACACCTAGTACACCGACTGTCTATGGTCGGTCATCGTTCTATGTTGATGATGCAACTATTGCAGAACAGATTAAAGGAAAGCCATTCAATCATGGCACAGGCAAAAGGTGAGTACCGGTACCGGTATATGTCACAGTGATTCATTGGGTAAGGAGGCTTGCATTCTGTGTCGGTGTTAACCTGAGTATCTTAAAGGGAGACTCCATTCATTGTGTAAAATTTTGAATTTTTGAAATATCGTTATAATACATTCAACTTCATTGAACTGCAACATGTCATTTTTTCTCTCATCATTTTAAAGGACCACAGTATTGCTTCCCAATCCTGCATTACACCTACCCGCGTTAAAGGGGAGACCTCTATTAACGACTTGGTAAACTACCGCATGCAACTAGTCTCGCGCAGCCAGCCGTTTCGTTCCGCAGTACTGCTACACAAACTTGTTCGATCCCCAGCGGCTGGGGGACCGAGACTGTAATCATACATTCTCCAACACTGGGGCGAAAGGCTTAACTACAGTATTGGAGCATGGTGCCGGTGGCGCCGGCTGTCGACAAAAAGATGCAATACAGTGGTCCTTTAAGCATTTTTATTGCATCCCAAGGGGACAATTGCACAGCACATGTGATGTCATATGTGCTCAATGCATATTTATGAAGGTTCAACCAATAGGCCTAGGCAGTCACAGTATTGGGTCATTCATTACAATAAAGGTCTTCAATCCATAGACACTAACGACACCACCTCTCATGGCAATGGTCTCCATGGATATTGATAAAAATTCAAGAGTTTACAATGAGTGATGTCTCCCTTTAAGTACATGTATTAGCTTTTACATTTATGTGGTACATGTACAGCACATCGCGTAAGCATTTGAATGCACTGGTAGAATTTAATTTGAAGCCCTTTAAAATTCTTTCTAAGGATGGTGTCCTTTTATTACACCAATCTCTTTGTTCTTGTTTCCTGTAGGTTGCGCCACGAGAAGAACAAACCAATACGGATTGATCGAGGAGGACCCAGTGAATATCAGTACCTGACATGCTATGAATTGGAGGACACACCTGATCTTGAACCACCAAAACTACGAGCTAACAAGAATGATCCACTAAATTTTGACTACTTTGATGAATGAAGCCATCCATCCTTGTTCTCAGATGTTCAGTCAGCTGTAGTTACAATCATTCGACTTCTTTCTGCTGGTACAGTAGAAAACGCATAAGTCTGATTCAATGGGCCAGAGAATTTCATCTGACTAAAAAGAAATCCGCCTCATGTATAATCGAGTTTTGTGTAAAAGTCGGGACTTCTGGCTTGAGGAAGGGCAAAATGGCTGAGATGGAAATGGATCCAGCACACATAGGTTACCTGAATAAATAATACATGGACTGTAGAGGAGCGAGAGCGTGATCAGATTCATGTGATAGGCCTATCATTTCATAAACGTTGCAAATATCGATCGGGATTCGAGAAGTGATCCGAGATCGGTGATTTGCCGACTTGTGCGGCTCTGACTTAAGCATTTTCTACTGTACAAACCTTCTAGGCAAATCCACCGTCATCAAGCCCTTTCATTTCAAAGGAGAAATTAATGTATCTCTATGAAAAAAATACATGTAGGCTATCTCTATGAGGACGACTAGTATGTAACAGGTCTCTCAGGAATGTATGCTTTCTAGAAANTTGTTCAGGGTACATCTGGTAACAGAAGTTCTGTAGTTCTGTTTGTCAGTGCCCGGTTGACCCTTAATCCGTCAGAATCTATTGTTGTGGGGCATCTCATATCGGGGGGCATGACATTCTTCGACACCGGTATCGAGTCCTACGATCGAAACACGGTGTATTTCGCAACCACAGCCTTTTTGTTTTAGCATATGCCAAGAAAGAATTCATTGATTCATGTATTTGGCCTTGCCCGGTCGGGCCCATTCCATCACCTCAGTACGCGGGGCTCGAAACCAAGCACAGGGAGTCTGAATGTCTCAGGGGAATAATATACTCCGATGACTTCCGACACAGATTTTTGAATGTTTTGGCTGCAGAACTTCTGAGGGTAGGCCTATATACACCACCTTGGTATAAATTCATAATGTTCAAAGTTGAGGTATGATAAAATAAATATTTCACGTCAAGCCATGAAATAATGGAAATTATTCGTCTGCCAGGTCAAAAAATTATTTCCCGAGGCGAATGGTTGTTTTGCCTCTAAATATGTAATGGCTGGTGAGTTAAATGGCGGTTTGAAATTTCTGTTATTTTCTGTTGTTTTGCATCTAAACAGTGGGTGGTGGGTTAAATTGCAGCTTGAATTGAATTGAAGGCCTGAAGAGTTTCAATACGGGAAGTGTATGGTACATGATTAATGGATGGATGTCGCAATTGTCCCGAATATTCCCCAGGTCATCACGTAGGCCTAATCTTATTCAAAAAGATAGCTTTCAGATTCCAACTACTGTAAGGCCGGTTGACAAAGGCTTCACAAATGGCTTGCCTCCGTGAAGCCATTGTTGTCCGGCGTTTTCGTATACCGTATACCTCTATGTGAACTCGGCCTTATTCGAATTCATTGACTCATTGCTTCTGTCAAAACCATTTCAAGCTTCACGTAGAAATATGTTTTTGTGTGTTAGTCATGGCACTCTAGTTTCGCTGAAGGCACTGGTGGAGAACCTTTAAAACTTTTGAAAAGGAGGGGAAGAAGATGATTGCATGGTTTGATGCATTCTGTTGAATTGATATGAGCTTACAGATCCGTTCTACTTACCTTGTGGGCCGTATGCACCAATGAAGATTATCTTGAACTCAGGTTGAGCGACAGCTTTTCAGTTCTTCAGGTTTGCCAGGGCATGATGTGAGAATGGAAAAGTTGTGGCTCAACCTGAGTTCAAGATAATCTTCGCTGGTACATACGTCCCTGTGGGTTTAGCTGAAAAATTTGATGACCAATGAGACCATGCACATGATGAACCAGAAAACCACACCTTAACTACATGTATAGTTGCAGTGGTGGCCAAAGTTATTCGAACACCAGGTATACCTTAAGATGTGGCTGTGCAGTCTGGATTCCATTTTCACTTCTAATAATTGGAACAGTTGCATTCCTCTGAGGAAAAATAAACTCGTTTCAGTGGTACATGTACACATTGATTGCCATTTCAATACAAACAAGTGAAATACATGTATCTATAACATGCCAGGCGTTCGAATAACTTTGGCCTCCACCGTTCAAAACAAAATGTAATGATACCTACCAGGGGCCTGTTTCATAAAGTGACTTTAACCTAATGGTACCATTAACTCCAATGCATTTTCCATTTGGTTAAAGGTACCATTAGCTTAAAGTCGCTTATAATGAAACAGGCCCCTCACTTTCATGTAAAACCATTGACTGGGTGAATAATTCTTTAGCGTTGATTCCTTTGTCAGTTAGGTGTGACGGATGACAAAATGTACCCCTAATAAGAGTTGCAAGTCCAAATCTCGACTAGAGCAGAACATGTTTACGCGATTTTCTCTACGGTTTATAGTTTTGGACTATTTTCAGTACTTTTGCCATATGAGTCGATGATTGATCTTTAGTTAAACCGTCCTGATAAGAGGTTTTGTGAGATAAATATATCATTTTTTACTGCATGGTGTACAAAGTTGCTGACATTATTCTGACAGTGCACTGTTCATGCACAGTTTTCCGTGCATATAATATTTGTGTGTCATTGCATTTAACAATGCGCACCTTTTTAGTCAGTTGTTGAAGCATGTAAATTAATATTTTGATAGAGTCTCTACAGGAGATTAATAAAAGACCACTTTTATGTTATGATAAGTCGTTTTGTTGTTGTTTAACCCTTTCGCCGTATTAAGTTGAAAATTGTACATTTCGTAACATGAATTTCTGATGTGTCTACAAAAACGCGCCCGGCTCCCACAAATTGCAACCAAATCTGGTGACAAGACACTCATTCTGGAGGCAATTAAATGGGCCACGACCTCATGCAGGTTTGCCTCTTCCAAAATGTCTGTGAAAGAAACAGGCCAGAGCCGAAGATGCAAGTTGTGAGGAAATAGTCGCATTCGGCCAACGTTTATTTAGTTCGAGTTGCGCTTCCACTACAAAAAAGCCGGTATTTGTCCGCTCTTATTCTGCTTCCATTACAGAATTGCCGGGTTTAAAAAGTCCGGTTCTATTAAGTGCGGATCTATTTAGTTCGGATAGCATAGCCGATCATACTCCGAATCTAGATGCGGATAAATTTTGTAGTGCAATGGCAATAACACCGGATCTATTTGTAGTATTATGCTCGGCTACAGGTGGCTCCACGGTCGCTTGCGACTGTGCATGACCTATCCAAACTAAATAGATCCGCACTTAATGGAACCGGACTTATTAAACCCGGCAATTCTGTAATGGAAGCAGAACAAGAGCGGCTTTTTTTGTAGTGGAAGCGCAACTAATGTCAGTTTGAATGTCCGAGGGTGTGTGGCACAGGCCATTCTCGCAAAATTGGGTCATGAAAAATTAGCACAAGATATAATCGACTGTTTTTTTACCACCCTGTATAGCAGTATAAATTCTCCTTCAAAACACAATTTCTCCGCGCGTGTTTGGCTAGTTCTGAGTTTGGGAAGACTTGGGAACGGTTATGGTTTAATATAGGGCTATAGGGTTGGGTTCAGGGCGAGAAAAGTTTGGTTGGGGTCAGCAGATATACCATATTTGACAATTAAAGCGAATCGAAAGCGGATTTTGTTTACATTTGGCTGGTGTTTGTAAACACAAAATTCAGCCAATCAAAATGCACGAAAATTTCTTTGTTGACATTCTGGAGAAGTTTGTTTACATTTTTTCCTGAAAATTCGTCCCCTTTCAAATTCTATTTCTAAATCAAATTTTTTCGCTTTCGATTCGCTTTAACGTCAAGAATATTTCGGTTGCTGGCAACGATGGCTGGTTCGCTCAAGTTGTAGAGGGCTTGCCTACTGATCACAGGGTTGCTGGTTCGAATCCCACTCTCGACATCAGTTTTTCCATTTCTCACATTTCCTTTATTTCTCACAAGGCCAAAATATGGTGGCAATAAAAATTTCGCGTCCGGACCAATTTACAGTTTTCGCAAATCCCCCGAAAGGCCAACGTGAACGTCTGTTCTTTTGTTCCCTGCTCTCTTCGTGGCATCCAACAATGGGTTTGGCGTTCGCGTTCTTGCGTATCGGGGGTGCAAAAAAACTGCATGACCGCCGCCAGCTTTGATCGCCGTATTTCTGAACCTCCACTAGCCAAAAGAGCCAGCGAAAAGTGTGGTTCGGCCCTGCTTGGCCCAGCACGTCTAAACGGGTCATATCTTTACCTGGCCAAGTGGACTCGGTCCGGATCGGGCACGGCACGGATTAAAAGGGCTACGTCTAACGGGGCTTTAGGGTAACGATCAGAATCATATACACATGTAAATGTAGCACAATTATACATACATGTACTCGTATTTTGCCTCAAATCCTGTGAGGTATCATCCTTATACGCCCCCCTCTTTTGTCAGGGTAGCCCACATTGGGTTTGATAAATCATCAGTGAGTCAATCAAAACTCTTGACCATGATGTGAGTGCCTGATGCAATTTTGACTGATTATCAAATTCCGGCCTCAAGATTTTACTACGATGTAAACATTGTCATTGTCTCATCGATCTTGCTAGAACCGGTATGACCCCATTGAGTTCGAAAAAATGGACTTTACAGCATAAAACAATTCATGACCAGTGACAGAGATTGAACCTGCTCATTGTGATTAGCTTGCGGACTTTCCCTTTCCTTTGTATTAAGGGCGGCGCACACTTGTGATTTTTCGAGCGATTCGATAGGTGACTGGCCTTGCGACCACAGCAGCGACTGAACATATTTTCAGTTTTTTTAGTTTTTGTTGCCTTGTTTGCGACAAATGCTTCCTTGGAAGATCAGTGATGTCGCGGATGACATCACTGATCGTCCTCAAAGGTACCGGTAATTATCGCACGCGACGTAGTAGTCGCATCGGTAGTCGCCCCATTTTAGTCGCACGTGTGCGCCGCCCTTTTCTGCACTCACACCAGAGGCCTTTTATCTATGGGCCGTGTTCTAGAAGCTTCCTTAACTCTAAGAACGAGTGCCTTGGCACCACTTTTGGTTGCAATTTTGGGGAGTAGGAGAGTTTTTGTAAAAACATGAGAAATTCATGTGACACAATTTATTTAACACTTTTCAAATTAACCCGGGCCAAAAGGGTTAAGCGCAGCAATTTTCTTAATTGGCGTTTTCTGTTCATCGAGACCTTTCACGAAATCGTACATCAGATGACAACGGATTTTGGGAGGCACCTCATTGTGTACACACAGGCTGCGCGAGACTGCTTGCGTGAGACTCCTTTTGCACAGACCTGTGTAGCCGTGGAACGCATCACATCGGCCAGATTTGGCCGACGTGTACGTCCGCGACCTCATCACAGCGTATGAATCTTAACCGGAAAATAAATCCAAGTTATTGGCTTTGTTTAATGCAAATGTATTTACAGGTTTTTTGTGAATAATTGTATGGCAAGTAACAACTATCATAATAAGCGAGGTTTGTAGGTATTTTGATCCTACAATGTAGTAACTACGGGGATCGAGGGATCACATGATCAGCCAAGCCAAGTAGTTCGCTGTCAATCACCCGGCGCCATCTTGATTCCCCACAATCCTGTGAGCACGGCATAAGGGCTAGGTCCAGGAAAAACTGTACAGTGGGACCATGGGACAAGCTGGTAGTGCGTAATAAAAACACCCTGTAACATGTAAATGTGGGCTATCAAGACATAATTTGGGGTAGGTTATTCAGAATTGGCTCCTTTAGATCGGAATATAGTAGTCTGAAACATACTAGGCCCGTTTTATTTTAGCCTGATATTTACCGCTCCCGGCAGCAGGGGTGTAAGGATATTGGTTTTAGGGCTGTGAAATGGCGGCGATTTCGTATGATATTTACATTGTCCGAGAAAATTGCCAATAAAAAGAGTTAGAATCATTGGAATTTAATGAAACTCAAATATGATATTCTCAACAAATGCCACTTGAGCCTGTGAAAATTTGAATTGGCTCCTATGTGTAGTTTTTGAATTATTTGGCAAAATGTATGTACAGTCGATGTACAGGACGTGTACAGAAAATTTAATTGTGGACCTAGCCCATAACAGATTGGTGCGAGGCAGGAGCGCCTTCTGTTGTAACAATGGGAGGGACCTAACCCGATATATGACGATTTTGTGTCACTGAATCAACTCTCAGAAGATGAGAGGTCACAATAATTTTCTTTCTCTTGAAAACAAAGCAGTGAACTCAAAGATCATTGGGCCTGTTTCATAAAGTGACTTTAAGCTAATGGTACCTTTAACCAAATGGAAAATGCATTGAGTTAATGGTACCATTAGCTTAAAATCACTTTACGAAACAGGGCGTAGGACAACGAACGACAGTTGAGTGCATATCACTTGATATATGCATGGTATTTTCTCTACCTGATCATCGAAGCACATTCTTTAGCCTAAATCTGTTGTTGATACTAAGTCTGATTACAGCGAAATACATCAAGCAAATCAATTGCGTTTTTCGTAGTCACAAACAATGTACTTAATTTATCACAACCAGATCAGACCAGTTCTGGCGGCCGTGGGCCGATGATATGGTGCAGTCAAATCATAAGACAGGCAGTGAAATTTGATAAGCAGCCAGAATAATGGTAATATTTCCCACCGTTCCTGACCGACCCGGGCCTCTGTTGACTTAATTTTGAGGAACTGGATTTAGTGTCAATGACCGGTAGCACCGGTATAAAAGCAAAGCCATTCACAACTGGTATCAGTCCATATCAGTCGTTCCAACGAGGCCAGAAGATTTAATATTTGCATGTATATCACTGACTTAGGTAAGCCAAATGGAGTTTGAGGGCTATGAGTGGAATTCTCAGTTTTTTACAGTCAAATAGTTTGCCAGGGCTAATGTTTTTAAAATATCTTTTCAACGAGAGGAAAAAATATTTTTTAAATATTTCTCATAACATTACAGAGGGAATTGCTGATTAGAACTAAATTAATACTGCATTTTAACGTTCAATAGGTCGCCAATTTTCTGATTATGAAATTAACATCACTACACCACAGTGTTTCTCGTTCCAGGTGGCATAGTCTAGTAAGCTATAGATAAAAAATGACGATTTCGGACGACGCCGGTGGCGAGGGTTCAAAGGTCGAGACGGCATCCGTACGCATCAAAAATGATGGTAAATAAGCACAGCATACTAGCATTGCCGGTGTGATATGCCCCCATATTTCTGATGTCCCCCTGCATTGTTTGTCATAGGATCAAGGGTCGTGGTCTCTCTAGAGTCTCAATGGTGCCGCTTAACCCGTAAATGTATTGTTGTGGACATCACATATCGGGGGACACTAGATTCTATTACATCGGGTCCAGCATTTTTAACGAACAGTGGGTAGTGTTTTAAATTATAATTCCTCTCCCCTCCTACAGAATGTAGAAGGGATGGATATCCTCCGTGGCTCCTGCAGAATTAAGAATAGGTCTTCTGATTGGCCCAATTACTAACCAACGCCCTTTTCAGCAGTCCCCAGATGTATTTTTATTCTATCTTATTTTTAAAAAAAAGTCTTTTCACCCTCAGATGTGCTCCTGTCGTTCCGTTCGTCCACGACATCATTGACGATCACTGAAGATGATATTGCAGGCTGCTGCAAGTCTTTGTGCTGCAAAATACCCGAATGGTACATTAAGGAGCTGAAGATCGTTCTAAAGCTTGCATGTCCCATCGTAAGTAGAAAACATTGTTATTACACCAGAATCGCATTTATAGGGTCACAAGGGTCTGGCATTGCCGATGTCCAGCTTCTCCTGTTGGTGATGGTTGGCACTGCTGACCCACAACATTCTGTTGATATCTTCGAATCGAATTCCTGACACAGATTGATGATAATGTTGGAGAAGCTAGATCCCAGTGGCACAGCCGGTGTAAAAGAATCTAATGTCCCCCGATATGT
The DNA here is from genome assembly GCA_002633025.1 of Notospermus geniculatus. NCBI lineage: Eukaryota > Metazoa > Nemertea > Pilidiophora > Heteronemertea > Lineidae > Notospermus > Notospermus geniculatus. The sequence goes on from NMRB01000611.1 coordinate 185,544, forward strand.
GATGTCCCCCAACAATACATTTACAGATTAAGCGGCACCATTGAGCTGTCAGCGAGTTGACCAGTAGGTGTCACTACAGCCCAATTCAATGTATCTAGCGGACCCAGTCATTATCGATCGAGCAGCAATCACGTAGATTTTCCTGTACATTGGTCCGCTAAGACTTTGCTGCCACATGTTGGCAATATGCGCGGCTGACTGCTCCTGGTGGACTCTAGAGAGACCAAAACCCTTGATCCTGTGACAAACAATGCAGGGGGACATCAGGAGGGTGGGGGCATTAGATTCTATCACACCTGATCTGTGTGACCGTACAAATGCGATGTTGGTGTAATCAACACTTTGGTAAGCGTTTCTTTAAAGCCACACTCTATTCGATTCTGCAATGTTTACGTTCACCGACCTCCTTACGACCTCCAACATTAGTGACGGTCACGTGGTGAATTCATGTTGATCTATATTTCTTTTCTTTTTGCAGATGCTGATATGTTTATTGCAGTACACGACCAACACCATCGCAACCATTTTCTGTGGTCGACTCGGAACAGGGGTGTTTGCTGGCGTTTCACTGGCAATATCGGTAAGAATATGCTCATATGCTCCGTTCTTCAACCCCGGGGTTGCTTTGGGAAGGTACTGCATCGTTCCAGTACTTCATTGGTACGGTACGCCAGGTACCAATGCTAGGGTATATGGTACCTATAACATTTTAATTCAAACGAACCAGCTTGAATATATGCACTTCTATCATACAGTTCAAAAATTCTACGAAATTTTAGTAAAACCTAACTGAATGGCGACAAAATAGGAAGTTTGGAAACTGACAGCCAAGTGGTAACACGGGTTATAATGTCTCTAGACAACATCAGATTTAAGTATCTCAGGCTGGCGAAAGGACAACATCCCAACCAGCCAGTTCTCAGCAGCACACGGCCAAAATGCTTTTGTTCTACCCTGTCTACAGGTCTGCACAGATCTGTCATCTGGCGTGTATCTCAACAGACAACTTAAGTGACCAACACTCAAGGCACATTGGATAACATAAGTCACATTTGGGGTAAGATAGCAGATGTTAATATGGGTGTGTTTCAAAAATTGGTCACCAAGAAAATGGGGCAAAATTTAACTTTGAAATGATCACAAAGATTTGCGCCATTGATTTTCCAAAAATCAAATGTAGTATTTGATAGTATAGACCTTTAACTATTAGTTTCTCCATCTGGGATGTACAGTGTACGCTCATTTGAAGGAGGGCATCAAAAAATATTGAGCTTACCAGCAAAATCTACCGGTCTGTCCGACACCAAAACTACTTTCTGCTGTCAGACTTTAAAGGGTCAATCGATTAGGTTTCAGTGCCATAATTTAGAGCTCCATGATACCTAGATCTGACATAAATATTGTAAAGTTTCAAGAAACAGCCTTTCACCAGTAGACAAAATAATGGTTGAAATTTTCTTGTGTCGGAGGACCACTGTTTGAAACACACCCATATATTGCGGAAAACAGAAATCAACCTCATGCAACGTCCTGTCTGTTTCAGTTCATCAACATATTCTGTGTGTCTGTGTCCCAAGGCCTTTCCAGCGCCTGCGATACCCTGTTCACCCAATCCTTCGGGAGTGAAAACAAGAAACTGATGGGACTCTATCTCCAAAGGAGTAAGTCAATGACAGTACTTCATGTATTTCGTCTCTTTTTAAAAATGATACAAATATACATTTCAATTTTTCTATACAAGTAATTTACCTGTTCTCAACAGTCTTACATTATGCATCTGATTCTGACCAGTCTATCTGGCCTAACGCATCTAGCCTGGTTTGAATCCATCACATTTCCCGCTTCTGTGGAGCTCAGAGCCTCAGCCAATCATCGGTGTGCGAAGGAGAATCGACGTGCCAATCAAAATCCGTGTTACAAATGTGTGCAGGAAGAGAAGAGAAAGTGCCGAACGGCGATTTGTTTCACAAGTTCTGATTGGCTCGGAGGCGGGGTCAAGTAGGGGTCGGATTCATTTATAATTTATGAGTTAACGCAAAAGATGAGTGATTCGGACAAGGCTAAAAACGCAGTCGATGGCCTTGTTTGGACAAGATGACATTACATGTATGTGGACATTATCAAAACTGTTTGTACAGCGTAGATTTCACTAGGTTCATCGGTCTTCGTCGAGAATGCTGTCGTCACCACTTCTATGGCTGGTAGTGATGGTCTATGTGAATGTTAGTCCAAGAGCGCTGAAATTGGCTGCCGGGACTGTAATACTCCCCAGGGAGTGGAGAAAGGAAATTGGAATGAACAGACCTATAGCTGGGGTAATAATGTAAAAGTCATTGAGCAGTTCAACTGGAAATGCGCTATATAAGAACTCACCTTATTATTATTATTATTTGAAAGCGACCACTTTGACAGCAAGGCGATAGGCCACTGCTGAATAATGACTTTTTACGAGATGCCGTCCGAAAGCATTCTTGCTTTGACCATCGAAAGTCACTTCTGAACAATCTAATTTGCAGGCCTGATTTTACTCTTGCTTAGCTCCGTTGTTGTCGTCGCCATCATCCTGAATGGTGAGAAAATCTTCCTTGCTATTGGTGAAAATGCAGTGGTGTCAAGGTAGGTCAGTCAGGATTTGAGTCATTTGGCTTTTTGAGTGGTGATAACCGCGGAATAGGGTTTAGTGTCCAACAATGGGTGACTGCGAACGATGGCCATAACGTATAACCGATGCATCCACACCGGGTGTGCATCATGACATTGGAGGCCTGGAGTATATTGCAGCAGAGGAAGCTTTTTTATTGCCTGAGGAGGCTGCTGCAGAAAATGTAAAAATGCTTTGTAAATCTCGCCTTAGAAGATCAGGAAGCTAGATGGTGCTGTCAAGCTTCAACGAAAGCTAGAAATAAATGTCATTTCTAAAGGCTAAGATATCGTCATTTTTCAAAATACACCAAAATTTTCGTCGGTTTCCATGGAAACGGGATTTTCTCAAAACGCTCAAGGGTGCTAGAGTGGCACCCGGCGGATTCTGAATCTCTGTCATTAGGAGATATCAAAAATGCAAAAACATTGCTGTTATCCAAAATGTCCCGCTTCTTTGAAAATCGGGGTTTTGCGTCCAGACTATCAGGCACGAACTGATAATTTTGAATGCGAAAACATCTAGGACGATTTTCCAGTTAGTGAGATAAGGTTATTTCTTGAGATTGTAAACGGCCACATGATGACCCATGATTTCGATTGTTCCATATATTCTACCCAACAGTAGGTGTTAATTTTGCAATATCGTGTAAACACTTTCGTACTTTATACCTGAAGTCAAAAATTCATTATGGATTTATGAGGGAGGGTAATTTCGAGAAAAAAAGACATCACGATTTAACACAATGCATTAATGAGTATGAATATCTAAATTTTAGGGTTGCCGGCGAGTACCTTCTGTTCTATATCCCTGGGGCAATTGTAAGTTTTAAACATCTGATAAGAAAACAGACTGAAATTTTTCATTCGTTAAATCTAAAGAGAATGATTAGGAAATGAAATTTGGGCTTCAAAATGACATTTTACAGTTTTTTTTAGTTATTGCCAACTGCTGTCCCTTTTTTCGTTATTTTTTTGTTTGTTTATCTCCCGAGTCCCTTACTTTTTTGTTTTGTATACGTTGCCGATCGTCTGGTCTTCTGCTTCACAAAGCGTTCAGAATTCCACAACTTATGACTCAGTGCTGAGCACCCGTTTTCTTCAGTACTTTCTAACAGGCAATTGAATTGAATATTTCCAGGCAAATTTCATCTTCCAAGTTCTTGCGCGGTACATCTTGAGCCAAGTAAGTCCCGTTGATCAAACCGTTTATCGGACTTGCTGCATTATAGTACATGTATTATGCACACTGACTCAGCTGGCACTGTAGCGGGGCCAACTCTCATGTGAGACAAAATTGTCCTATTGTCAGGTTAGATCTAAGTTATGGTGCCGGCGATGGGTGTGTCATTGCCCACTTGGCCAATCAGATACTTTTGTCTCTTTCAGAACCGCGTAATGCCCATGATTGTGGTATCAGTGCTTGCAAACCTCGTTGACGCTGGAGCCCACTACCTCTTGATATACCAGGCCGATCTTGGTCACCCGTACATGTAAGTTATGCTGAGATAGGCTCCTACCTAACCGTGGACTTTCAAATCCTTGCACTGTCAGTCCAACATGCTCCAATTAAATTAGGTCATCGGCAATGCCATCAGTTGATTGGCCGTCCCCAGAAACCTAGATATAGCCACTTGAATTCTTGTTCTAGGTGGACCAGAACAAAAGTTATGGCCAAAACTCTGTTTCCAGGGAGACACATGTCGGCCATCTTGAAAATCAAGATGGCGCCCACCAGGGGGCGTTTTCACGTGTCACCCGTCTTTAAATTAATCAATATTAAAAACTTCACCAGTGCGCCAAATTTGCTGCTTTTATACCAATTTGCACGATTTCGCCGTTTTTTTACCCTTATCGGCCGGACTATCAGGTTTGCACAAAATGTCATCCGTGTTATACCCATCAAAGCACATCCTGGATTTTGAAGGGCAGTCAACATTTTTTCAGAGGTTCAGCCATCGCCCTGAGTGCCTCCCACATTAGCCTTGTTGTCTTCACCCTCGTTTACATCTTGGCCTCGAAGATATACGTGACGACCTGGGCAGGATGGACGACAGACGCGTTCTATGATTGGGGCCACTTTATGAAGCTGTCGGTTCCCGGACTGTTCATGCTTTCTCTTGACTACCTCGTGTATGAAATCGCAATCATATTATCAGGTATGTGCTGCTGCAGATTTTTCATCGGGTTAGCGAATACCGTATGCTTACCTTTACCTCCCTACATGACATGGGCGGAATCAGAAGTCCTATCGTCATTCGTGAGGGGCAGCACTTTCATACGGTGATTTTATCAATCCATATGAGAGGCCGCCTGCAAAATTCTGAATTGTCTACTGAGATGTTGTATGGTCAATGAATATCTCTGATCACACTGCAGTTCTGACGTAGGCTTTATTTCATATAAATCCATTAAATTAGTTTTATGATGCGTAAAGCTACGTTTAGCTGACACGCGGAATGCGGATTGCGGAACGCGGAAGGATTTTCGCATACAACATATCGCTTCCGCCGGGGATTCCGCGTCCCTATACCGCATTCCGGATGTCTGGTAAACGCAGCTTAAAAGTAAAGATTTCATGCCATTTTGTAATGTTACAGACGCACCCTTGTGGAACTCTCCACAGCGAGTGCGGTCAGTGGAGGAAGAAAAACCACATCAATGCGCATGCGCGCAGGTAGGATGAATCCGGATTCGGGTCACATTTGCGGTTAGATGAGCAATTTTAATCTGGTCGTATGTCATTGATTCGGGACCGGCAATATTGGCGGTCCATTTTAAATCTACATTGGACCACATTGGTAAGCGTTTACACGCAAGAGTTTTGAACCACATTCGGATTCGATCGAATCCGATTGTGGTTCAAAACTCTTGCGTGTAAACGCTACCCAATGCGGTACAATGTGGATTTAAAATGGTCCCGAATCCACATTGGACCGCATTGGACCACATACGACCACATTCAAATCTCGTCTAAACGCAAATGAGACCCGATGCGGGTCGATCGGTTCCAATCGGATTGAATCTGAATGTGTTTTTTTGGCTTGTCGTCTAAACTGTGAACTCAACCTTACAATATCATACTTACATTTCCAGGCTTGTTGGGTGATGTATACGTGTCTTCACTTGCTATTGTCTTCCAAGTTTGTGCAATTATGTTCCAAAGCTTCCTGGGCCTAGGCACTGGAACGTGCATCCGTGTGGGACAGCACCTTGGTTCCGGTGACGGTGTTGCCGCCAGACAGACGTGTATTGTCGGGTTTACGTCGATGAGTGAGTAAAATTAACAAGGTTTTCCAGTCATTGGTGCACAGTAAAATTTTGCGTACATCTGACTATTAACCGCTGCTCCTGTGACAGTTTTCTATCGAAAGTTTGCTGTCAGATAGTCAATTATTGCTGTCAGACAGCAATAATTGCTGTCATACAGTCACTAGCTGAACAACTTCCACGGGATAGTCTTTGGTCAGATAGTCAATTATTGCTGTCAGACAGCAATAATTGCTGTCATACAGTCACTAGCTGAACAACTTCCACGGGATAGTCTTTGGACAGTTACTATCTGACAGCAAACTTTCGACAGAAAACTGTCACATGGAGCAGCGCCTTTTAGTGTCCCTGGAGCGTATCTATTGGCATACAATATAAGATCATCATTCTCGGATATGGCTATTTGCGATGACTTGACTGATCAATTAAAAGCATCGTCTCGCAAAGTTATTACAGATAATCGTTTTAAAGTTAACTCACCTAACTTGAAACGATGGCCGAAATGAAAATAACACAAATAATTTAGAGGCTACAAATGGCCTATTTTTACATGCTGACCCTCTTAGATGAAAATTGCACCAAAAAGGGAGTAAGAAATAAATAAAAGTGGAAAATAAGAATTGGGAAATTTTGGAATTTTGCACGAATTTTTCAATTTCGCAAATTGGGAGAATTTTTTTCCCATTTTGAGAAATATCATCCGAAAAATCAGACAAAATGTCATGTCATTTTAAGAAAATTCCTCAAAACGGGATTTTTTTTCTCCCAATTGAAAAATTCCCGCAAAATTCCAAAATTTCCCACTTCTTATTTTCCACTTTTATTTCTTACTCCCTTCAAATTAACTGTGCGAGATGATAATCATGATAATAAGCAAGAAGTCAGTCTCCAGAATTCACGAATTTTCGACCTCAACCGGGGTCTTTTTCAAGTGGAACTTTACAATCTGAAACTCTAGAAAAGACTTTTCTCTAGAAAGACTTTTCTCTAGATTTTTCTCTAGAAAAGTCTTTTCTAGAGTTTCAGATTGTAAAGTTCCACTTGAAAAAGACCCCGGTTGGGGTCGAAAATTCGCGAATTCTGGAGATTGACTTCTTGCTTTATTATCATTTTGTGTGTCAATTTTGTGCTATTCTGTATCTTAGATGATAATCATGCATGATGATTTGAGCTAAATATTTAATTCATAACAAAAATGTAGAAAAACGTGAAAATTGCAGTGTCAAGAGTAGAGAGTATTCGGGTTTTTTTAGTCGCATTCGATGTAACAATCTAACTTGGCGATGTCTTCATGATAAGAATTCACCACTTAATATTTACAGTCCCTGTCGCCTTGTTAGCCAGCTGCCTTTTTGCGGGATTAGCCTCTTACATTCCTATGGTGTTTACAAATGAACCGTAAGTTCCCACTTTAATAATTAGCATATCGCTAGCAGCGTCGAATAATACACCAATAACTGGTGGCTATATAATGGTCTCTATGGTAACATTTTGACCAGCAGGAGTTACAACACCATGTTGGACAAATGGGGCCAAATTCATAAAGGGTGTAAAAGACTTAGGGTCGTATTTTAGAACGTTCCTACCTTAAGCCAATTGTAAAACCATCGAGAACAATAGATTTAAGGTGGACCTTAATGTTAAGGAACATTCTAAAATACGGCCCTAAAGGGCTCCGCACACCAGCGATTTTTCGAGCGATTTTCTAGGCGACCGGCCTTGCGACCACCGAAGCGACTAACATATTTTCAGTTTTTACAATTTTTGCTGACTCGATTGCGACAAATGCCTCCTTGGAAGATCAGTGATGTGGTGGAAAATATCACTGATCCATCTCAAAGGTAAATATCGCAGGCGACGTAATAGTCGCATCGGTAGTCGCCCCCATTTTAGTCGCTAGTGTGCGGAGCCCTTTAGACGCGTGTAACTTCGTCAAATGCGTGGTGGAAGTGTGTGCATTTAGTGAAGTTATACATGTACGTGTCTAAGTCTAGTGACACCTATATTGAGGCAACGGGCTAGGGTCCCCATTTCCTGCAATTTTGGTTTCAATTCAAGATGTGTTGGCCGGCCATGTCGGCTATCTGCAACCTTCGTCAATTTCATCAAACATAATAACAGTTGAAGATCTGTTACTATGTTACCATACCCACATCATGGATCCAGTGGAATAATATGCCCAAAACACCTGCTTGAATCCTTTTGTGAGATTACCGTATTGTATCTCTAAATTTTCTCTTTTAGTGACGTCATTGCACTTGTAGCTGTCACCTTGCCTGTTGGTCCAGCAATCTATCAGATATTCAACGGTATTAATGTAAGTGTTGCCTATCTTGTTCGCTATAGGGCATGGTGTCGCCATTCCGTGCAAACTCGAAAAGAGACACATTTCGCTTTCAGGAAAAGGCCCTCATTCCCAATTTCTGTATTCTTTTCTATTTATTCTGATGCGGTCTGACAGGGATCAAAGTGCCACCTGGACGAGCTGCAAAAGATTGCACAGACAATCATATCACATTCTTTAAAGTTTCTATAATAAAACCCAAATCAGTCTTGTTTGCTTTTTCGCCAAGTGAATGAATGAGCATTCTCTCAGGAAGTAATTTGGACCAGGTGATACATATATGTTTGATAACACTCAATATTCAGTGCTATCGTCCTCGAACCCGGAGGGTGTTTTACCCCCGTAGAAGCTGATTCTGAGGGTTAATTCACAGAAAAAAAAAATCAACTCGAGTCGAGACTCAGAGTCTCACTTTAGGGACAAAATGGTTCGAAACACTTTTTGACTCAAAATGAAACAGAAAATATTTCGGCGCGAGACAACAACAANAGGTAGTTTGGGCCAGGTGATACATATATGTTTGATAACACTAAAAAGTCCGTGCTATCGTCCTCAAACCTGGTGTTTACCCTACACGTAGACGCGAATTTTGAGGTTTACAGTGTAACATGGTCTGCAATGCGCATGATTCTGTTCTGCAAGTATTTCTTATTCTTATGGTAAATTTCGCTGGTCACTGTTGCTGATCAACACAATCTTCTATTCATCAAACACAGGGCATTTCCACTGGTATTTTACGAGGCTGTGGTCGCCAGAAACTCGGTATGATAGTCGTCATTCTACCATATTTCCTCGTCGGTTTACCTATTGCGATTCCAACCATGATGATGACTTACCTGAACCTTAGAGGTAAGTCCACGACCGTATTGCAAATACTCCCGTATGTTCAGGGATGGGATGTCGCAAAATTTTTGGAATCAGCAGTGGTCGCTGAAGAAGACGGGCCTACTCGTAACAGTGAAATGGACTAGCATGACTAGTGAATTTTGTTATTTTCGCAACCGCGCGCTTAGCCTACCACTATCAATTGGTGAATCATTGCCAAACGCTGTCGCAGGCAATCACTGCTACGTTCAGATATACATAGTGTCAACAGGTTTCTAATTACATCATCCTTTTGTATTGCAGGATTTTATATGGGAATGATTATTGGGATGGTGATACAGAGCGTGATGTTGCTTACAGTCATCTACAGAACAAAGTGGGATAAAGAATTGGAGAAAGCAGCATTCAACACGAAGTGTAATCACGATGACGATGACGTTACCGAGAAAACTAGTAAGTGATAATTCGATGGATGTCGCTGACGGAAGGCCTTCTTGTTGCTGTGTAATGCCAGCAAACCTACGTATAATTAAACCACGTCTGGTAGGAAGAGTAATGAATTTTCAATAAAATATTCCTTCCAGACTCAGTCACCGTGTTTGATTTCTCAGCTGAGAGTATCAGAGGTTCTTAGCGCTCCCTATGCGGTGAACGGAGGGATCGAACGCTGAAAACTACTGATTAGCTCGACAAGATGTTGGCTGATGTTCATAAAGGATAGCAAATGCTTTCACTTCAAGTTTTGCAGTACATTTACATTGGACATTGCTGTGCAAATCTTAAGTAAAAGCATTTGCTAGCTTTTATGATTACTAGCCATTGATTTCCTACGCAACGATGTAGATTAGCTGCTAATGCAGCTGCAGTTATTGCTGCAACTTTAGCTACTGTATTTCATTGTAAATTTAGATGGGAGTAAGAAATAAAAGTGGAAAATAGAAAGTGGGAAATTTTGGCATTTTGCGCGAATTTTCAATTTCTCAAATTGGGAGAAAAATATTCCCCTTTTGAGAAATATCGCCCGAAAAATCAGACAAAATGTCATGTCATTTTAAGAAAATCTCTCAAAATGGGAAAAAATTCTCCTTATTTGAGAAATTGAAAAATTCGCGCAAAATTCCAAAATTTCCCAATTCTTCTTACTCCCTTATAGATGGGAACCCGTTCGCTGTGGCCGGTTTCAAACTCCGTGCAGTCATGAATACAAAAAATGAGCGTTTTTAATGATTATTTTTCAAGGGCTCCTGTCAGAGTCGTCACATGAATTGGAATACGGCGCCGTCGACGTTCCACCCAATAAGCCAACGAGTGACAACATCTGCCGTCTGCTGTTGAAACGACTGCTCGCGTTGTTCGTCATTCTACTCATCCTGGCTGCGGGAATACTCGCCCGGTTGTTCGTCGATGTTGGCAGTGAGTTTCCCCTTGATGAGTGTCTGACGGCCGGTTGGGATAGCTGCAATTCGACTACCATCCCTATTCCACCAAAGAACGCCACCAAGGAACGCCTCTTCGGAATATTTCGCTGAAGGGACCTTCACTTGATATCGACTGACACAACACGAAGTAACCTCGCCAACTATGAACCTATGCGTTGTCAAACCGATCCAAAAAATAGTTGAAACGTGATATGGAAGATACAGCCTATAGCAGTTCGAGAATAGGGCATGACTTCCATAACGGGTGTAGCAGGAATGAAAGTCACCCGGAGTTTTAGTCCGGGCAGCTATTATCCTGACCATTTCAACCACGTTACTCCGTGAAGTCCGAAACTCTAGAACAGAGAGACTGTTCTAGAGTTTCGGATTGTAAAGTTCCAGCCTGAAGAAGACCCCGGTTGGGGTCGAAAATTCGCAAACGCTCTGGAAATTGCCTTTTCATTTATCATATATTGTGTGTCAATTTTTGTGCTTTTCTCCTCTTTGGTTTTACTCCGTGAAGGATGTCAGGTTGACCATGCGAAACTCTTTACAATGCAGTAGAAGAGTTTATTTGATATTTGGTCAGAATAATATTAATAACTCCCAAAGACTACCATTCCGTTTACACTCTCCATTCCTAACTGAATGATCTGATCATAAGATGGACTATAGATCCTATTATAGCTGTATTGGTTATGTCGTTAAAAATTATTAGGAGGTATCGGTAGTGTAATCTTCCATTCCTCTAGATGTGCACACCTTGGTACGTACATCGAATGATATAGAATTCACCTTACGGAATAATGAACTGTGTGTTCCCAGTAAACCCGAAATATATTGCACACTTTTGATCTTCAATTAATGATTTCCTTGTTTATTTTATTTCACTCACTACATCTTCTGATCGATTTCTGTGCCTGGCTCACCGTTAGCTGATTAGATAACGAAGGTACAGTGTGCCGGTACGGTATATTAAAAGGACCAGTTAAACATTTGAAAGTTTATCAGACCAACTTTTGTCATTTTCTACATATGACAGAAGAAGCAAACAGACTGGCCAACTTTCATTTCAATAAAATATTCGGTGAAGTAAGAAATGAAACGTCTTTTACAATCAGCGATATGTTTCATCGGCCGGTGCCCCTCGGACGATATTGCCCAGTGCTATTGTCCTGAGACATTTTGACAAAGACTTCGAGTCCGGGGACACTTTTTGTCAAGGAATAGCCGACTAATAACTTCACTTTACACCGGCTGTCTCGTCATCGGCCAGCTGCTGTGTCGAAGACTTCGTGTCCGGGGTTACTGTTTATCAAAGAATAGTAGGCGACTATGACTTTCTACTAACATTGTACAGCGGCTTCGGTCGTCGCCCAGCCGCTGTTGCGAATCTGGGGATCCGCAAAGCGCCTCGGTCAAAACCCCACTTTAAAGAGGAACTGACCCCTTCAAATAAATGAATATTTTTGCTGTTCCAAATGGGTATGACACCACTCTATGGCTGGGAAAAATTTGGTGAAAAAACCTCAGCTCATTTTCAAACTACACACAAAAATGTATTTCTCAGAATTCAAATTTCCCGCTCAATTAGTGATGTCATACCTAGAACCATTTCTATTGTCATCCATTGTAAAATGTACCAAATCTATATCCAGAGAGCCTGTCAAGCGCACTTTCTGACTCAAAGTGTTGATTTAGGAGGAAAAGTCCAAAGTAAACACTAACTGTCTCAGGAAAGGTATTATTATTCATAAACTGTTGAGATTGACCAAGATATCGAAATCTCTAAATATGCTATTTTCAATTATTTCAGTATTTTCCCCTGAATTTTAAGTGTAAAGATCCCCACATGGCTAACTAACTGATTTTCAATCAAAGCAACATGGTTCACATTAGAAATATATTCT
>NMRB01000611.1:200107-243171 GCA_002633025.1 Notospermus geniculatus
ATGCAAAAAGGAATGGTGATGACACTCTCTACGTAGACAGTTCTGCCTCTGGAAAATGCTATTAGCTTTGACGTCAGGGTGCCCAAGTCCCTAATGCAATTTCCAAGCCTATTCTGATGGCCTTGTTTACTTAAACATTGCCTAATAACTGTGAACTTTTGATTTTAAACATAAAGTTGAACTTTGAAAAATCAAACTGCTACATAAAGAGTCCTCCACATTAAATTTTCTGTACATTTTGTATTTTTTGTAATATTTTGGGAAGAAGTTTAGAGAATGAACCTACTTTAAAAAAGAGGAAAACAATATTTCTTTTTCAAAAGGACTAGAAAAAATCCTGATTACTCAACTCTGATGGATTTAATTGTTTACTGATAAACTTAATGGAGAAATGTATGTATTTTCTTCTCTCCTGCCTAACATGATTTTGAAATGTGGCACGTCCTCTCATTCTCAACAGGGGGAGGTATCCCTACTGACGTACAAGATCCAGAACGACATAAGACATTTGTTATGGTAAAACCAGATGGCGTCCAACGAGGTTTGGTGGGCGAGATCATAAAGAGGTTCGAACAGAAAGGTTACAAACTCAGGGCATTAAAATTTGTTCATGTAAGTAGGCATATTATTATTAATTCGTAATTAATAAAGATCGATTAATTTCTTGGATTATGGCATGTGACATCTGCTGGTTATTTCTACTGTTCATGTGTGTAACCAAGGTCTTTCTTGTCGAGGTCTAGCCTAATTGTTATTGTCTTTCTTCGAAGGTCTTTCTTGTCGCGATTTCTACATGGTATACAATGTATCATACATTGTATATCATATGTAGAAATACATTGTACATTGTATGCATGACAGCTGGACATGTCTGAGACGTTTCTCTGTTTTCAGCATAAGATCCGTAGCCATCACGAATGGCTTGAACTCGTCATTTATAATTAAAGCCCCTTTTGTTTTTTTCAGGCTCCACTTTGGATTTGTGAGGAGCACTACATTGAGCACAGAGGTCGGACATTTTACCCTAAATTGTTGAAGTACATCAGATCTGGGCCAGTGGTTCCGATGGTGGGTATGGGTTATCAATATCCATTAAAAAAGTTCTATTTGGATTTTAGGATGAATGAACTATTCATATCATAATCATAATATTGTATTATAGAACTGATGAGCTGAACACACATCATGCATTTCCTTTATGATCAGTATTCCCAGGCCAGTATGCTTCGTACTTGCGATTCTATTTAAATTGTGTTGCCATTCTCATAATGCCAAGTTATAGTTTTTTTGTAAAGCCATGAAAACGTGACAGTAGCGAGGTTTCGCAAGTGCCCAGTTAGGTCATACGACTACGTTTATCTATTGTTTGGGTACACCCACACAATAGATAAACGTCGTTGTAGGGCCTAACCGGGCGCTTGCGAAACCTCACTATTACATATCTTTACCGATATGGCAAAGTGCCTCATCGGTAGTTTGTAATGCAGAGTGCCAGTGTCACGTCTTCTATTCTATATTCGAGTGTCTGTGATGTGTTACTCACTACTGTGATTTGAGGACACCATTAGCTTACATGTATGTTAACAGGACGAACATGCCCAGAAAATCAAATCGAATCTGATTAATATTTTGTAGAGTGCGAGTGGTCATCAACCACCAACCATAGTTTAGAGTGCCTGTTACATACATGTACCTTAGAGCTTTGGATCAGTTCAATCTGGTCTGAGTTGATCAAGTTTGCACGCACTGAAGTTTATCATTAGAACTGAAATTGAAGTAAAGAGATTACTGCCTGGTAGACCTACAATACATTAACAAGCGAAACCAGCAATGCATTTCCTTATTCTCACTTCTGTGGTTGTCTCAGGATGTTACCAACAAACTCATGCTCATGTGTCATGGAATTCTGCCTACAGTACCATAGTAGTAGTAGGCCTGACGATCTCATTAGTGAGGTTTCGCAAGCGCCCGGTTAGGCCCTACGATCTATTGTGTGGGTGTATCCAAACAATAGATAAACGTTGTCGTATGGCCTAACCGGGCGCTTGCCAAACCTCGCTAATATGTGGTTTAGTCTGTTCTCCTACATGTACGTTGTCAGTTGTCAGTGTCTTCAACAGCTTGCATTATTGTTGTTTGAGACACCTATCATGTCTTAGGTCAATGACTGGTTTAAATTCGACATAGTATCTTACAACTACTTCTATTCTAGTTCTACATGTTCTACTATTGAAAATTTCCTTTTAAAAGGTCATTGAGAATAATATTCTCTCAACTAGCATGACTGGTAACGGTGACCTCAGATTACCGGTTCTGATTATTTGTCAAGGTGGAACTGAAACTGCGTGTGCAATAACTAGCATACTATGCTTTCCTTCCAACCTGTTCAATTCAACATGTCAGCAGAGGTCTTCAGATGAATCAATCTGCATCCACTAATGACAATTTTTGCTATTTTTACTATGATTCGTTGCACCAGGAAATACATTTTACTTCGTTTTGTGTTAAGTTCCACTTCCTAGTTGCAAAAATATTTTGGCCTGTTGAATACAAAATCTGAGCAGTATTAAAACTTAAGATATGATGCGTTAAACTATATGGGTCGTATTCATAAAGCGGTTATATGGTTAGAATCGTCCTAGGCCGGTTCCAAGTACAGTGGTTGACGATACTTGAAACCGGCCTAAGATGGTTCTAAAGATAGAACCGCTTTATGAATACGACCCTNACTTTCTACATCCTAGAGTGTGCTGCAATCCACCGTACTTTATGTCATTTCTGGTACATCTGTTATTTGTTGTGGTTAAAAATAAAACGCATCGAATAAAACACTTTCACCCATCATCCCTGAATAAGTCAACTGCCGAGACAAATGGCACAATAAATGCACAATACACAATCCCTTGCAACAAGGTGACAATCATCGTGTACATATGCGGAGCACCATAAGATTTACTCCCACTCCTGTGTTCTAGCCAGAACTTTTTGCCAACAGGGTTGGGTTACCGCATTTTCCTATGATTTTAAGACCCTGGATTTTCAAACAGGGTGGGAGTCAAATTCAAACAGGGTGGTGTAATAGAAAATGCATTGCAACTTACATTTTTATACAGGGTGGTAAAAATTTGAACAGGACACTGCTGAGACTCGACTGGAAGTGAAAATAATATGCCTCACCCTAATCAAAGAAAGTGGACCATGGACCACACTTGACGTACAGGGTGAATATTTCCTTTCAGTGGATGAAAATATTGTGTCCAAAAGGTATTTGTTTTGTCTTTGGCACTTCAGTAATTCTTCCTCATTTGATGACGTTGATGTATCTCTCTGGCAGGTCTTTGAAGGTGAGAAAGCAGTAGAGGCAGCTAGAAAGATAATTGGTGAGACGGATCCAGTGAATGCAGGTCCTGGGACCATCAGAGGGGACTTCGGTCTTACTGTCGCAAGGTAAGGTTGGAAGTGTTGCCCTACATCCATGACATCGCGATTGGGAGTCTGGGCTGAAAAAAATGCATGTACTACTAGTATGCATTTTAGACACGTCAGAGATGTCCTTGTTCACCACACATTCTTGTCCCTAAACATTCTGAGCAGGGTCATTTTAAAACACTGGATCATGCGAATTTTCCTTGAAGGATCTCTACCTCTAGTGCTTGTGTTTTTTACCCTCAGTTAACCATCTTCGAACCCAGAATCAGGAGCTCTATCTTGGCTCATAAGGGGCTCTTTAGGCTATATTGGGATATTTGTAGTGTTGTAAGTAGGAGGAATGAAATTCATGAGTTTTTACATTGGGATCAGAAGTCTGAGGGTGATCGGTTGTAAGTTTGTGGAGATTTCCCTTCAAATTATTCATCCCATTATAATTATGCATCTACAGGTTTTTTTCCTAGTTAATGAAAGTAATGCTATGCATATTCTTTTTTCCTTTTTTAGTGCTCCTTTTTTGAAAGAAATCGGGTAATCTTGACTAAGAAAGTTTTTTTCCTAACAATAACATTTATCGTTCAGTGTACTTGTTTTGCTGTTGGATGGATATATACTCGGAATTGGATTCTGGATTTGAGCCTTAAAACTTCATTTATGATATTCTCCTTTGAAGAAAATATGTGAGATTTAATTTGAAGGGAAATTCTCCTGTTGCCATTGTAAACGCATCCCTTAGTTGAGAGAACTCACTTCATCCACCAATATTTTGTGTCGTATTTTGTATTTTTTCTGTGGCGAACAAACGAGGGAAATTTACTGTAAAGATTACCCTGCTGTCCAAAGTTAGACTGGTACCCGGTCCCTACATAGCTCAGACGGAGAAAGGGACCGGTGTAATGTTTTTCACTGCCCCCCGTTTGCCAATGCCCCCAAACTAAAGATTGACGGAATAAGCGGCAACGTGACAATGAGGGAGGCACTGATAAACATGTCTTTCTGTATTTGAGTGTCCGCCGAACAATAAAGCGGGCATTGTCATACGAGGGGCATTCTCACACATCACACTTGTATTGGGCGGCCATACTTGGCAGAAAGCTGCTATGCTATGACGTCACAGAGGATTCCCCTCAGTACTGAGAAATAGCTTACTTAAATAGCTTACTTACCTCACATCCCAAAATAGCTAACCAATCCACTATGTTGGGACCGGGAACCAGTCTAGTCCAAAGTGTATCCATCCAACATCAAAATCAAATCTACTGTTGATTGGTTTTATGGGAAGATAGTTATGATGATGTTCTCTGTTTTGGAATTTGGGGCTTTTGGGACATGGTCAAATGCATTTAAAATAGTCACCTATACTCACTATAGTCCAGGATTTCAGGCAAGATGAGTATTTGGTATGTTTGGGGGTGAAGTACTCCTTGAAATCATGAAATACTCACAGGTTTCAGGTTTCAAGTAGTGAAATTCCTTGAAATTTCAAGAAGTGAATTCGTCCTTTTGAGTAGTGTGTGTGAACATCCCTCAACAGTTCGGAAACGTACGATAGTACTAGTACTACTGCAGTTTTTATATTGAAAGCTTGAAAGATATAGCCTTGTAACGTGAAAAATATATGTGTGTCAATCAGGTGGAAAAAATTACTTCCTCGTTGACTGAAAATGTTTTCCATTGGTAGTTTGGTTTTGGTAATCATGTTTAGGAGGATGAAAGTGGAAATGTATTAGGGTGGTGGGGGCGGAGTTATGAAGTTAAAACCAACCAGACATGCAAGAGCGTCTTCAATATCAAAAGGCTCATAAAATTGGCTTGCGCATGCAACCGATAATTCACGCAATCTCTACTGCACACTCTGCAGGAACGCTCAGTTAATGTGCACCAACATGATTTTATTTTCCCCATTGATAATGCAGCCCAATAAATCTTTAGAAAATGATATAATGGGTGTAAAATTGGATTCCAATTGCTATATCTACTCCAGAATTGTCATGTCTACATTTTGGGTCATGTTAATTGGCATGTTTATCGGACAAGTTGATTTGGCATGTCAACGGATAGGAAATTAAAGAAAGTTTGCTTCATATTGCCTTCAATGTGGCACCTTTGCATGTCTGAAGCGGATGAAAGGGAATGGGGACGATAGCCGACTTTTTCAATAGGTGTCACTAATGGTTAAAACTATTGAAATGAAACTGACATCCCGGTCCTGATCTATTTCCCACACAAAAGGCGTCAATTGTATTAGGACCTGGTTTCGGTGTGCTGCCCTCTGTCGAGCTAGGATCCCCATTGCTCATCCGACCCCAAGTACAAGTGATTTATGGAATTGTTCATTATCACTTGCAGTGCATGCTCCAGCTGGAACAAAAACAACTGTAGCCAAAATCATGTCGTGATCAACTGGCGATGAAGTTCAGGCTGCTGTTAGTGTTACAATGGCTGGTATTCATAAAAGTTATAGCAACTGCTTTTACTTAAGATTTGCACAGCGAGGTCCAATGTAAATGCACTACAAATCCTGAAGTTAAGCATTTGCTAGCTTTTATGAATGTTAGCCAATGAACTACACTGTACACACTTTTAAATTTTCGTGGAGAATGCAGTGCTTATTCTTCAGGTTACTGATGATCTCGTGCGAAATCACAAATGATTAGGAAAAAATGAGCGCCATCGCAACAATGACCTATTAAATGGTCAAAATTACAGGAATTCTTGGTCAAAAAGGGGAAGAATTGTAGCCAATGGCCATTTCATAGGAGCACAGCCAATGAGGACCTAATAGGTGTCACTAGTGGTTAAACCTACATGTATTGATCCAAGTACTGTATCAACGTGTGTCATACCCTTCCCCCACAAGGGTAAAGAAGCATCGACGCCGATGTTGCACCGTTTCTTATGATTTCCTGGACATGTCGAATCTTTGACGATCACCGAGTTAGCTGGTGTGATAACTTGCCAACTCCGATATGTCATGTATGTGGCTTGCGGTGAAGTCTTGTCGTTTCTGGTGGGCGGATTGTGAAATCTTGTTGAACGCGCGACGACTAGCGACTTGGTCATGTTGGTGAGCATTTTCCACTGTTTACCTTTGATGCCATCTTTGTGTTATTTCGGCTCTTTGGTTTGTTATTGCGCAAGCAACACTTGAGAGCCTACTGCACGCTGTCAACCTATACTTACCAACTCCATTCTCACCAAGGCTAGGCCTGCAGCACCACAGGGGGTCATCAGCCTGGGCAGGGGTGGTTTTAATGGCACAACAGAACTCAACTAAGCAACTACATGTAATAATAACTAAAAACTACAGTTTGTTAGTGCATGGTTAGCAAAGCAAAAGGAAGTGAAAAAGCCAAGCTCGGGGGTTGGGGTGGGGTAGTTTTGGTCACGAAATTGGATACATGATTGTGTACACATGATTAAATCTCTTGAATTCGTAGAATGGGTCACTGAAATCTTAGAGGAATTTTCCGGCAGTATGTAGCGTACCAGGCACGTAATACGATTTATCCCAATCTTAATGGAAACAGGGCAAAGTGTTTTTGGGAGGGGGTGGATAGGCCTATTTATGATCTGATAAAAACAAAAGTGTCGATGCTTATGTCAGTAGAGTGTAGGCCTACCTCGTGATATGATGTCGTAAAACTTAAGGGTAAAATTCATTATACTGAGTGATATCCTTTTGTCCATCTAGTGCAGCATTGCTGCTTTGACGTTTTTCAGGTAAGGCCATGTGAAACTGATGCTCACCCCATAAGAAATTTAGGCAAAGTGAAAATGTGTCACTCCCTTGTGCTGCTCTCTATCATAGTTAAGATCCCCATTTGATTAACTGGCTGCATGCTGCTGGTATCTGGAGCCCTGACTTGTGACCCAGTTGAGGCGAGGTTTACACTTGGTGAAAACAGAGCTTGCGATGTTCAACACTCTCATCATTTGACTTTGAAAAAATCATAAATTGTGTCCAGAATTCTTGTATTGACATTCCTCCCTCTAAGGCCAAGGGTAAGGGTTTCTAAGCTACGCTAACTATGGTGCTTGTAGCGGCAGTTGTAGTGTTTACCACATGGATAATTGTTGCCTCTTCATTTGTGAAGGTTTTTCTTAGATGGTGCAATTGTACATGTAGCCCTCACATCTCTGTGCTTCACTTGTTGTGTACGTGTAGAAAAGTCTGCCGAGACTTCAATGTAATTTTGATATGGAATATCATTTTTAAAATGTCGAAAATTTTCATTCAGCTCATATATATAATAATAAATATACACGTATTTACAATTCATTTATCATACTGCATATATAAAAACAAAATAATCGCATCGAAACTTTGTGGTGGAAGTGGCTTCTTGCAGACGTTTAGGACCTTTACCATTTCTCTGTCACCTCGTTTAACACATAATTATTTCTTCTGCGAAATGCATACCTCTTTTACATGTCTCTTAACACGTCTGTTACTCAAAAGACCTTTATTATTTCCCTTTTGTCTAATTTTCACATGGTTTTGTTCTTCAAAAATGCACACCTCTGCTATGTTTAGTTTTATAATGTCTGTTACTCAATCACAGTTCCTTTCTGCGAAATGCATACTTCTTTTTACATGTCTCATAACATATCTGTTACCCAAAAGAACTTTATCATTTCCCTTTTTAACGTAGTTTTTGTTCTTGAAAAATGTAGACCTATATGTTTAGTTTCTCACAGTATCTGTTACTCAATCACAATTCATTTTAAAATACTTTCAGAAATGTTATACACGGAAGTGACAGCATCAAGAGTGCCGAGAGAGAAATTGCCCTCTGGTTTTCCGCGGAAGAATTAATCCAATGGGATCTTGCGCACCACGACTGGCTTTATGAACGTTGATGAATTAAATTGTAGATAACAGGGATTGTAACTTAGGTATAATGTGTGCTCAATATTTTTCACTAGAAAAGCATAGATGTGATGAAACCATTTGTTTGTATGTTGTAGTTCTTTATCGCAAAGGAGCGCATTGCCTGAGATATCGATTGAAAAAGTATCATTTCAATCTGAAGTGCAATAAGTAGAAGACATAATGGACCAATGAATCTTGAAAATATTTTAGTCAAACTTGCCTAACTCGAACCCATTTAACACGAAAACTCGGACAAGTCGAACTGATCCTGAAAATGTACATAAAAAACATCATTTCTTATTTCATAATACATGTAACTGAAATTAATTAAGAACATGGTTTTCCAATTCTGAGGCACCATGTTCGTATCTGTTGGTAATACATTTAATACATTCGTATCTGTTCGCATCTGTTGGTAATACGTTTAATACATTTATGCGGTGTATTCCAACTATTCAAAATTGACCTGTACATCGGTTGAAGAGTATTTCACATTCCATTGCATTCATAGCAGCTAAACCCGCTGTCATGACTGTTTAATATTATAAATCAGTCCGAATTGGTCACAAATTAAAGAAACAGAGTTGGCTGCCATGTTCCCAACTTTTTGCGAAGTGAATAGAAATTTTTACTTGACGGTCATATGCTCATGATGCTTGCCCTGGTGTGCACAGGGCAATGAAGGTTGTTCTGGAAAGTTCTGCATAAAGCTTTGCAGTATCAAACAATACCCATACCGGTAGTACTCACGAAACTTTTTCCATCACCTAACACAGTGGAACCTCTCTATTAAGGACACCTTCGGCACTGACAAATGCTGTCCTTAATTGAGAGGTGTGTGTCCTGATTATAGAGGTTGAAATGAATAGAAATGACCAGTTTGGGACTGAACATTGGTGTCCTGAAGAATTCGCAGTTGACGATGCGTGTGTAAATACTTAGCTTCAGATACTGGTTGTGGATCCTAGTGTGTATTTGTAGAGGAGGCGATCGAGGGCTTCCAGTGATTTAGGTCTCACCATTTATCCGAGTTTAGTTGTTCACTGAAAGACGTGTGTTTATTTTATTCAGATTAGGAATGGAGTTCGTCTTTTTCATTGGATTGTTGTGTAATGAACAGTAACAGTCGTGCGTAGGCTGGTAGGCCTAGATGTACGTCACAGAATGTAGGACACAGATATAGTTACGGTACTGTTGTTTGAGAATTAGACTCCAACTGTTTGCAGGATTCCTGGGATGTTGTTGTACAGACTGTATTATGAATGGGTGCCATGGATTTTAGTTACTGTTGCTATAAAGTAGTCATTATTTGGAGAAGGTGATGTTGTGGCAGTATTTAGAAACATATCAGTGTGGTCCATTGGACATAAAGAATTGTACAACCTTGTATTTCGCCAGTGTCTGACTCAGTTGCATTGAAATTCTTTGAAGGGTCCAATAAAAACGTCTGACGTTTTCAGCAGAATAATAATAATTATTATTATATAGGCCTAATTGATTTTTCAACTCAGGGTAGTTGGGCTAATCTCATTCCTTTTTTTGACTGATTCCTTTACTACATGTAGTAGGCCTATTCCTTTGTTGAAATATTCTTCATTATTATCTAAAGAATTCGTTGAGAAAGCCAGCAACATCATGGATTGCTGTTATTTGGTGTATGTATGACTCGGGTAGATTTGTTTCTCATAAAAAAGGGATCTCAGAGGCAGCTTCTATTAGGCTATTGTTAGTACGCAACTACATCGCAGGTGCTACCAGCAAGTGAAAAACAATGAATTTGGGCCAAAAATGTTGACATGACTGTGCATTTTACTTGCAGTGTACGTTTAGGCTATGTCACGGCGACATATCTCCAACATAGAGCACAAAAAAACGACACACAAAATGACAGTACATGTAAACATATAGTCGTCTCCGAATTTCGCAGATTTTCAACCCCAACCGGGGTCTTCTTCGGGCACTTTCTAGTACCGTACATGTAGATATCCCAGAAATGTTATTCGTGTTGCTTTACGTTGTAAACCCTCCTGTGAAAGCTTTTCTTGCCGATACACATTTGTAATATCAGCTGTAATCTGCTACGTTTTTGGTTGTAACTCTTTGAGATGACCCAATACATGTATGTCATTTTCACCCTTCCTCGGCAGTTATGTGTCAATCAGCATCCGAACATTGAGGACCAAATTTAAGAGGGCTGTAACATCCATTCAACATCCATTGACGGCATCGCGTCGCCTGGCGTTGGATAGCAGTGTTCACTGTTTTAAGTGTGTTATTAATACCTATACTGAAAATTCTGCTTATCTTATGTGATTCAGCTACATGTATGCTGCAATTTCATCTACGCCAGTTCTCTGTTCACTGCCAGAAATGTTCAACATAAGAACAGCGTGAGGCAATTGTATTATATTTACATGTATAATCAGTAACAGTTGTTTTCCATCAACACCCTCCAGTAAATTCAGCCCTAGGTGTTTGAAGGTCCCAGGCCTGAGGATGTTGTTTCACTGATGTGAAAATCACTTACCCTAAATTAAATGTCATATCACAATTAATTGTGTGTTGCTTTTACTGCATTCATCTGCTCAAACTTGGAGAACACAACTTTGGACATGTACATGTATTTTATTTCCTTCAACCAAGTATTATGAAAGCTGCATTGAAATCTCGTCCAAATCAGCCCCTCATATCTTCACTACCCCCAATCCCTGAAATTATCATGGTCAAGCCACAATGAAAACTACACCGTTTGAACTATTACGTTAGGGGGATGATGACTGATATTTATAAAAGCTAGCAAATGCTTTTACTTCAGGTTTTCTAATACATTTACATTGGACCTTGCTGTGCAGATTTTAAGTTAAGGCATTTGCTAACCTTTATGAATATCAGCCGTTGTGTCCGAACTGTCCTTCCAACGAAATTATGGGACCAAGTTACGAGCCCTGGCATCTCGCCATTTCTAATGGTAAATGCAATGGCCTTGCATTCACTACCACAATTTCCGTTAGGCCGGGTTTACATCGGAGATGACACGCGACACGAACACGAAGGCGAACAATGGCTTCACAAAGGATTCATCCCCATGAAACCTTTGTTCGCCTGCGTGTTCGTGTCGCGTGTCATCCGATGTAAACCCGCCCGGCCCATGGTGGTACCTGAAAGGCATGATTTCTGTGTTTAATGATACTTTTGGCTTGAATGTACCAAGAAATGTTAATTTTGGGTCTGTCATGTCTGTATTGACTCAAAATAGATCAGAAACGACCCAAAAATGTACTCGAATAAGGGACCCAATAAGGAACTCGAAAATGAACCGGAAATGGCGCCAAAATAGATTGGGTAGATGTTGAATCTGTAGCTCATAAATGCCAGTAAAATGTTGTTTAGTAGGAAAAAAATCGAATAGAAACTGAATAAGGAACGATGAAATGCATCAGGAAATGGTGCGAAAAAGTGGTACCCGGTAAGAAATAGTTGGCTTATTTATTGTTCCTTAATACTGAGACAATACCGAATAAGGAACTAGGAACCAAATTCACAGTGGTCATGGTGGTAAGAAGTTGCTTGTTGCTGGTTGCTGCAAAAGAATAAATTGCCTCGTATTCTCGTGTGCTAATTACCGTATCTGGGCCTAGTGGACGGGCCTTGAATATCCAGAAGCGGTTTTTAATCCGTGAATCTGCAGTATATGTATAACACTGTTATTAACAACACGTAAACAATTAAAAAGTGGCAATACGGCGGGAAAATGAGCTAAAAGATTGTGCCACAGTGACATTGGCCTTGTCAAGAGCTGTTGGTCTGCGGTATAATTTGCTGCTTTTCCGGCGTTTTCCCTAATAGCCCCGTACTTACCAGCTATTTCGTGCTTTTGCGGGGATTTTTCTGAGGAAAGTATCGGTTGCAATGAAAATCATATTTTCAATTTACGTACATGTATCAACAAATGTCACACACATCGCAGGCGTCATCAGGGACCATTACTCTAAACCTGTCAAGAATACAGAATACAGAATACAGGGTGTTAAAAAGTTCGTCACAATTGAAACGGCCAATGACTTTTGTTTAACGTTGAATTGACCGATGTGTGGTAAATTGCATACCATAAGGGCGGTTTAGACGACAAGCCAAAAAACCACATTCAGATTCAATCCGATTGGATCCGATCGACCCGCATCGGGTCTCATTTGCCTTTAGACGAGATTTGAATGTGGTCGTATGTGGTCCAATGTGGATTCGGGACCATTTTAAATCCACATTGGACCGCATTGGGTAGCGTTCACACGCAAGAGTTTTGAACCACAATCGGATTCGATCGGATCGCATGTGGATTTTTGCCTGTCGTCTAAACGGCAGCTCTGGGAATTTGTTTGAAATAAACGGCGGAATATTAAATGTTCTACAAGTATTACGTAATGAGTGATTAAAAACGTGTGCCATTTTCTAATGTGGCCTTCGGACCACGATTCAGCCATACTTTGCCAAGCAACCTGTTTATGTAAAGTAAGTCATCACCGATCTTATTGATTAAATTCGTGACAGTCCTGACTTCCACATCCTGAGAATATCAGGCGTTCTTACTGCTCGCTCCCTTCGTCACCGCAGACAAACCCCTGAGAGATTTCGCTTGATTTGCTGGGGTATTTGGCGCCTGAGAAAATGCGCCCAATCAGCGAACGCCATTTCTGAGTCAGCTTAAGATGACAGGCATTACACGTAGATTGTACCGTAGTGTCACGCACAACACAGTGCTGAAGTACCTCAGCTTCCCCACCTCAGCCTAACTAGAGATCAGTTACACGTATACATGTATAGCGGCCCTTGTAATATTCACAGCCAAGCAGCTGACACAGCTGACCTAGTTATGCCAGGCAATTAACCTATCCNAATCTTCTGTTATTTCTAACAGTGTGCCGAAATCGCCTCAATGGATAAGTGGAAATTAGACTGGATCAAATTGGGCACCGTAGAAATTGGCCAAAATGTCTGTTTTTACTCGCCGTACGGGCCCCGGAGTGGAGATGTGACTGGGGTTTAAGGGTGCTTTATGGACCTTTAGGGTTCTATATAGAACCCTTTTAGAGGGTTCTCATCCCACAGTGCCAAGCAAAGGTTCCTTTAAGAACCTTTTTTCTAAGAGTGCGGACAATTCGTCCCATAGGACATTTCGTCCCTGGATAATTCGTCCCCGGACAATTTCAACCTTTCAAACTTCAACACCCTGTATGCTGTACCTATTATTTTCGAGTAGAATTACTTTACGACTAAGTAGGTCACAGGGAAATGGTCAATTTTGTGGCAATCGTGATTAAATTTGACCTTTCCGAGATGACGCTACTTTGCTGCAAATGTCGGACGTGTGCTACTCGGGCTTATTGGGCGACATACGATTAGTTTCAATCGAGATTGTGTCATTTCTCAAAATCAAAACTTCCCACAGTTTTTATATGTGACCTTAGCACTTTCACATGTAGGCCTAAAGTTGCCTCTAGGATTTCTTTTTTGTCCTGAACGGAATGAAAAATGTCGGAAGTTCCTGAAACTTCCCCGCCTTACGTTCACCTTCTGTAGGAAATCCTTAACGGTTTTGGGGAAAACTAAGTTCAGGATTAGGCCTACGATGTTTGATGCATACAGCCCCCTGTCTTTCAAAGTGCAATTATGCTGTGTTTTGACCAAGAGGGGAATATGGCATACGGCAAGATGGGGAGGGACAGTACCACCAAAACCTCAGTGCTACATGTACAGGCATTCCGTAGTTGGCCTCAAGCAGTTCGCATTTCCGCGATACCTTTTTTACCTAATTTTGCGGGAATCGATTTTTGTTGGCGCGCCGTTTTAGATTTGCGGTAAAAAACTGAGCAGTGTACAAAACCTCTGGAAAAACAAAAAAAACTCTGTTTGAACCACTGCTAAATAAACATGCCCATTTTCATTCTCTCCTAACTATGATAATTATACTTGCCACAGGATTATGATTGCACGAAAAGCGTGAGTTGATTGAAGCAAAATATGAAAATAGACTAAATAAGCTGTAACGACAGAAATTTTGGACATAATGGCCCAAAATGCCCATATGATTGCCGTATGTAATAACAGCAGACCCTATTTCATGATGAATTGATGAGATTCGGGTATTTAAGGCACAGGATTGTTCGCTTTTTCGTCTCTTAGTCTGGAAGCTAAGTTGGGATACAGTCGATTGGTTGCTGAGATTGGTGAGTATAAGAATACCGATCTTCGCTGAATCTTTTAAATCTTCTGCTAAAACGAACAATTTTCTGCTTCATAATAATATTACTACTGATGCTGTTCTCTGTTTTTTTACCGACAGTGATCTTGTACTAGGCCCCTAGGTGCTAAAAATATTTTAAACTTTCGATTTGTAATCACTAAAGAACTATCGATTCAATCATCCAGATAACAAACAGATAATGCGACGGATATCTGTCAGTTTTGTTGCCGTTTTTGGTTTTAATCAATATTGTCAACTTCACAGCTCGGCCAGGATTTGTTTCGAAATTCGAAAAGTCTGTCGGCTCGATGGAAATCTATCTGAGTTCCCACGCCGGGGAATCGTTATTATAATGACGAAAATAATAATATGATGCTTTTTCTACGATTCCAGATCAAGATGAAGTTCCTCTTTGCGGCAACCGTTGTCGTTGTAATGGCAACAAAGATGGTGGAGCCTTGCTGTCTTCCTGATCAAGTGAAGGCCAATGTGTTTTTCGCTATGAATACGACAGTGCATGCATATGGCGAGACGCATAACGCGGCGGTGTTCGCGGAAGGATCGTATGTACTTCTTTCAGTCTTTCCAGATAGGCCTACAGGGTGCCCCCCCCCCCGCCAAAAACACACAAGCATATTTCCACTCCCCTGGCCTCACTCCAACCACTGATTGAATACAGTAGTGTGCATAAATATTAGAACACGTGGCAAATCTTAATGTTTTATTCGGTCTCAGAGCCTGGATTTCACTTTCCTGCCATTGCAAAAGTTAAAGGCAATACGAATTTAGCAGTCCAGTCATTTTGTTTACATTTTACTCTAATATTTAGTATCGCCCCCTTCGCAGCAGTCACAGCAACGCATCTTTCTGGCATTGTGTCTATGTATTTTCTAAAAGTTTCAACCCCAGTGTTATTCCACGCTCTCAGGAGCTCATTCCAGAGAGTTTCCTTAGAGTTATTCAACATAGTCCAAAATGCAGTGTGTTTCCATACCCATGCCGCGTAATCCGTCATTCAACAATAGAAGTGGACAAAATTATACTTTTACAGGGGGACACTATTTACTGCTACACCGGCGTAACCAAATCGATTTCCGTATTTCGAATTGCGGAAACCGATTTCGATGCGCAATAGGTGTGAACGCAGCATAAGATAATCTTGGTTGTGTTTTATCTTAAACACGTTAAACCTAATATTTGATCTTGGTGATTGATTCCAACTTTGCCTTCACACCTGGTCGCGTCACACTACAACTAAACCGATTTCGTACGAAACAAAACGCCTCACACTCAACCCTCAATAAAGTGTTTCGCGATAACTATTTCGACTTGGCTAATGCGCATCGAAACCGATATGCATGTAAATACCAGTTTCGTTAAATCGGTATAAAAGTGATCTATTTCGATTTGAGTGTGACGCGTTCTATCGGAATAATATAGAGTTTTCGCAAAGCCCCCGAAACGCCAACGCGAACGTCTACCCTTTTGTTCGGTGTTTTGTTCGTGGCATCGAACAATGGGTTTGGCGTTCGCGTTGGCGTTTCGGGGGCTTTGCGAAAACTCCCTATAGTAAGTCTTTATTGCGAATTCGATTCGATATAAAACCCTAGTGTAAACACGACTTTAGATTTATTTCAGTTTAAACCAGTTCCACCGCGGTAGTGGAAACGGGCCTTTAAAAGCCAAAGTTTCAATCCCTGGCATCGGGGTTTATCCTCACATATTGACTCTGCAAATTTGTCATGCTTTATAGCCACCAATCTCAGGCATTATGTATTATGTAATTTCTCCATACATGAAAATTTAACGCATTCCTCTCCAGCTTTGCCGTGGACTTCGCTCAGCAGCGGTTAGCCTTGAAAATAGGAAAAGTACAGACGGTGACGAATGGTAAATATGAAGTGGCCCTCAACAGTGCGCACGTTGTAATGGATGGGAACACAGTAAGTTGTGAAATATTAAGTGTGGCTTTCCACTAATTGGAGCGTTTCCGCGCGCGAGTTACATGCGCGGATGCACCTTTTCTATTTACGCGTTACGACACAGATGGTTGTTGGCACTGCTGTTGTGTCCCCCCTGACGATCTGTGGCCGCGTACATATTTTCAACGTGGCTCAAAACTCATTTGCATTCAGCGCACGAGCTAAAATTAATAAAGTCGATTCAAGATCGACTTTTTTCCGCGCGAGGGCCTCTCGCTCGCGAGAAAAAAAGTCGATCCTCTCGCATTTTTCGAAATGCGTTCGTGGCAACACATATGAAAATGAATTGGATCGACTTTTCGGCACAGAATTCCGCTCACGGAAATGTTCCAATGGAAAGCCACCCTAGGCCTATGCGGTTTCCGCGGCGGTTTGTGGCGTGCGAGCGGTGCGGTTTTCACGCCCCCCCCCCCAATGTTTTTCCCTGACAGTTTCGGACTTCGAGTATTTTACTGTAACATATAAAGAACGAAATATGAAATACGGAAAAACGGCTGCAAGAATGGGATTCAATCCACGAACCACGCTCGAGCTAACCAGCAAGTTAAAAAAATGTTGGCCACTTACATGACTTAGGAGAAATGGTAGGAAAATACTGCCAGTGTAGACGCTGCTTAAGAAAAAAAACTTTTCTTCTTCACAGCGTAGAGCGACTGTCTTTGTTGACACGCCAGAAATGGAAAACCCCGGATGTTACTCTCAAACTATACAGGGTAGATTGGGCAACGAGCAGAAATGCTTTGTTAGTAAGTATAGGTTGTATTTTACAGGCATTTGATTTGACAAAACTACTTTCTTCGTAAAAAGCGTTTGATTTTTTTTTCGTGCAGCCCTAACCAATAGTGTGCTCTTTCGAAGACTTATTGTATCTGTCTGAGCCTAGATGTTACTGGTTGCTTCCAAAGGACATCACATGGGTTAAACTGGAACTGTTTTACTTTTACTATTCAGGAGACTTGGGCTTGACTCCGGCTGCTACCGGCCCAGAAGGAACTATTTACCAGGAGAAAGAAGACAATGTGCAGCTTGTGATTGCCGTTGACAAGAATTGCGTTACGAGGCTTGTGTCAGTGATGATAACAATGGATGATCCCAAATCTGCTATGAGTGGAAGTATGTTGCATTAATTCACTGGGTTTAGACGGTTGTGAGTGGATGAATTTCCCAGGACCTTTCGCATATAGAACTTTTATTTTTGCGCGAAAAGGCAATTCCCGGTTCCTTTGCCTCCAACACTGTGAAGAATGGCAATGACCGACAATCGAAATAGCGATGATAAAGTGCCTACACGGCGAAACTGATACTTTATCACAGTGTTCATGAATTATTAGGGAGGTTTCGAAATCAAACGATAAACGTAAACATTAACGACAACGTTACTTTCATACTACACATTAACCAGATTTTATATTGCATTTTCGGTACAAAAAGAACGTTGTCGTAAACGTTTACGTTTATCGTTTGATTTCGAAACCTCCCTAGTATGGGTCGTATTTTAGAACGTTCCTTAACGGTA
Organism: Notospermus geniculatus; assembly: GCA_002633025.1. Classification (NCBI taxonomy): domain Eukaryota; kingdom Metazoa; phylum Nemertea; class Pilidiophora; order Heteronemertea; family Lineidae; genus Notospermus; species Notospermus geniculatus. The sequence continues at coordinate 218,149 of NMRB01000611.1, forward strand.
AGGTCGAGTCTATTGTAAAACCATCGAGAACAATAGATTTAAGGTGGACCTTAATGTTAAGGAACGTTCTAAAACACGGCCGAACGTCTCCTTCAGTTGTCGTCTGTTTTTGACTCACAACGGCCCGATTGGCCAATGACAATGTTTACCAAAGATTCCTTCCAATGGGGACCCTCGCCCACTGCCTCAATAGGTGTCACTAGTGGTTAAAACTATTGAAATGAAATTGATATCCTGGTCCTGATCAATTACCGACACAAAAGGCCTCCATTGTATAGGTCCCTCTTTCGGTGTGCTGCCCTCTATCGTAGCTAGGATGCCCATTTATTTAAGCCTTCGTGTACTAGAACAATAGATGTAGTACATGTATCATTGTCGACGCCTTTAAATCGGCAGTTGCAAAAACGCACCAGTAAACTTTCTCCGCCTCAAAAGTGACTTCTGTCGTTGACGAAGAAATCAACCGCCAAGGGAAGATAATGCCCAACAATGAATTTCCCTAGAAAAATAACCATCACCTCATTATTTCAGGCATGACGATGCAGATGGCTGTAAGTGGTACCCAACTGACGACCACCGCCGCCGACTTCGCGCCGCCATGCGCCAACCCGACTCAACTTCCAGGTGTGACTAAGGTAAGCACTTCTTCTCTGTATCAGGCTAATCCAACAGCGATACGGATCTGCCACCCGATGGGGTTATATTGACAGGTTCGGTGGCACAGTGTATGTAGGTATATACTTGTACGGCGTTTAGGTTAAATCATACCATTCGGTTGCGGGGATTCAGGTGAGTAGGCCTATCTGTTCGAGCAGGTCTCATCCTACCACAGACCTTGACTTCGACCGTTCTTACCGTCCAGAGCAGTCCAAAAGAAGGAAAAAATATTCCAATGTGGTTTCATCCTGTTTGGCATAAATCGCCGCTACATTATCTATGCTGCAAAACACTGCCGTGGATTCAATATTAAAAGAGCACGGTATTGGATCTCAAATGGGTTATTTGATTGCCGACGTAGAGGGGGCCACCTAGCGGTAGCAATACGAACTACAAAAATACATTACATGACGTCATTTGATTTTCAGCTTCCATCAGGGAAAGATGCACTGAAGAAGGGACTGTCTGGTATGGTCGCCAATGAAATGAAGAAACGCCGCCGTTAACTGCACAATGATGTTCCGATATTCGTAGCGCAGAGAACCAGTCAAATTCACGATGACGTCATTCCATCATGTGAACCCCAAATCAATAAAAATGTAACAAATTTGATCAACAAAGGCTTCGTTTTATAACCATGTATTTCACGTTAAACGTCAAATTCGAAATGACTCGATTACGTCGAATGTGGCGTTCTTTTTGACAGTTGCTTTAGAAAATGGCGAGCAGGGTCGTTTTTGTTGCTGTTAATGTTCCGTTAGTGTAAGTGTTCTTCTATCCCCATGTAGCCTATCGGCTTGAAATAAAGGTTGCCAGCAATCGAAAAAAAGTCATTTTCATGTCATTTGCTTTGAAGTCATTTAACGTACATGAAGAATCTCCTGCACTTTTACGGCCTTGACGTCTACTGAGTCCGTAACACCACAAGTAGAAATATCAGGCCTGCATGCTGACCGACGTAGTTTTACCATGCCATAGGCTCCCCTCGGAATAAGTAGGCCTACCAGCCCAGTTCCTCGACTTCCGTTGCTTGCTCCCAGACAAGTGAACTGGCCAGTTTTGCAACTTGTTCTGAGAGGTCGAGGGCAATAATCAGCAACACTGATTGTCGTTTGTTCGTGTGAACGAGTAACAGCAGCGAGTGCAAAAAAAGATGCAGATTATGAACTCTGTCTTTCATACAAGTTTCAAGTTTATTCCTTCTCTTAAATTTTATAGGGGTATTCCTTCCCTATCATGCGCTCATCATTGCCGCACTAAGTGAGACCTCTATTAACAATGTTGTTAAACTACCGCTTATCAACCTCGCCCCATGCGGAGTTACTCTCTTTCCTTAGGGAATCCTCGTATGCATTCTCCAACACTGGGGTGAAAGGCAAAGTTACGGTATTGAAGAATGATGCAATCACCGCCGGTGGCGCCGGCAATCGACAAAAAGTGGCAATATTGTGGTTTTTAGCTCAGCTCTGTGAGGTGAGCTAATGTTGTCCGTCGTCGTTACAGGGGTGGCACGTTTGTAAACCGCTAGGCTTAGAAACTTGAAACTTGGTGTACAGGTAACCTATGGTAAAAACTATCTCTGGACGGAAACTTAGCGCTGCCAGTAAGACTTGTGCATAGTGACCGGAACCCCAAAAGAATTTGGATGGATAACGATCATTTCAGCGAGTGCCCTCCTTACAATTTCGGGTTCACAAAGCATTCGCCTCTAGATGGCGTTGTTCAACCATGTTTTATATTCTTATTCGGCACTGTCCCTTGAATAAATGCAGCCTCGGCATATTCAGTTTCCCTATATCCCACTAGGGCGCATCATTTGTGTATTGCTCGTTTGGATGAAGTGAAGTGTGGATGCATTTACATCTACAGTAATGTTCTACACATTACAAAGAAAAAGTAACAGAATTCACGAGATTTTATTCATAATAGTAGGGAGTTTTCGCAAAGCCCCCGAAACGCCGACGCGAACGCCAATCCCATTGTTCGACACCGAGAAGAGAGCACCAAACAAAAGGATTGACGTTGCCGTTGGCGTTTCGGGGGCTTTGCGAAAACTCTCTAATATTAATACGTATCGAACGTCCACCCTTCTGTTCGATCTTGCCTATTTTTTTCGGTTGTATAACGTTATCGAATTCATAAAATGAACCTAAGTCATAAAATGAGTTTAGCTGAGGACATTTTTTCCTACAAAATTGCCTTTTTTTACTGTTTCAGGCTCCCTCTGACCAAAAAAGAAAAAAAAAACACACAGTCATGAGATATGCTTTAATATCCCTCTCCTGGCGGCGGCATTGGTAACCAATATGCGATAAGACTGGCATGACTGCTATCGTGTCCAACCCACAAATAGCCTGATACTAGGCGTACATGCATGTCGAAACTTCAGCTGACACAAGTCGATATGGTGAGCCGAAATGGTCGCCGTTATCACTCGAGGAGTTCGACGCGCTGAGATACCATTACTAATCCTTCATCAAATAAGGTGTACCATGCTTCAACTCATTCTGTCTCCATTATTTTATACCTTAGATCATTCAAAGATAGATTTGAACATCTTGTCGAGCATGCATTGAAACGTCCTCGTACACTGCTGGATTCTGATCAACTTCGCTACCATCTCATACGACACCGCTACATCCGCTGCAATCGACGTCATCATCGTATGTACTTCGGCAATTTCCGTCGGGCCTGCGTACATATCTCGACTCTATTAAGGGCGCCATCTTGCACAGCGATACAGCGGTGAATATAAGTAGTCCCGGCAGCTGGGAAAAATATGGCGGCCATGATACGTCAGAGTCAATGACGACGAAAGTCATGACTCTGTAGTTCAGAGTGCATCCGCTGCATGTCATGCTGCCTACGTCTGTCCACTGAATCCGCCTATTTTCCGTACAACTGGACTTTGACACTGGGATGAGGACAGAGAACTGGTGTTTTCGAGAAAGTGATCGGTTTTTACATCCAATTTATGTAGCCGATTATTTCAGGCAATCATGGATGTCCGACTGACCTATTTATCAAGGAAAACTCATTATCAAATTAGCCACAACATGCTTCATACTTTGTCATATATTCGTCCTCAATAATTTTCCTCGAGTTGTTATAGAAATAATACAATAGGCCTAAAATGACCTTGCTTGAAATCTATGGGCTCTCAGGCTTCTATTGGTCGGATGTTACGGACTAGTGGGAATCAGGTGGTCGATGAAAGTGATATCTTCCCTTTACTTCAGGAGGCAGGGCATGCAGAGCGTCGGACTTCATGTGCGGTAGCTCACAACATTTCTGACAAGTGGCGCTGAACGACGCGAAGCGTTTCTGATGCGATTTCAGCTATAGCGTACGAGTTCGCCACTAGACTGAACGTTATAAAAGTAAGTTTATGAAGTGATCCACGCCAACAAGTAGGCTACAACGACTGAAACCATGATGGTTTCTAAACTTTGGGGTTTGATTTTGAGTTCTTGTGTTAGATTCAAATGTTTTTTAAGCTTACCATAGGACACAGGAGGATTATCTAGTGATCTCAGAATTCAAGATGGATAAATTCACGAGGAGGGGAGGGGTTTTTGTGTATTTTAGAAGGTGCTTCACATGTCATCGAACACCAACATATGGAAGTAGTAATTCTCGGTGGATCATCCGCAGGACGTTTATGGCCATAACTTTATTCTTGTGCCTCCTGGGATTACCCATTGTTACGTTTGCTCAGGATAGCTCAGCCACTGTTGCAGTTGGTAAGCAAATTTTTTTTCACCGTAATTTTTTCCTCGTTAAAGTATCGGTCGCTCACATGTAAATTAAACCTATTTTCAAACTTTTTCTGCTGGTATTGTCTAACAGTTTCATCTTGATTTTTGTTATATTGACGTTCAGATTCAGTGCGATTTTTAGGTGATGCTTATTCGAGTTTAAGAAATCGCTCCGTTCACGATAAACAATGACGCTGCGCTATTTCTCTGACGTACATTTGTAAAAAATAACATCAATGTTAGTGTTACCGCGTAGCGAGATGATCTGTTAAACTCGAGTTCAGATGAAAATTCCAGCCCTGCCTGGTCTTTTTCCCAAAATGTCTGAAGTAATATAGTCTGGCCTTATCGGGCCATTATCTTGGATGCGTATTCTTCTCGTCACTAACATGGCCAATCTACAAAACTAAGGTACATTCATTCAAAAAAGTAAATGGACACCGAAAAATCGAATTTTCTCAAAAACGGTTGGTGAAAAATCGATGCGGTTTGCTGCAGTTGGTAGGACATTTAGTTGTGCATCATGATATCTGTCACTTGGAAATTTGCCATTTTATCTATTTGTCAATTTCGCTAATTTACGAAAGGTCCCAAATCAACTTTTTTATCCGGCATTTTTGGGGGCAAATTTTATATTGACTTGAAGACTTTGTTGAGTTAGGAGTGAATATCAAAGAAATTCCGCAGTATTCACTTGAACCTACAACTTATTAACCCATTTTGGATTATTAATGCACAACTAAATTTCCTATCAAATGCCGAAAACCGCATCGATTTATCACCAGTCTTTTTTGAGAAAATCCGATTTTTCTAAGTACATTTACTTTTTTGAAGGACTGCACATTCATGACATTTACATGTAGCGTCCACTATCATAATACATGTATTGTAAGATTACACATGTATCTCTGGTTCTATCCTTTATCGTCATGCTCTGATTAAAAGGCATTTTAAAGAAACGAAGAAAAAGGTTCGTCATTACTCCAGTGAGATTTGTCTTCCTATACCGGATAGCGAACACAGTTCTAACAAACAAATTTTTAATAAACTGTCGTGTCTCTGGGTCATTATGCATTTGAAACTGGTTGAATACTCAGCACTTGAAGCCGAGTTCAGAGAGCAGAAATTTACGTTGCGTGAACGATGATCATTATGCATTTTGTATTGATTTGTTGAATGATGAGATAATGAGGAGTGTTATTTCGTCTGTTCAGGCCTGCCATAAAATATCATCCCTGTGTCCTGAAAGGGAGACTCCATTTTAAAGGGAGACTCCATTCATTGTGTGAAGGATTTTTGAAATATCGTTAATACATTCAAATTCATTGATGTCTGCAACATGTCATACATGTATTTTTTCTTAAATCTGCAAACTCATCATTTTAAGCATTTTTATTGCATTCCAAGGGACCACTGCACAGCACCTCAGGCCTTTAGATTCCCCCGAGAGAGAAACACCCTGTATTTTTTCCATGCTAATTTGGGGAAATTAGGCGCATCGTGATTTTGTCGATCGAGGACCAGTTCAAAGTTTATTCAGTGAAAAACACACACTGGGGATCAAAGGGTTAAATTGAAACAGGTGTACTGTAAACAATTCATGGAGAATGCTGACCTTTCTGAGCAAATACTTCAGAGTCTATAAGTTGATTAAAATCATAAATATCGTCAGTGACCAAGGGTTAGGGGTTAAAACTTCAAAATGTGGTCAAGTTGGAAAGGGTTAAACATGACATATTTCCAACAACTAGCCAATACCAATCCCTTTAAAAACCCCAACGTCAATACAAGTAATCATTTTGTCTTATCAGCAGATATAGTTCAATGCAGTTGAGTATGAGATTCATGGGCCTCTAGTTACAGCATTTTCCCGCCAAAAAGACCGTCAGTACCATGCGGCCGAAAGGCCGGTGGTCCCAAAGTAAGATCAGCCATTCAAGTAAATATCTGTTTACTGGAAAGAAATTGATAAACGAATCTGGTATGACTGAAAAGAGCATTCTTCCTAGATTAGACCAAAATAAATTATTGAAGAATGCAAGCAAAGGTTTAGGAGAAATGGACTTAGAAATGTAACGATCTCTGTCAGATTGAAATGCTGAAGTCGGGATGTACTGTGATGGCCAAAGCTAATGGCGTTACTTTAGTACCGAACCAAACACTGTGTTACTGTTGAGAAATCTTTGGACCTTTTTTGTTTTTGCTTTGTTACTTTGGGATAATTTGGGGACATTTTGCAGTATCGAATTTGGGGACATTTGGGGGAGTTAATTTGGGAACCGACGTGTACCGTCGTTTCTTTAGGGGAATCTAAAGGCCTGGGACTCACTGCCACATGCGATGTCAAATGTGTTAATGCATATTTATGAAGGCATAACCAACAACCTAGCAGTCACAGGTCATTCACTGCAATAAATGTCTTCAGCCTATGGACACTAGTGACATCACAACTCATGGCAATAGTCTCCATGGATTGGTAAAAATTCAAAAGTTTACAATGAGTTACGCTGCAGCTGTTGTCGGTTTTAGAATCCTTTTACATAAAACCACCCCGGGGACTTGTGCAGTCCTTCATACGATATGAGAGAATGGTCGATGACCTCCTTGCAACTAAAAGGACACGTTTACCAACGACTGCTGTTGGACATGTTGCGTACGTCAGTATGATGATAAATGACGTCTTATTCCGATTACTTTTAAAAATACTTTCGCCCATGCTGAGGGATTAGATAAGTATCGCTTTAGAACCCCATTCCTTCTGCATAATAAAGATATGGCATGACGGATGCGGTCATTGTCGTTATGGATGACAGAAGGAAATAACTCAATGTATTTCGCCATTAATACGTAGAATGTGCAATCATTTTGATCTGACCAATAACTACCAACATTTGGTATTACTCTTATGATTGGAAAACGTGGCAATGGACATTTCTCATTTTGAGAAACTGTTCAATAATTTGACATGTCTAATTAATAATGCCTTTGATGTAAATGGTGGTCATTGCACAGAATCATGATTGATGTTTTTGCCCCCGCCGTGGCTAAACTCTCGGACCGGGGGCCTCAAACTCAACTGACAATAAGGAGAGAACTTGGTTTGGGGTCGACAACACTGAATGATTTCCATTGATTTACCCGTGGCTTGCTTGTCTTGTATCTTCCGTCGGCCATTTCTGCACCACCTAGCATAATCGTTTTAATGAAGGAACTGGCAGAAACGTATCGATATGGCAGCAATAGAAATTTCAGTCCGTCTTGGATGCTAGTTCCCACACCGCCGTAGGCCCTTTATCAGTGTGAAAAGGAATAATAACTACCACAGCCAATTTTTCACAACATTTTCCAAAGGAATGTTTTTAGTTTCTTCCTGTGTTGCTTCTCCATGCTATTGGGTAATACATGTACCAAAATCGGCTCGCTTATGAATTTTTGGTAATACCTACATGTAGTACACCTCATATTAATTTTTTTATTCTATCTACCGTTAAAACCCACTGTGTGAGATGTTCTCCTTCTGTTCCTAGTATGCTGGTGTGTTCCTGCTGCATCGCTTCTCAGAGTTGCAGACGACCACCAGCCCGGGCTCGTGCTGAACATAATAGGGAGGAACTACGCAGTTTGACAGGTATACATTTGCAGGTGATTCCGATGATGGTGAAATATCTCCAAGCCGCCCCATCACCTCCGTAAATCCTTTTTAGCCCGCTTGGCCGCAAGGCCCAGCAGGGCTTATGCTGTGGTTGGGGTCATTGAGTGGTGGTCTGTCGTGCGTCAGTACGTACGTACGTCCGTAAACTTTGGTTTGTTAGCGCTCTAGCGCCTTTATTTTTTGACGAATCTTTTTGGCCTTTGGTGGGTGTATATATGGGCCTAAGATCTAGGTCGAGTTCGATTTTGAGCACGGTTGGATTCCTATTTTGGCCTCCAGGGGGCGTTTTGTGAAAAATTACAAAGGGCTATATTTTGATAATGGTTTGAGTTATCGTGTTGAAACTTTGTACACATGTACCTCAAGGTTATAGCAACTTACAGATAGCATTTCGGTGAAATCTGATTCTTGACATTGCCACCAGGGGGCCAAAACCAAAATCACCTAAAGTGCCATTTCTCCCTAACTACGAGACGGATCTTCATCAAATTTTTATCATGGGTATATCTAATGAGGATACATAACACTATACCCCAGTTTTTAATTTGACCTAATTTTCAAGGTCACAGAGGTCAAAGTTTGTCTGAAGTTACGAAATTGGCACTTCTTGTAATGGTTTCAGCTATTCCTTTGAAACTTTGCACATATCTACCTCTAGGCTATAGCAACTCACACACAAAATTTTGGCGAAATCTGGTTCTTGACTTTGCCACTAGGGGGCCAAAACTAAAAACGGATCTTCATCAACTTGTTACCCAATGATACTTTTATATGGCAATTTGGCATGTTTGTACTTACGATATGGCTTAAGTAAGATTGCTGATGATTCGTACAACTATGCTGTCAAGCCAAGCGGGCACAGTGCCATTGGCACTATTTTTCTAATTAGAAAGTGAGCCGAAGCCGCTTGTTTTTTTCCATTCCGAAGGTTGTCTCAGGGCAATGCTCTCAGTATCATGGTGTGTAAGCTAGGTACATTAAAGTTTGATGCCGTGAAGTTATCTATAAGGTGGGTGAAGTGTTCATTCAACGGCATTATCAACTCTCAATAATTTAATTAAGGAGTTTGCCATCCGCAAATTACATGGATATACAAAGTAAAAATAATGGTCCTTCCTTTCCACGATGAACAGCTACTTAGCGCAAAACAGCGATTTTCAGTGTTCGTTCCGGTTTAACACTGTGCATTAAAAATCAGTGTTTTGGACAAGTTAACCCCGACATTCGATGTTCATTGTGCACATGTAAAGTACATGTACATGTGCGTGTACATGTGCGTGTAACACTACACTTTACTGTGCGTGTCCGTAGTAGCCTAGTGGTTCCACTACGAGGTGAAATATGGACGCCGTAGCACTTATCGAAATTAGGCACCGAGATTCAGCTAGTCGCATTTTGCATCGGCTAAAAAAGGGCGTTGAGCTCTTGGCCGACGGAATCCTTGGTGTCGATTTGCTTGGAAACGTCACCCAGCCTTGTTCTGGGGACGTTTAGGGTTACCCAGTTTTGTCCTGGGTGACATTTAGGGTCACCCAGGACGACATTCACCCATTCGGCGCCACTTGCACCCCTGAAATGCCCACTGCACCGTGGTACTGCACGCCTCAAGCCTGTGGTCTGAACGCTCAGACTGTATATGTCTCCCGACGAAGAATGAACTAGACATTTAGCCCTAAATCCAATGATACCCCACGCACCACTATCAAAAACCATGTATCGTTGGCCTCTCTCGAGACGTGCATCAATATTCAGCAGACTTGGATGTCTGAGTGGTGACGCCTGGGACAGGAGAACGAACGACAGAGTAAAAAATTGATGATCAAAGACAGAAAAATATCAAACGACCACCGTAATTTGCCACCGTGTTGAAAAACGCCTCCGTATCCCATATCCCATCTAGTGGTCATTTTTTGTGTGTTTTTGCCTTTTCACGTCATTGGTTTAGAGTGGTTGTTCGGAGTCCCATGGTTTTTATCCTGTCCATTCTGAATTTTACTGTCCGTGGTTGGCGTGGTACTCAGGATAGCCTCTGTATACGCTGCTTACCTTGACCGCTAGTCTTGCAATATACCTTTGCAAATACCAGAGCTGAATTACATGTACCGGTACACTTATAAATGTGTACACGGAATGGTGCCTGAAACTGTCATGCCTTGTTGACGTGAGCCCTGCGGTCAGGCCAGTTGATGAAAACAAATTGAAACCCCTAAAGGTGTGCGGACCGGTATGAGGAACGCGAATTTTTTTATTCTCTGCATCACTTTGTGGGATGGCTTCCTCACTGTGCCTTAGGGCTCTAATAATGCTCTGCTTCAGCCCTGGTGTTTCTTTTCTTTGTATTACTTTCATTTGAATAAAAATCATTGCAAAAAAAATTGAGCTTCTGCAGCCACAAAACCTTAGGGGCCTACATGCTTCCAGAGGATGCTCATAAGACCTATCTTTTAAAACATGACAGTTCATATACGTATACGCCTACTCGAAAAGCACCATTGAACTAGTACATGTACTTTAATAATATGAGAAGTGCCATCAAATTTTAAAAATGCGCCATATACTGTACACACAATGTATATTTCACCTTTGCCATATCCTGTATTTTTTACGACGTCGACTCGTGATACTTAACACGGCGGAAGGCTTTTAGTTTTTCCAATAGCCCTTCGTCTGCGGAGATTTGATTTCAAATGGAGAAAGATAGAACACGCCTTGACCAGTTCTGTGACGATGTCTCCTGCTTAGTACGATCGATTTTCTTTTTCTCTGGAGGTTGTGACTTAGATCTATACATATATAGAGTAAAAATGTCAGGCAATCTCTTTATCGACATTGGTTGTTTCTAACGGACATGTTGGCCCTTTTTAAAGGCCTGAAAATGAATAAGACACTATTGCATGTAAGTACATATTGTACGATATGTACCGGTACTACATTTTGATACTAGATACTCTAGTGTCTTCGATGTAAAACCGCTTCATTAACTTGGTTCAAGGCCGCTTCCAAGTATTACGCACTGAGAAGGGAACATGCAATATACAATGTACTCTGATTGGCCGGATATTCCACTGGGCGAAGCCATGAAGTGCTGCTTTGCTCATTCAAGATCTATTGTGTGGGTTGATGTGGCTTGGCAGCATGAAGGAGGGACAACTCATGTCTCTTTTATATAGGAAAACGTGGTTCCTGGTGCAAAAAATTTGAAGAAACTAACCACGGTTGTGACCTTGACGGCACATCTTACGTCACCACTAGCTATAGGCCTACAATTACCACACACAATGGGGGTGCAGAAAAAATGTCTCTGTGTACGTAGTAATGTACATTAGTAAGTAAAGTGGACCACTTGACTGGTGTTAAACTTAATGGTACATGTACACATTACATCATTAGTCCTCAACCAGGAGAATATTACATGACGAACTGAGGTTGTCACTACTTGGTGATCAATGCCCAGGACACAGTACCCTCAAGAAGATCATAAACACTGGGTGGTCCTAGGCCTTGCAGACATGGTACAGTTCATGTATTGGCCACTTCTGTTGAATTGCCCTACTCTGTCAATCATTGCTGGCGGGAATATTTTGGAAGCGGTTTTACATCGAAGACACTAGAGTAAGTACATGATCATGTATTAATCCAATTTTTTTTTTAGTGCACATTGATATGATTACTAACAGAGAATTGATGGCCTGAGGATCCAACGTGAGCATCATTTTTGAAGGAAGATTTCATCAATGTCAAAATCTGATCCACAATTCATGAGTTCATGGTTACTAGCGCCACCTGTTGTATAGTCGCAGTACTGTTAGTAGCCCAATAGCAAGCTGCCTCTAGAGGCCCTTTAAAGTAGCTGTACATGACTGTACGCACATGCACTACATTTGATAGATAAGTACATGTATTAATCCAAAGGTATTTGTTTTGGGGTTTGGGGAGCTGAAAATATTTGCACTTTTATAGACCCCCCTTCCTGTCTGAAGACAAAAATACCTCTGCGAGTTTATCAAATTTGGGAAAAATGTCTTGGGAACAGTTCAGCTGCTAGTACGATATCAATGATGGCACGTTTCCTGTGGTTATTGACGCACCACTTAGAATAAAAGCTTTATCGAGTAGGCGGATGGTATGACGCCCAAAAAATTGCCTCTGTTACATTTCGTCTCGTTGCTTTCTCGTTCCTTTTGTTTATGCTTAACGTCGGGGTGTTCGGAAATCATCAGGGTTTTGTGTATTCTTCTCCAAGTAACAATCAACTCTGTGTTGCTTGGCATTTTCTTCATCCGCTGGCAACAGATGTGGTTCCTACCAGCCTTATGCCTGTAGGCCACCCAGGATCCGGTTTTCTGCGGTTCGACTGCTAATTCTTGCACACAATACTTTGGCGAATTCGTAAAAAACACGATGCACTGTACATTTTGAAGAGAACTACATGTAAAGAATCTTCCGAGGTTGAGACGCCTTGAGGTTGACATTTACCCGCTTTCCTACTTCTTCTTACGAAATGAGTTACAGATTTCGATCGCTGTGTTCCCCTGAAGTGTCATGTCTCTTTAGTAGTCTGTTGTATGGAAACAGTGGGATATTGGTAACACTAGAAAATATTACACCGGAGTTTGTTGTATGAATCCAATGAGTGACCCGATCTGGGAAACTCAGGGTCAAGTCTACTGGACGGAAATGGTTCATGATTACACCAATGACGTTTGCACGCTATGGATGAAATCAATTAAGGTGGCGGGGGAGATAGTGAACGCATCCAATTGAGGTCCGTTTGAAATTGAATTGCACGAATGTGTTACGACTGAAGTTTATTTTGCCAACGAAATTTGNTGGCTCGTTGGCCGAGTGGTCAGAGCGGTGGATTACACATCAAAAGATCGACGGTTCGAATCCCGTCTAACTGACTACTTTTTTTTCTTTGAGTAGTGTAAGAGGTATCCGGAGATGTTGACAGCTCTGTTGCCTGAAGGCAAATAAGGTGGCGCCCTCCTGGCCTCGTGGGGTCTATCATGTTCTGAGCCTTCGTTTGAGGCGTTTGCAGGGCGTTTGTAATTCTCTTGCTCGTCGCATGGGGGCTTTTTGTTCGTTCACGTCAGCTTCAAGGTCGACCTTAAGTCTATTGTAAAACCATCGAGAACAATAGATTTAAGGTGGACCTTAATGTTAAGGAACGTTCTAAAATACGGCTCATGGTCTTGCTCCTGCCTACCCGAGTGAGCTCGTGAAGGTTCGGGAATCTCCCAGACGACTTCGCTCTTTTGACCAACTACAGCTGAGGGTACCATTCACCAGAGCGGGCGTTGTCGCCGAGTGAGCTTTCTCTGTGGCAGGACCAAGACTATGGAACGAACTTCCTTCTTCAATTCGCTTGTCAGAATCCTTGGAGAGTTTTGAGAGATCGTTGAAAACACACCTTTTTCAAACAATCAAACTGCTTTTAATGGAATCGAATAATTTTTTAAATACCGGTACTGTCTTATCCATTGTCTTAAACTGTCTTATCTATTGTCTTAGGCCTTTTCTTTGTCTTCAATCATTCTTATGTAAAGCGTTTTAGAACATTTATAATGGTTTTACGCTATACAAAATATGTTATTATTATTATTATTATTATTATTAAATGGGGCGGGGGCACGGAAGAGCTTTTGGCACTGACTCGAGACTGACTTCAAGTACATGTAACTTCTTCGCGTTCCCAGTGTTCAATGCAATTATCTCAAATAAATGGAAATGTGATCTTTGGCGCCTTGGTTGTTACACTCACGTCTCTGAAAATCAAATAAAAATGGTAAAAATGCAGTCCTTGGAGAAACGCCCGAGGCAGGAAGATCAGTTTCGCTCACCTTTAACTTTGTCTATTCCTGACAAGATATCTATGGCAGCTGGGGATGTAATGTATGGGGTTGTATGGGTTCCATTACATTGCGATTCCCACGGTTTGATCCAAATGTACAAGGTATCCGTCATGTACCAACTGCACTTAAAGATAATGTATCATGACTTCATTGTTTACATTCAGTGTTTGTAAACATGGATGTTTACATTATGTTATTTTGGACTTTTGGGACATGCCAACCCACCAAATTGAATACTTTCGACATCAACAGAATTTCTAGAGGTGCATGTCACAAAAAATTATTCATAAGACAAAGAAAGACAGGGCATAAACAAACAAAATGTAAATAAACAGTGATTTTCGTGGCCCGCGAAAATATCCGTGGTACATTATCTTTAACTGCGGGAACAGCAGCAATGTACTCTTTTCTCCCCAGCATAGGCTTTGACCTTCTCCGGCGAACACAGTTTGTCTATGGAATACGGTGGTACCATTTTCAGTCATTAACACTTTAAATTGCCCAATCTTACATTTTTAGTTCCTGGGCAGTTTCGTGGTACCGTAGTTCGTGGTAGTTCCAAGGTCCGTAACCCGGGTTATAACCCGGGTAAGATGAGGGCCAGGTCTTGATACTCTTGCCACATGGTGGGCCATCGTCTTTGGTGGGCCTTCTCTTCAATCATTTGTTACAACCTTGCCAAAGTGTGCATTTTTCAAGGAAGTTGGCGTGGCTGATGGTCAGAATATCAGTGTATGAGCACTACAGAGTGAGATGCCCGCGGTGACTACATTGTAGATCGCTGGACCTTCTAAAGGCTGGTTTTTCATTTTATGAATACGAACGCGGACGAGGCAAAAGCGTTGTTCTTTCCTCGCTTTGTTGAGTCTGAACAAAGCTTTTGTCGTTGTCGCGTTCGTATTCACAGAATAAACATGCCTTTCAAAAGCGCCGCCATCACATCAAAAATTTTGTCCCAGCCTCGACTAAGCAAGTGACCGATGATTGGTTTACACAATGTTGACTTTATTGCCATCCTGGGAGCCCAATGTGAACACAATCGTGATAAAATAACCAAAACGGGGATTTTTGTCTGTGACTTGGGTGTCGATTCAATTACATTTATTGGATTTTAAGGAGAAAGTCACTGAATTGCAAATAAACCACAGCCAAGCCCGCAACATCAGCAATTTCATATTTTTATGGTCAGAAATTTCATATTTTTACGGTCAGCAATTTCAGTGGCGTTGTGCATCATCGCGAATTCGGCGACGATGTTTGCACGGACGCCTGCGTCGGATACATACATGTACCTCTACTCGTCAACAGGCGACTTTCGTGCCGCAAAATGCGGTATATTTGCAAGCTATTGCTTTTAGTCAGCCCTTTCATTTGGAGAGCTTTTTACTTCTCCTGCAGAGTTGGTCTGCACAGAATTTGCAAGGAACGAAAGTGTCCACTTCCAACGTGGATGGAACCATTACTTTCTTCGATTGGCGCCAGAAGTTTCCCTCTTGAGCGGAAACGATGTATCACGGTTCAATTTCTGTTTCGAATACAGATTTAGCATGACACAGTGGCTGAAATACACTAAAGCTGCTATGTTTCTTTTGGAGGGTAGCTGGTTTACCATCAGTGCCGTTTTACCGGTATTCCACTTTGAATCACGACTTTTTAACAACTGTGGTTCAAAGTTTGTGTCCTCCAAATGTGAAAAGGTTCGGCTTACGTTCTAGGGCACGTAATACGGTGACATCAAAGAAATCACTTCTGGTGTCAATTTGGTTGAATCAATTTGTATAGACTCTTGTTACACCTTGAGGTAGTTCCCATCTTTCTCAGTAAAAACCAGCAGTAAATTACTCATCATAAATGATTGTAACGTTTAGCGGTCGTACATTTCAAACAGGCACTGATCCCTGAAATGAAAAGCAAAGGTCAATCAGACAGGCATGTATAAGTACATGTACATGTACATGTACATGTGCATGTATGTCTAAGTCTGAACTTTTGATATCCGACAATTACAGATTCGTGAGCACTAAACGTGTATACCTCTCGCCATCGTGACGCAACGCGGGTTAATAGGTGTTTATGTGATTAAATTCGTCTGCAAGTTGCAGCCCCAAGTTGTCTGATGTTGACTGGTTATGCATCTTTTATCACCATCGGTCCAAATTGTCATAAATAAGGCTCAGTTGCGTGCCTGTCACAGCAGTACCATGTGATGGAGTGTAGTCATCGAAGCAGACGCTTCCAAACTCTTCGGACTACTACACTTTATATACATCGACCTACCTATATACCGTAACTTCGTTTCTATAAGGTGATCTAACCATTAGGCCCTACGCCTACTGTATTGTATAATTATTCAGAGACTGGGCCTATATGCATATTGACAGACAGCATTTGGATTTGGCAGTCATGACAGTGTAGGCTGAAGGCTATTCGTTATTCGCCTGTGTCCTCTTAAGGCCCCTATTACATAGAAGTATACGGTATACGAAAACGCCGGTTAACAAAGGCTTCAAATGGATTCACGACCGTGAAGCCATTGTTAACCGGCGTTTTCGTATACCGTATACTTCTGTGTAATAGGGGCCTAAGAGGAGTTCCGTCGTGTAGAAAATATGCCAGTGAAAGCCTCTACTAATATGCTACTAGTTAATTCGATACTCATACTGTAGTACATGTATCATGATAATTATGTTCCGCTGTGTCCCACGCAATACAGTTGAACGTGTTGAAAGTGATTCGTTGTTTTGCTTGCTCTGTGGATTTGCGAAGGTATGGCAGATTGTGCAAACTAAATATAGTTGTTGGGCCCTTGGGGGAGCGAAAATCGCATCCCTGTGATGGATCAAGTTTCTAATTGAATCTGGCCTGATGCACGGCTCCAGTGGTGACACGGTGCTTGTATTTTTTGCACTCCATGGTGTCATTGCCTTCTCTGGTCGAAAAATCTACGCGTGAGACGTAGGGATCTGGAATATTTCTCATCAAATCCTTTGCTAGTAGATACATGTAAACAGGTACATGTCAATGTTTTGAACGATTCTGCCTGTCAGAGTACGTGAAGGTGGTAAGGGGAGAGGGGAAGAAGTCCTAGGAGTTGGTTACGCGGGAAATAATGATAATTCCGCGGTTCGTATGGTCCCATCAAGCCCAATGCAGTCGAATAGGTTGCAGGGCACGTGAGGGTTTTGAGACTCTGATGCACACAGTCCTGTGAACTCTCAGTGTTGCGACCCAGTCGGTCTACATGGCTTGATGCATGCAGATCGGTTAACTGGCGGATAGTTTTCGAAGTGTCACAAAAAAGGGAAACTAATGAAAGACCAAGATGAAGTACAATGTATAGAAAATCCCATGTCTATAATACAGGAACTTTTTTCTTGTCGAAATTACAATTACAAAAAATCTCTGGCACGCATTTCTTTGGAGAAAATGTTTCTCCTAGATTTGATACGATCTTGACTAGAAATGAGTTCTACAAGTAGAATTATTTTATTATTTTTCTGGTATAAGATGCACATATAAATAAGTTAAAGTACATCGAGAACCGACTCAAGTAAGAGAACATCTGTAATCAAGCTGTGGCCGTGATCCATCCGGCACTGAACGAAAGCTACAACCTTCATCCAGGTGCTCAGCAAGTGGCAACACACGTGGAAAGGTTAATGTTATCTGATCGCATTGAGGGTACGCTGCTCAATAACTTGAATACTTTCATGATGAGAGTTGAAAGCCATCGACAAGCACGGTTACGGGAGGGCATCATCTCTGCTGTATCAGGCCACTATTACATGTATTTGCAACATCTATTACGACAAGAATTAAATCTGAAAAGAGAGAGAGAAAGGTACAGTATTATAGACAACGAAGACCGACTCACAAGAAATGGGGGGGGGGGCGGTCATGAATTACCAACTGTCGAAATACGCACCCAGGTACCTTGTACGGAGTCTCGGCCATCAGCGTCATTTACAATTATTTGTGATAAGGGGTGGTGGCTACAACATACTGTACAACGTGACTGTTTGTCTTTGCAGATGTTCCTATATATACCGTGTGTGTGTCTGTGGCATCACATGAATTATGAAGAAAGGCTGCTTTAATGAGAGAACTTGTTTTGTTCAACCTCCACGCAGCTGGAGATAGATTTGTCACACATGCGCGCTAAGTTGATAATGTTTTTCAACGATATTGGACAGGTTTATCGTAAATCATGGAATGGAACGAAATGAACTAAACACTAACAATTAATGAAGTTTCCCTTCGTCTCCATCAGGCAGGCAATAGCCGTGATAGCATGGAGTGGGACCGTTGTGCAATTGAAAGACCAAAAGGAAAAATGCTCCTTGATTCAACCCAATGAACTAGCTCATCTCCGAAAATTTCTTCATTCTTCGTGGAAATTAAACATTTATGGGGGTTGTGTAATTGAACTGAAAATGTCAAATTTCATTGCAGATTTCGTTTCGCGAAGTCCCCTTCGGGTGTAACAACGTGCCCTAAGGTACTATTAGTTCACAGGTGCTGTTTCAAAAACAACCATCCTGCAGCATTTGCAAAACACGTTTCTTTGCAACCGGAGAAAACCGATAGCAACAGACGTGACAGGTGCTGGAGATGTTGGAAATTTCGCCGTATGAACTTATTGTTTGTTGTTTATGCATGGTACTGCGTAGGTATGGCTTACTTGTTGCCTACGATGTATTGTAAAATCATTGAGGCTCTCTCAAATTTACAGCACCCTCTGCGGATGTTGAAAAAGCTGTAACACTTTTCATCAATGAAAATGCTTGATATAAACAACATCCAATTAATTAGGCCTCATTCCTTTATAGATAGTCCAACTTAAGAACTATTTACTGCGTACAGTGCATTGTAAAATCATTGAGGCTCTCTCAAATTTACAGCACCCTCTCTGGATGTTGAAAAAACTGTAACACTTTTCATCAATGAAAATGTTTGATAAACGACATCCCATTAATTAGGGCCCATTCCTTTACAGACGCAGTCCAACTTTTAATAAGCGTGATGAAGGAGTATGAAAAATAAAAGATATTTATGTGTTTTGAAACCCCTACAACCCATGAATACCAAGTGCTACACTCTATTGGACTCGGAGTTTTTGGGGCGAGAAAGCTTCTTTAAGCCTGCCCGTCTGAGTTGTGATGAAATGTTTCAGAAAAAGACTGAAGTCGGATGATAACCTCTCCCGTTGCGTACATGTAGTTGATATCAGACTACATGTATAAACCCGAACTTCCAACTTCAACACAGGAAGTTAGTGGTATTTTTAGCAGGTTGCAGAAGTTGGGGATGTGTGTTGGCTGAAGACCTGAAACGCTTGTTTTACTTTACGTGACAGTACATTTCCCAATGCCTTACTTGCTGAAGTACACAGGAAAACCTTTTGTTTCAGCCGACGCTAAACACAGCATCGTCTGGCTGAGTGCAGCTGCCAATTAGGAGTTTCTTTTTCGTTTCCACACGTTAGGCACTCAACTCAATTTAGTTTCACTTTCTTGCAATATCAGAAGTTAACGGATGAGCTCCGAGGATGGTCAATGTCCATGGGAGAGCAAAACGAAAATGTACTGTGACAATGTTTTTTGCACAAATGGTCATTTCGTAGTCGGAACTTGTCTCCAACGAGCGAAGCTTCTCTATCAATAAACCTTTCAACATTTCCACTTTCGTACGTGGCCTTGCTGGACAGTCTTAAAAAGTCAATAAAAAATTCAAAGATAGGAATTCGTAGAGCTCGGGTTGACTGCTGTTTAACATGTTTAAACAAAGTGAAGCTCTTGCTAGGTTTTTATTTCGAATAACTTTGAGAATGGATCGAAAGGTACTGTACATTACATGTGGATTTATTGCCATACACATTACTTTGGCTCCTGGCAATGACCTTTGACCCAAACAAACCTGTGTGTAATTTATTTACCGACGTTTTAGCACCGTGAGCATTGAGGGAATAAATAACGGACTTCACTGAATCATTTAAATATTGCATATGAGATTATAAGCTGAGTGCAATCATTGCAGTGCCCCGACTACCAAGTATGGCCAATTGTCACATACTGCAGACAATAATGACTGAAAAGCCCTATTAAATAATTATATTACAATCATTATGATATTTAAGCAATTAGCTCGATCGTCGTGACCTATAACTTTTTGCCCGCCCATACTGTAAACAAGGAAAGGTCCTAGGCTGAGGTCAATGTTGATGTGTTCTCTTTGAAAGCCAGTGACCTTCGCCAGATCCAAACATACAAATACGTAGTGCTTTAAGCAGTGGTATTTGTAATGAATTGCTATAGATTCAGTTAATTTGTATACAATATTAGAACGTACATGTAATAATAGTGAAAAACAAAGAAAGAGCAAAAACCGAACAACAACAAAACCTTGAACGCAAAACAAGGATTTATTTGACAATGCAAATTACATTATTTTTATGCGAGTTCGAGTCTGTGTTGGGGTTAATATGGAGTTCCTTTTTGCCATTGGGATGGCGTATTGCTTCAGTGGTTGATTTGATTCTTGGGTCTTGGCCGCGGTCACCCTGGTAGGGAAGGCCTACCCCATCCCAATAAACATCACGGCCAGTACAGAACCGAACCCACCACAAAAACACTACACCAACACAGATATTGGCAAGACCTTAGAGTTGAGCTTACAGAAACATGATAGAACGAACCAACATAACAGCACGGCACTGTCCATTTGAAATGAAATGAAGATCAACTTTATTCCGTTCCACCTTCAGGGTCAGTCCGTATTTTACATTCCGTTTGCAACCACGATTCCGTTCCGTTCCGTTCCGTACTTAATAACTACCCGAGGTAAAAACCCCTACTGTACGAGGACGAAAACAATCTACTATGTCGTCAACATGTTTTTTCGGACAATCGTTTCTCTAGTCCTGTTGTTTTTCGGACAAAGAGTGGTAGGGGTAAATGGTGGAGCAACACAGCATTCATACTATAACGCTTATGTTTTATTTGTATATCCGTCAGAAACATACGCCTGGGCCTCAAGATTGTTACCTAGGTACCTTCCTCAGAAAGAGTCAGCCCATTGTTAACGATCAAGTGAGACTGTACGACCTTTAGTCGTCATAAGAACATGATGATGTCCCCAAGGGCAGCTCGATTGAGTGAATACAGTACCAGCCCTGTGTTTAGGAAAGCGTTATTTGTCTCAATGGGTGTCTCCTAGATTTCGTCAAGTGATCTATGCGAAATGTGATATTTACTTATGATAGTTACCGCGCCTCTCCAAATAGAAAACTGTTTACAATCAGTTTTCACTGAAAGCAGGAAAAGCAGTTTCTTCCACACACAAAAGATGTTATAGCGAAAGGTGCGATGGCTTTCCTCCGTGATTACAGATTGGTATCTTTTCCCCTAGGCCTTGGAAATGCGTTCCGTCTCCTCGTTGAGAGAAAGGATCGCGGATACCTACTGGAAATCAACAACAACACTTCGCTGGCTGAAACGATTCTCTCAACGAACTGGCAACCCTGGCCTGTCGATGATGTTTTCCATCTGAAGTTATTTTCACAAAGTTTGATGTTGTTTTCATGATGGAGTCTTCACCCTTACATGTGACATTGTGTCCGTGAAGCTCTATTTGAGCCAATAATGCCATCAAAAAAAACCTTCCCTTTTCGGAACACTTGTCAATGAGATCACTATGATAATAGATCATCAAGCTCGTGAAAATGGCAAAGTTACGCTGTTAAGAATGTGAAAAAACTACCGAGACATTCTCCTCCTTTTCCATTCCTTACAATTCTCAAAACTTACGAACAAGTGTACACTGGTGGACAGAAATAATAGGACAGTGGCCAATTTCAAGTTCGATGTAAGTTTCTGCCTGTTAATGAATGTACATGTAATGAACTCAACTTGTGTTCATAAATTGTGGGAAGGGTCCTTCTTTCCCCTTGCTACATTTTCAGTGAATTACATAATCAGTGGCAATAATGCAATAAGGTTAATGACAATGAGGCAATTCTCGTCCTTGTTCATCAAAGGCATTTAGAAGCAAATACTCGTTTTTCGTCTTTTTTTCTTCATTTTTTCTTAAGAATAAAGCTTTTAATTACTCATGTTTGATGATACACTTGTGTTGCATACATGTCTGACAGTTACGTCATAACAAGACATGTGTCTAAATCACTTGAAATTAACAACAATCCACACTGTAGAATCCACAGTGCAGAAATAAGGCTTAAAACATGATCAAAAATGTGTTCTAGACTTTATTCAAGACAAAACATTTCATCTTCTTCTGATTCCTAAGGCCCCTATTACATAGAAATATATGGTATACGAAAACGCTGGTTAACAATGGCTTCACGGTCGTGAATCCATTTGAAGCCTTTGTTAGACAGTGTTCTTATACCGTATACTTCTATGTAATAAGGGCCTAAGGCCCCGATTACATGGAAGTATACGGTATACGAAAACGCCGGTTAACAATGGCTTCACGGTCGAGAATCCATTTAAGGCCTTTGTTAACCGGCGTTTTCGTATACCGTATACTTCTATGTAATCGGGGCCTTACAGGCAGAAACTTACATCAAACTTCTAATTGGCCACTCTCCTAATATTTCTGTCCAACAGTGTAGGTCGTTTACGTGTAATTCCTTAAACGTAATTTGAGAATAAAAAGTTTTATGAGAAACAATTATAAACGTATAAGTGTACCTTCAGAAAATAATATAAAGGGTATCCATTACCCGTACAAATATAGATCGTTTGATTCATAACATTTTTTGGAGGGGGTGAGTCCAGTCATGTTCGGAGATCTTTTGTGCCTTACGGAAATATACATGTAACTGTGATTTAGAATTACCGTAATGGTGTTTATTGAAAATACATGTAAAGATGATTATAATAATGCGAAAAAAGGCTACTTCCCATTTCTCGGCTTCGAAAACCTAAAGAAAAACTTATAGTTCATTAAATATCGTGCGACATCGGCCAGTTTCAAAAATCACAATACATGTACATGTACTGTGTCTGCATATCCGTCTTATAGTTTTAGGCATCGAGTTTTTCGATCTCGCTAACCAACAATGGACGCTGTACCAAGGTCACATAATGAATACGTTTATTAAGGAAAATGTCATTTTTCTGCACGATTGAGAAGTAAGCAGCTACCATACCTAAGACTGATAATCGATAACTGTTGAAGGGTAAAAAACAAGGATGGAGCATTCTAAATGGAAATAAGATCCACATTGCTGGAGAAAAAACTATAGGTGTAGGCCTGCATGTATAAGCAGGCCAACTCTGACCTTAAAAAGATTAAAGGAAATGGCTGGTACATGTATTCATAAAAGTTAGCAAATGCTTTTATTTAAGATTTGCACAGATGTCCATTGTAAATGCACTACAATACTTGAAGTAAAGCATTTGCTAGCTTTTATAAGTATCAGCCATTATGGTAGTGAAGCATTGACACCTTGACACAGAAGGCTCTGGTATCATTGTCCCAACGGTAGTCGGTGAAGACAGAATATTATTTTGCAATTGTACATGTAACTGATGCAGGATGCTGGCGTAGGGTGGACCTGAACCCATATCCAATCTTGCAGTGTGGTCATTTTTGCTGAACGTTCAAAAATGAAATTTGATGGATGAAAATTTACACGTTGTAAAGGCTCCACATACATGTATATTTTACATGTACCTTTCCCTCTTGCCTCAATGTTTTGTGAAATGTACCCAGACTCTTTGAATTATCACAAAGGGCAGAGAAAGATGTCTGAGTCAAACTCATTACCCAAATTACCTCGATATAAAACCTAATTTATCGCATAAAAAACTTTGACCTAATCAACATAGGCTGGAAAAGGCAAATAGAAGTAACAGAATACATCCAATATTGATACACATAATGTTCCCCGAGGGCCCGGTTGATGTGAAAAAAACGCCAGATAAAGAAGGCTAGTCTTCTGTCTGATGTAGAGCTATCTCCAAGGCGCTGTTGATGTAATGTAAATAAAGTTCCAACTTGCATCACATCTGACCTTCTATGCCCAAATGCCTCATCGCAACGTTGGTATGAGGGAAATCGCCGCAATCTAGGAATACGTGTAGCCTATATTGAAACATGTATGTTTCAATTGTGTAATAATTGTAATAATAATTATAATAATATTTATTTTTATATAGCAATTTACAGTATACATTGTATTTCAAACAACTTTACAATAATACCTGTACAAGTTAAGAGCTTAAATAATTTGGAAAGAGAAATTAAAAAGTGACCTATAGAATACAGTAAGACCAAAAGAGAATATAAAAGAGATTGCACTACACCATAAAATAATATGCACGGTGGCAAGTGTAAGACCATGTACTAATACGTATTGCGTTGGCACGTCAGATTTCACATTTTTCATTTTTCTTTCCAAAAATAAATACAGTATAGGCCCTACATAGAGTAATGAGTAGCTTGGTGTATGCGCTACGTGTTAAAATGTACGCTTTTAGCTGTTTTTCAGTATTGAATCGCTTCAAATCATTCCCTTATCTGAAAGTCCAGTAGTTCTGGAAACTAGAGGAAAAGCCCAGTCAGTGTGCATCGCTTCATCCTTCTGACCATAGTTCAGAGCACACAGTTGCCATTCATCCGAGAATCGAACCAGTCACCACCGGACACCGAGTCCGACGCATACCCATCGTAATACTGAGTGAGATGTACTGAAATAGAATGATTCAGAAAAACATTATTGACGTTTTCCAGGGAAGAGATTGAAAATCATGGTTACCTGATGAGTATATGATATTTTTTGATTTTTTACTTGGTGAAGATACACTATACATACTGTATACTACGAAAGCCCAGAAGGCTCATTCAATCTTCAAGCTTGAATCCGGAGTTCAATCTTCAAGCTTGAACCTTCTGACTTCAAGCTTGAACCAGGGACTTCAATCTTCAAGCTTGAACCCTCAGACTTCAATCTTCAAGCTTGAACCCCCGACTTCAATCTTCAAGCTTGAACCAGGGACTTCAATCTTCAAGCTTGAACCCTCAGACTTCAATCTTCAAGCTTGAACCCCCGACTTCAATCTTCAAGCTTGAACCC